>CM018693.1:21426244-21810795 GCA_009363875.1 Mikania micrantha
TTTTTCATAGTGGATTTTGTTTTTTTTTTTTTGGATTTTTTTTTGGATCTTTGTTTTTATATTTTTAACATGTCACATGTCAAACTTTTATTGAATATTACTATGTTAGGCAAAAATCTCTTCTTAGTGGATCCAACCCTTTAAATTTACATTGGCGGCTTACTCATTTATATCCACTTTCAATACAAATTCATTGACAATTGAGTTTTGATGATAATGTACAAGTAAATAAATTACTAATGTTGCAGGCCATGAAAATTGCCTACTTGCCTATAGTTTAGTTGCATTTACAATTTATTTTCTTTTCCTCATGTTTGTTAACGGTCAACGAGTACATTTTAAGGCCGGTAAACCTAATGGCTAAAGGTCACCCACAGCCCACAAACACGCAACAGCAGCGTCTGGTGACCGGCCTCCCATCCTTCCACAAGAACCCCCCATTCGAAGATCCAATGTGATAAGACCTTTAGCCCATTTGAATTAATGTTACAAGTGAAACTCGAACACATTGCCATTCCCCTTTGAAAGTTTTTTGGAACATCTCCTGGCATCCTCTCAAACAAATTGATAAGTTGATATCCAATTGAGACTCGAAGACTTTTACATTAGAAAGCCATGGGTTGCCTCATCCAAAAACCAAGTGACTTGCTACCTTAAAATATTGGTTTTACAACAAATTTTAAATTTACCATGGTTATTATTTTTTTCAATGTTTCCATGGGTATATTTTTTCACATAAACCAAGTTTTTTTTTCGCACTGTTTCCATGTGTATTTTTCACATAAATCCAGCTTTATAAATTTCATCCTACCAATATGTCCATATCATATTGAATTTCACTCGTGCTTTATAAACAATTGTAATAAAAGTTACAAATTTTTTTGTAAATTAAATTAGAAATCAAATATAAGTACTTTTTTATTTCTTTTTATTTATTGAAGTTATACAATTAAGCATAGATGAACGAGATCACCCTATCTGTATCATATCGTCTTTATTTTAAAATACGTCTCCTAAAGGAAATGAATTCATAGCATGATTGGAATCTGCTAATGACCCCACGTGGGTTTATTCTTTCCAGCTACCACAAAAATATATTATCTTAATATATTATATAGGGCTTGAATTCTTACGTAATCCACTATTATCTACCAACTATATCATTCAAATCTTTAATTTTTTTAACATCATTATAACAAATAGATTTAAATGTCATTTTAGTCTTTGTGGTTTGACAACTTTTGTCATTTTAGTCCCTCTGGTTTGAATTTTATTTACAATTTTGGTCACTATGGTTTCATTTTATTGCCATTTTCATCCATATAGTTTCCATTTTATTGCCATTTTAGTCCAATTAAATTTAAAATTTTGGACTAAATGGCAAAATTTATCAAACTATAGGGATGGAAATGGCAATAAAATGAAACCATAGTGACCAAAATGGCAAAATTCAAACCACAGGGACGAAAATGGCAAAAGTTGTCAAACTATAAGGACTAAAATGACATTTAACTCTAACAAATATAAAACGCTTTCTTCTTTTATGTGCATGTATGAATTTAGGGTGTTGTTATTCTCACACCCACTTTTTTTAAAAATACACCCCTGAGACGGCCCGTAATGGCCATTACGGCCCGTCTCAGGCCTCGGTCAAACATTCGCTCCTAACAACCTGTGCCAATGATTGGGAGCAAGACGGGCCGTAATGGCCAGGACGGCCTGTCTCATTCATCGTACAGACATTCCCTGCAACCTAGTACAATGATTTGACAGCAAGACGGCCCGTACTGGCCAGTACGGCCCGTCTTGCTTTTTCAATTCTGACAAAAGGACACTGATTTGACCCAGTACGGGCCGTAAAGGCCATTATGGGCCGTCTTGAACATTTTCAAATTGGTATATAAGCATGAATCGTTTCAAACGAACGCGTAACTTTCGAATTCAAATATATTTCACGATAATTCATATCTGTAACGATGTCGTTTTGGGACGGGAGTTTTTTCAACTATTCCGTGCCAGATTTGAACGAAGAGCCTCCTGTCGAGTATTCATACGGCACGATAATCTGAATGCTGAACCTAAAGCTGATGTCGGTTTTGACAGTCAATCATCGTATGGGTTCGTGTATGATGACTGTAAACAAAGTTACACGGAGGAGGGTTATGAAGAAAAGCCGGGGGCTTCAAACGTTAACTGGGAAACCAAAGAGGTAACTTAAATGAAACATAAATGTTAATAATTGTATATTATCGCTATCCATTTAAGGTATTTATTATTGTTTTTATATGTCAGGAGTTTATGACTGAGGAAGCGCTGGAAGGGTGGGTGAAAAGTAGAGCAGTAGATAATGGTTACATTGTAGTCAAAAGAAGAACGAAGAAATCAAAGACAACAGGCAGTGTAATCAAAGTTTGGCTCATGTGTGACCGTGGTGGCGAGCACAATAGCATCGCAATCCTTAGACGGTCAGGCAGCAAGAAAATCGGTTGTCCGTTTCAACTGGTAGGGTTATACAACGAAGTTCGTGAATCCTGGAAATTACAGGTGATTAACGACAATCACAATCACGAACCTGCTCAGAATCTAGAGGGTCATCCATATGTTAGAAGATTCACGTAGGAGAAGAAGATCTGGTTGAGAATCTGACCGAGCGACACATGGATCCTCGTAACATACTTTCGAGCATAAAGAAACATAACCCTGCAAATGTATCCATCCCTAGAGATGTATACAATTTACAGCAGAAGCTAAAAAACAAGAAGAAATTCGGTGATACTCCGATACAGGTCCTGGAAAACGTGCTTCACAGTCAGCGGTACGTTTACTATACCCGGGAGGATCCTGAAACAAACGTCGTGGAAAACATTTTCTTCTGTCATCCAAAATCGTATTGCTGGTGGTGTGCATTTCCGCATGTACTGATGATAGACGCGACGTACAAAACGAACCAGTACAGGCTTCCATTTATTCAAATTGTTGGCGTGACTTCCACACACCAGACGTTTAGTATTGCTCACGCGTTCGTAAGCAAAGAGCGTGAGGAGAACTACGTCTGGGTCTTGGAAATGGCTAAGAGTATGTTGAATAAGTGTATGGAGCCACGTGTGATCATAACAGATCGAGACCTTGTTGTTATGAATGCGTGCCGTAAAGTGTTTCCAGAAGCTGCAAAATATCTCTGCAGATGGCACATAGACGAAAATATTGCCAAACACTGCAAGGCAAGCTTTTCTGACGCAGACTAGAAGAAATTCAAAGGTCGATGGGCGAATTTGCGTAACTCTCCGACAACAGAGTTATACGACTACAACTACAACCGTCTGTACGAAAGACTTATCAAAGACGACAAAAAAAGTAAGCATCATATACCATAATTATTATCATCATATCATCATTGGTTTTTTGTTTCATTTCAGGGGTTCAAGAGTATCTGACGCACACCTGGTTAAACAGTTACAGAGATATGTTTGTAACAGTATGGACCAATAGAATGCGCAACTTTGATCAACGTACAACAAACCGGGTGGAAAGCCAGCACTCGAACCTAAAACGATTCCTCAGATCACCAAACAGCACGCTTGCCTCGCTTGTAGGTTTCGTAAATGAAATCGTGCAAGAACAGGAGGTAAAAATGAAACACGATTTTGAAACGAGCTTGATTAAAACTATGGGTCTTCATAAACTACCAATATTTGATAACCTTCGAGGAAAGGTGTCCCATAAAGCTCTTGATTTGCTGGTCGAGGAAAAAGACAAAATAAGAGTCATGTGTGACAAAAATATGACGTGTGGCCACCAGCTTTGGACGAGTTGTGGGTTGCCGTGCGCTTGTAATATATCAAAATATTACAACACAGGTTCGTAATATTAAATGTAAATCTTAGATGTTTCGCACGTAGTTAGTTTTATATTAATTATAATTATAAATTATGCAGATAACAAAATACCGCTCTCAGATATAGATATTTTTTGGACAAAACTTAATGCAGCTAACCCAACACTGTTAGAAGAAGAAGAAATAGATGTTATAGGACAAATGGTTTGGTTACAGAAGAAATAAATTCCAAATCTCCTGAAATAAAAAAGAGTCTAATAAAGAAGGTCTTGGCGCAGGTATTTCCAAACAAAAGCGACAAAAAAGCGCCTTCAGTTCAAAAAGATACACGTGGTCGTCCAACTTTAAAGGCACAGAAACAAAAAGAGCAAGAGCAAGACGTTGTTAAAGATAATTTAGCGTCCCAAGACAGTACATTTGAACCTTCGAGGCATAGTTCGTTTACAGCTGTGACCGAGAAAAGTCAGAAACCCGTATTTCGGCGCAGCCGTTCCACATCGGTATGAAAAGCAATGCCACCATCGGACTCGTTAAGTCAAAACGAATTCCGTTTTCCACGTAACATGAAGCCAGAAGGATTAAACAATGTTTATCGCTTCGGTCATCACATCCTTCCTCTCCTTCAACCTTACGTGATAAACATACAAGATGTCCAACCAGATGGTAACTGTGGTTTTCATTCTGTAGCCGTGGGTTTAGGATTCGATGAAAGTCATTGGGCATTTATTCGACAACAACTCTTGCACGAATTGGATTTCAACGCAGATCTGTACAGATATGTGTTTAACTCCTATGACCCAGATTCTTATGATGTACTACGCAACACAATAAATTGGCAACAGATTGCACCTGCTCCCGCCGAACATTGGATGTTTATGCCTCACACAGGTTTAGTAATTTCTCAAAGATTTGGCGTCATCGTTCACCATTTCAGCAGTCGAGGTCCTCAAACCATTTGTCCTTTGTGGACATCTGCTAATAGTTTGCCGCGACATAACGTCGTATCAGTAATTCATCTTGGCGTCCATTACGTTAATGTTACCTTACAAGGATGTTATCCTATGCCAACGGTAAATCCTATCTGGAAACGTTACCGAAATGATGCCGCATCCGACTGGGAGTTCGTATATCATGACAGGCTGCAAGAATACCAAAAATTCATAGATGAAAATAAGTTGGTTGACTACATAGACGTTTAAATGTAATAAACAAATTCTTTAATGAAAAATAATAAAAGTGAATATGTGTTTAAATTAAAAAAAAAATTTAGATCAGTACGGCCCGTAATGGCCAGTACGGGCCGTACCGTTTTAGATTAAATTCAATTTTTACTTTTCATTTTTTACTTTTCCACACATATACACCCACATTTCCTCTCGTCTTAGCCAATACACCCCGTCTTGGTGCTTCAAGCTTTCGATACCAGGTATGTATTTTCGCCCGTAGATCATGAATCTGTGTTTAGATTAGGTTTTTGATCGAAATAGGACCTGTTTAGGGTGTTTTTAAGTTTTCGAAAAATGAACAAGACGGGCCGTCTTGGCCATTACGGCCCGTCTTGCTCATTCAAAATTTGAATCAGTTAACAACAAGACGGGCCGTCATGCCCATTACGGGCCGTCTTGTTCAACAAATGAAGAAGGTGACCTTTGGCCTGGTATGGCCAAGACGGGCCGTCATGCCCATTACAGGCCGTCATGCCCATTACGGGCCGTCTTGGCCATACCAGCCTAGTTTTGGCCTGGTATGGCCAAGACGGGCCGGCATGCCCATTACGGGCCGTCTTCGCCATACCAGCCTAGTTTTGGCCTGGTATGGCCAAGACGGGCCGTCATGCCCATTACGGGCCTTCTTGGCAAGAAATTTTTTTAAACGTTTATTTGTTTTTCGGTTTTTCAGCTTATACATTTATTACTGAGATGGATGCCAAGATGCTACAGCAGGAGCAGGTCGCCCAGCAGCGGCCGCCGTTAGATCCCGAGTCGCTTGCGCTATCGCAGCACGCGTGGCTCCAGTTCGAGGAGCATTCAGCGACATTGATGAGGTGTCGTCGGATACTTCGGATGAGCGTGCCGACGCTCCGTTGTATAGATTGGGGTCTTCTGGGTGATGCCGGGGAGGCGGTTCGTGCGAGAGCCATCCTCGGCGAGGACACGCCGTGGACTCGCTTGTTCGATCTCGCGGACCTGCCCACCTACCGGTTGATCACTGTGGAGTTTCTATCCACATTTAGATACCGAGCTCACCAGGCCGCAGTTCGGGAGGCGAATGACGAGGAGCTTCCTCCGGATATCGAGTTCTCCTTATGCGGCCAGCACTTCGAGATGTCGATCGAGCGGTTCGCCGTGCACTTAGGCATCTATTACGACCCGGAGACCGTTCGTGACGACTTCGCACAGGCCCCCACGCGGGGGGAGGAGGGAGTTATGAGGGCCTGGTGGTCCCAGGTATCAGATACGCCCTTCACCGGCCCCCGGGTACGGGCCTCGGCGATCAGAGATCCACTGATCCGTTACATCCACCGCTGCATCGTGACGACCATCTCAGGTCGCGGTCAGAGCCAAGAGTGGGTGACGACGACAGATCTGTTTTATTTGCACTCACTCATTGCTGGCAGGCCGTGCAATCTGGCACGGTGTTTTGCGTTGTACTACGCCTCCTTCTACCACCGACAGGAGCGCGATACATTGTGGGGTGGCGCCTTTGTCACCCACATCGCCCGCAGCAGAGGCATGGTTGACATGCTTGAGCATCTGCCGGCGATCGAGCCTCGTAAGGTCGATCGGCGGACGGTCCTCAGCATGAAACTTGCCGCCGACATCCCGGGTCTGGGATTGCGGTTTATTGGGCTTGACGGCCGCCCGTTTCAGCCGGCCCAGGTCATTGTATTGCCAGACCAGCAGCATCAGCAGGACGGTGGCCCGATGCCGGAGCCCGAGCCGATTCGGGAGGAGCCGATTCTGTCACCGCCGCGCGAGGAGGAGCCTCCGCAGCATCCACCGCACGTTTACAGTGCGGTGCGCCTGACCGAGCCACTCGAGGCGTTGTTGCACCAGATTGCCGCCCGGTGCGACGAGACGGCCCAACGAATGGCACGCATCGAGCGACGGCTCGATCGGTACGAGGATTTGGTCCAGTGGACAGTCGCGTCAGAGCATGCGCGACGGGACGGGACACAGCTTACACCGTTCCCGGAGCCACGCGTCTACGCAGACGACGGATCACACGCTGGACCATCCGGATCGTAGTTCATTTTGTATTTTTGTATTTTGTTTCCTTGTATATAAAACCGTACAGTGTATATACGTTTGTTTCTTTATGCATTTGTATTGTTTCTATTTGTGTTGTTTAATATTTGCGCGAAAAACTTTATATTGTTTAAATTATTTTAATTAACGTAAACAAACTAGAAAATGAAATATTTAGTTAAAATGACAATATGACGTTTAATTAACGTAAGAGCCGTGTATCGTTCAAATAACTTACATAATAAACGTATATTGTTAAAAATTAAATTTAAATACGTAAATTAAGTTTAAATAAAATAAATAACACATATCGTTCAAATAATTCACGTATTAAACGTATATCGTTAAAAAATATTTAAATACGTAAATCATGATTAAATAAAATAAATTAATTCAAGACGGCCCGTACTGGCCAGTACGGGCCGTACCAAGGTTTTCACAACTGGTTGGCACCCAAAATGGCTTGGAAAAATAAGCTTGGGCCAAGACGCGTACTGGCCAGTACGGCCCGTCCCACAGAATGTTTCACTGATTTCAAGGAATTCCCTTGAATGTTTGTCTGTACTCAATACCGGGCCGTAATGGCCAGTACGACCCGTATTGGACCGCATGTGTGTAAAAATATAAAAGTGGGGTGTCCAAATAAAATGGACCTTGTTTAAACTCAAAAAATTACAATGATGTTAACTCTTAAACAGTAATAAAATTACACATACACACTTATTTAGAAAAAAAAAAGTAATTGTATATTTACACAGTATAAAAAAATAAAAAAATAGTAATAAATGTTGTTGATTTGCATCGACTTTAACAAAATTTTCAAAAGGCAGCTGATTAGAGGTTGATAATCATTAACAACTTACCATGATGTTACCTCTTAAACGACAATAAATTTACATATAAACATTTATTTATATAAAAGTAAGTGTATATATACATGCTGTAAGAATAAAAAATAAATAAACTGTTAATTTGCATTGACTTTAACAAAATTTTGAAAAGGCATAATGAGGCAGTGACGGAGCTTGGGAAAATAGTCGGAGGGGGCCGGAGGATTTTTAGGTAGAAAACAGAGGGGGCCGGAGGATTTTTAGGAAGAAAACAGAGAGGGCCGAAGGATTTTTAGGATGAAAATGGAGGTGGGCGAATGATTTTTAGGAAGAAAACGAAGAGAACCGAAGGATTTTTCGACGAAATACTATTATATCGACCATTCTGAGCGAAAAAACAGGGGAGGCCAGGGCACCCCGGGCCCCTTCAAAGCTTCGTCCTTGTAATGAGGGGTTGATATCCCACAGATTCAGCCTGCTGGTTGGGGTTCAAGCCCTGTCAAGATCACTTTAAAGGACATTCAGGTAAGAGAATAAATCTTAAGCTTAATATCGGGTTTTAGACCAATGGGAGGCGAGGGTTTACCCATTCCAGGGGTTCCCGCGCATCTGGTGTGGTCGTCTCTTACCTCTGCCCGGTTGACCCTAATAATACAACATACGTGATATGTAGGATCTCGTTCAAAAAAATTAGGGGTTGGTAATCATTAGCACTAGTAAGCATAATTAACTCGTCCGCCTGAGAATTGTTCGAAAGAAGTTGTAAATCCATTGGCTACAGCATAAAGCACTTTTGATAAAGGGAAAAGGAAAAAAAAAAGAAAGGAAAAAAAAAAAGAATGCAAAACGATCCACGAAATTCACATTGTGATATTGAATGTCTTTTAAAAAAATATATAAATTCAATAAAACATATCTTTCATCAACAAATATATCATGTATACTACAAAATTGCACGTGCAACCTTTTATATAAGCAGGGCCGTCTCAATATTTTTGATGGCCCAAAACAAGGATAACATTCGGGGCTCTCTTTCGACCGTAATAAAAACTCTCCTCAAGTTTGAGAAAAGTGATATAGATTATCATAAAACACAAAACTACAAAAAGTATGAATCGCAAACAAAACCTTTAAAATATATTTCTAATATTAAAAGAATGAGAATTTTACCTCAATCAGAACTCGTTACAACGTTACAACTAAAAAGTTGATTTACCCAGAAAAATAGAGGCCTCTATATTTTGGAGGCCCTAAGCTATGGTTTTTTTATAATGTGAGAGTCGGCCATGCATATAAGAGACATTGTTTATACTAACTGAATTAATCATACCTTGACAATAAAAGAGGTTGAAAACAAATTATAACATATCATAAAATGTCTCGACTACGGTCAAGTATCCAACTACTTACTCATTGAGCTTACGAGTTTACCATTTTTTATAACACCGGTTTATGTAAATTAAACAAGCTAGTCATGCCTAGAAGACTAATGTATCTTCATCTTCACTTTACGTAAGCGTCACGTAAGCAACTATTCTCATAACACATTTTCACATAAACATGTGTAACCATCACCTATATTCACATATACGTAGCCCACCCATCACCCCCTTTCTTTTCATCTCACATAAACGTTGCTCACCTCGTGATCAGGCTCACGCATGACCCATCACGCCAACATCATGTCAGGTGTGTTATGATGGGAGGGAGGTGAAAACCCCTTTCACCCTCGTGCTTACGTCCCATAACACATAGCTCAAAGTGTGAGAAGTCTATTAATGTAAATTAGGGTCACACAATTCTAAAAGCTATTTCATCTTAAAAGTTCAAAGTATGACTTTGACAAAATTACAGTCTTATAAATTTGTTTTTAAGTGCTTCCATTATATATATTTTAAGAGATTATTCAAACAAAATGTGAACATAAGACAGGTGAATTCTAAATGATGGTTCATTTTAGGGTCATATTTAACTATTAGTGATCATATACTTTGTTGTAGTGGTGGGTTGCCTAAAGAGTACAATAAAAAGGGTTTACTTCACAACTGGCCGGTGATTTAATGTCGATTGAAGTCTCCCAATAAAAGGGAACACAAATGTATTTGGTACGACATTTGTAAACGTCATTTTCATTTTATGTAAAGGTTGTTTATCATGGTTTAAAGTCATGAGTTTAGGTCGTGAAAAATAATATTTTGCAATGTAGGATAAGACTGCTTCCAACCCTCCTCTGACCCTGCGTAAAACGAGAGTTAAAGTCAAGTACCTGATATATTATTTTTATTGTATTTGTCATAATAAAATGATGTTTGAAAAGCCTAAATTTATAAAATTGATTTTATTATATCAAAGTTGATCTCACTCAAGATATTTTTTTTGCAAGTCAGATTTTGATATATTGTAATACCCCTTTTATTCTAATAGTTTAAATAGCAATGAAAAATTAAGTCAAATAAAAATCGTAAGTTATACAGAAATGATTATGAATCATTTACAAATGATTTGGATGATAAATGTTTGGATCTTGGCATCAAAATCGAAAGTATAGACGCAAGATGTGATAAGTAACAGTCAACAAATTGAGATTCGAACAAGACTCAAATCCTTTAAATATGTTGAAACTTTTCAGCCTCCTCATACTTTCATACAAGAATTTAGAGACATTTAGGGTTTTGTACGTTTAATATGAAAGATGACTGAAATACAACATGAAGCTCTAATAAGTTATTGTGACACCTCTCGATCCAAGTCAGGTCGGTTCAAGTTGTTACTTAAAATCGGTTGGTTACAAAATGTAATTGTTGTTAATTATAACTAATAAATCTCAATGCTACAGAATATACATAAGTAATAAAAGTGTGTGTTGGTTTAATCCCAATACATGATCAATCAAAATCGATCACCATGCCACTGAAATATTTTGCTATATTTCATAAAATACAAAATTGTTCATCATAAATAAACTAAAGTTTCACTCTTCTCTAATCCTAAAAGGTCAAGTAAGATCTTCAATCCATCCTACTCTATCATTTCTTACCTAAAACATGCTAAAAATAAGATATGTCAGTTACACAGTCGATAAGTTCATAATGTATAACAATAAACACAATAAATAGTCTATACATATAATATAAAGAAAATTTGAATGATTTAATCAAACCCTAGCTAGATAATATTACCATGACAATCACTCCAAATGTCATAAATGGTTACCATGTATACTTAACACAACTAACATATGCATGAAGCCATGTTGGTATGGTAATTCTAGTCTATTTTAATGCTCAAAGTAATTCCATCAAATTGAAACTTATGATCATATGACTATCAAATAATTTATGTATTATAAGTGAATAATGAAGCTATGATGTATGAATTATGATGTTATAAGTTATCATAGGATCTATAACCTAGTATATAATATGAGGGTCCTAATATTCATACATCAACTTCATCATCTATACATCATACTTTGATCAAATCAATCACATCATATTCACATAATTTTTACGTATACATATTTTTTTAATGTTAAAAAGTTTGAAAAAAATGATGTTATCAATAGCCTAGGATATTCCTTTTATTAATTTTAAACTCATCCCTATCTCATCTCGTTATTGATTCAATTGTACTGAGTTTTGAGTAATTCCTAAGACGTAGATACCGGTTCATACCAACCAATTAAACCAGATGCCATGACGGTACAAGTTAAACCGGTAATATGGCGTAACGACGTGGATATTATACTGATGATAACGCTGGTATTTACGATTAGTATTATGTCGGTTTGAACCCTGTATGAGTCCATGAAATACTAAATGGCCCAGTGTTTGTTCATTACCTCTTATGTTCACTAACATTTTTAATTCTTTATATTTTTTTTAATTAGATCATACTTTACTTTTGAAGTGTTACATTCTGATTGTGAAAGTATTAATCATATGTAATTTTTGAGTTTACGTTGTATTTTTATCATGATATTATAGGTTTAACTTATCTGCCTACTTGAACCTTCCGTTACAACTCTAGCTTAAAACTGGTTGAATCATTACTAAGCACAATCTAATACAATTAAAAATAGGTTTTTAAACATTGAGTAGTTATTCATTGTTTAATCTCATCTCACCATCGTGACTGAACGTCTTTATCTCATTATTATGACTGAATTCATATTAATTAATATTTATTATAATTTTACTAAAGGTTTTATATTCAGAGAAGTTTTAAAACATGTTCATGTGACAGATCACAGAAGAAACAAACAAGACTTTAATTTGGAATGGATCGAACTAATGTTCTTTTTTATTTCTTCTCAGTGATCAATGTTTATTTTAAAATTTTTAATTCTAGTTGATGCGAACTTCTACAAATGCTCGTGGACAAGTGATAAAAAACATGCACAAATAGATTATTTATATGTCACGAGTTTCTTGAACTCAGCTCCATTTTCAAAATAATAATACTAATTTTTCTTGGCATCATCCAATGATATAGGGCAACGCGAATCTCTTCAAATTTTCAAAATATCTATCTCTATATTCTTTTCAATGTTAAGTGTTTGAATAATTAAGATTTACAACAGTACACATCGTTCGATCAATATATCATGTAACATAAGTAATTTATAAAGACATGTGATAGTTATGTTAATCTTTAAATTTGATTATGTCTTTAAAATTTAATTTCAAATATAATCATAATACGGTATTATATCAAGCTGATTAAACTCACAAAAGTGTAGACTAAGGTAACGCTAGGGTCGGCTCATCATCTCAAAACTCGAGACAAGAAAAACTTGATATCTCATTTCGAATAAACATAGGAAGCATCTCAAATGCCTTGGCATCAACATTAACCTTCTTAAGATCAAACTATGAATATTTTATTGGATCCTTTCGAATTGGGTACCCCCCCCCCCCCCCCCCCCCCCCCCCCCCCAAAAAAAAAAAAAAAAAAAAAAAAAATCAACATCAATAGTCATTGGTTGCGTGGATCAAATATGACTAACTTTCGCATGCAACATCATTACACCCCATTTGTGGTGCACACATATAATATATATATGTGTGGGCTATCAAGGACTAAAGTAAAATTGCACAAATTTTAACGTTATTTTACTTGTTATGTGAAAATAACGTCAAAAGTGTTGGGATGATTAACTTCAAACAACAACTATGAGCCGGGGACTCCTTCGGAGCAGCTTTTCTATCCCAACTGAGATAGGGGTAAGATTTGTGTCTATCCTTCCCCCCCGACCCTACTGAAAAGTGGGAATATGCTGGGTAAGTTTGTTTGTTTGTCGCATGCAACATCATTAATTCATAGCTATAGAGTGCTTCATCCTCCTTTTATAAATAATAAACTCATTTCTAGCAAGAATTGGTGGCTTTTTAGTTGAATCAGTGTTAGAATATGTTTATAAAAACTCTAAAACGTGAGTTAATTGATACTAAAACTATATCATAACACTCCCCAACAAAAATATTGTATAATCTCACACCTTTTTCACATACCTTCATCAAGTATATATATTAACTATGTTTTTTCTTGCTGCACGTTGCGGTAAGTTATCACAATATCCTCTTGATAATGAGTATTATATATCATTTGTAGAAAAACAAGTTAATATCAAAATTAAATCACTCATCACGTGGCTTATTACAATAAATTCTCGAGAACGAGTATTATATATCATTTGCAAAAGCATAAGTTATATAGTAAAATCAAAACTCTCATCACCAACTGTATACAAATTATTAATAAAAACATAAAATCATACAAAATCCAAACAAATATGTTACGAAAATAATAGAAAAATTACTCATAAAGATCATTCTCATCGGCAATCAATCGGTTAAATTGAAACAAAAACTCAAATCTATAAGTAAATATCGATTTTCTATAATAACAAACTACGACCCTATTCGCATGGTGTATAAGTTGTATAAGTTCTGCTATATGGCACGTACCACCCTGTACGGGTCATACATTGGCAATATTAACAATTACAACACCCTAGATCAATAATAACTTGATAGCTTGAACAAAGATATTCTTGAGTTATAACAAGGGTACCTACGTGTATTCATGTGCCCAGGACTCCAGGTATGCACTACATCAACAAATAACATCATCACTTATCTTCATATGCATTTGTGTTATCATCACCCCTTCATCACTCTATTGTAATCATTACCTTTGTTTAATATTTTTATTATTTGATTTTTTATTTTTTTTGATTAAATACTTATATTTAAACACTAAATTTAAATTTATAATAAAATTTAAAAACATTAAAATAAAACTACATACTTTTTTAAAAAAAATAAACAACTTACATATAGTTTTTTCTTAAAATTGCATATATATATATTTTCCAGATATGTTCAATCAAATCCTCTTTAAAGAGAAGAACGATTATTTTAGAGTGATAAATGTAGTTTAAAAAGTTGGATATTTAATTTATAGTGGTTTTAAAGTTTTTTTTCCTTTTCTTGAAAGCCATCTTTAGTTTTTTTTTAAATCCTCCAACGGTACAATTGCACCCGTGACCACCCTCACGCCACCACCTCTCACGTCCGGTCACGCCTCATATGTGACCACCCTCATGCCACCACTTCTCACGCCCAGGTCACCCCTACTGCGTACACATGGCCTAGGTGTTCAACATCTAAAAGCTTTTAGGAGCCAAGTGATTAGTTGTAATGATTGATGAATAAACTTGTAGGCTTCAATCCTTTCACTCTTTCAGGGATCCTTTCTATTTTTATTTTCTATTTTTTACACTGAAAAACGCCTATGCAATTATAATTTTTTATCTACTAAAATTAATATTATTCTAATACTTGTATTAAATTTTACACTTACTTTGTTTATAATTAGATGACACTTTTTGATCGTTGGTGCGTAAATTTAACACCCTCGTTTTGACTCGGGAACGAATTTGTCGCACCCCGAGAAATCCCGTCCCTTCCGGGGCGCGAGCAACTGCAGATTGTCAGGATCGCAGTCTCCGGTCACACAACATGCGAGACCTATATGTCTGATTTCGTACGTACATCCAATAATTTGGATAAAACAGTTTAGTAAGATCAGAGTTGCGGAAGTATAGTATGAGTTAACCAAACAGTTTAATCATTCATAGTTTGCGGAAGCGTTGATTCAAAACGGTTTTTAAAACGATAAGTGACAATAATTGTGGAAGCGAATAAAGTTGTTTAACATTACACAACATAATCAAATGATAATCAGAGTCTAGTAAAATAAGACACATAAACAGATGCATGCGACTCCAGCCTAGCATCCTATTCCTTGTGCACATGCCTTAGTTACCTGAGAAAACATGCGAGTAAAAGGTCAACACAAAGGTTGGTGAGAGCACAGGTTTTTCATAAGCAGTAAACATCAAATGTTTAAAGTAAGAGTTCAGTAGATTTACATATCACGACAATGCAGTATCGATTGATAGCTAGTCAATACAGTTATATTATATTGTGGATGGTACCGAAGCTGACAGTTTGTGCCTCCCGCCATGTTATCACAGGACAATGGCAAAGTATTGGTCAATATTGCACCCATTCCGACCTCCAGTCGGGTGGCCTCCAAGACACGATGGGTGGGGCTTGTCGGGCCCAAATAGTACTATTCAAGATTACCATGCTAGGCGTTATGCTATTAACGGTCCGAGGAGTATCGCGAGGACTTTTAGTTGTGATAGGGGCCCACACATATACATATAATGATAAAATATGTCCATACGTAAATAAAATGAGTTGTTTTCCAAAAACAGTTTATCATGCAATGTTTTCTCCCCCAAAGGTAGAAAAAGTAAAAAGGGGCCGTGAACTCACCTGATAGTAGTTCCGGTATGTGAATGTTCGCGTCTGCGAGAGCTAGCACCTGCTAGTATGCACCTATATCCATATAGGTGTGAGTATGTGTTTTGTGATGTGTTGTAATCCATACAACTCCAAGTGTCGGTGTGCTCAACCGAGTGTGTGTGTGTGTTGACTTGTGTTGACTCGACGAATCGTTGGTGACACGATTGTTGTGTTTATGTACCTTGATGCACATAAGACACCAAAATGCATCCTATGACTCTAATCACATAAGTTACCCTTTTTAGAAAGTTTCCAATTTAGGAAAGTGTGGTTATAAAATCCCATTTCATAAAACTAATAACTTCCAATATGTTTATAAAACACGTTTAAACTCTTAAAACATGTCGTTTGCGTATAAATCACTATTTATGCCGTTTTGCTCAAATAAAGTTTCCTTATATGGAAAGTATCCGTTTAAAAACTCGTTTTCACAAATCAAGGTTTCCAATATGCTTAGAAATCGTTTCTAAACATATTTCAATAATCAAAGTTCATCAAAACCCTTTAAAACATCAAAAGCCCTCTTTTGATTTTTAAAAGTTTCCATTTTTAGTAAGTTTCTATAAAACCATGATTTTGACAAAATCAAATATCAAGATGTGTTTCTAAACACTCCAATACTCATTTAACAACATCTAGACATGTCTAACATGTCTAGATCATCACAATCCAAGACTTTGCACATAAAAGTTTCCTTTTATGGCAAGTGTATAAAAATCATTATCAAATCAAACAATAACTCAACAAAACTCAAACCTAACGTTACTAAACTATCAAATCAGTAAATCCATGACATCTAAACAACGAATCACCAACACATTCAAGCACAATAACTAAACGGAGTTGCATGTGGGTTTTTAGTCCATGCATGTACGATCTAACACTAGGAAAGCGTTTAAAACTACCTTAGATGCAAGACTCGTGCTAGAATAGCTTCTGGAGGTCCTTCAAGTGGTTGGATTTCGACCTTCTTGTCGATTGAGAGCTCCTCGATTCTTCCTTGATGTTCCTATGGCTCCAAATCACCAAGAATGGCTTCAATGGTGATTCCAGAGGGTTTGGATGCTGGTTTCAGTGAGTTTGGGTCGGTATTAAGTGAAGAAGCTTGGTGAAATCAAAAGCAAACCGAATGAAATGAGCTTGGGGTTGATTTTATAAAATTTTCGATCTGCATGGCCTTCGCGTACCGCGGAGGCCGATCAAAATTGTTTGCCGCGTACCGCGATAGGATTCGGGAGTCTCGACTCCCGGTTTGCTTCGCGTACCGCGAAGCCTTTCGCCGAGGGACCATCGCGTACCACGATGAGTCCACTTCCTTGTTTTTCGATTTCGTTGATACGATTTCTAACACTTATCTTAAGCATCTAATGCTCGTTTAAGCACATAAATACATCTAGCACATAAGTTTGATTGATCACCAACGTTCGTGAGATTCGTGTGTGTGTTTCGATAATTTCTCGAATTATCTTCGGTGGTTTGTGTTCGTGTCTTACGAAGTGTTTGCACGCTAGATTAATCCTAATCAACGTGTAATGCACAATTCAATAACTTCTCGAATTATTGTCTTGTGTTAGTGTTGTGTTTGCCACACTTGGTTTACAAAACCAATGTGCAATGTACGATTCGACAGTTCCTCAAACTATCGTTTCGTAGTTGTTTGTGTTCGCTCATCTAATTAACATAATTAAATGAAATGCAACAAGTATGAATGTGAAATGTAAAGAATGTAAGAGTTGCAATTTACCTGAAATTGCCGGGTGTCACATCATCCCCTTGTTGAAAGAAATTTCGTCCCGAAATTTGGTTGTTGTTGGTAGTGTTTGAGAGACAAGAGTGTTTGAGAAACAAAAATTTTCTGGTTGTCACATCATCCCCTTGTTGAACGGAATTTCGTCCCGAAATTTATTTGTTGTTGTCGGCGTTCGACGTTGTCTGCTTGAAGAGATGGGGATATTTGCGCATCATCTGATCCTCACGTTCCCACGTGAATTCAGGTCCGCGTTTCGAGTTCCATCGAACTTTAACAATAGGAATCTTACTCTGTCTGAGTTGTTTGACCTCACGGTCCATGATATCTACCGGTTCTTCCACGAACCGTAGTTGCTCATCCACCTGGATCTCATCCAGTGGAACTACAAGTGTTTCATCTGATAAACATTTCTTCAGGTTCGAAACATGAAATACGTTGTGAACCCCGTCGAGTTCGGCTGGTAAGTTGAGTTGGTATGCCACCGGACCAATCCTTTTCAGGATCTCGAATGGTCCAATATACCGTGGGTTCAGTTTGCCTCGTTTACCGAAACGAATGACGCCTTTCCAGGGTGAAACTTTCAGAAGGACTTTGTCTCCTACCTGAAATTCCAAAGGCTTTCGGCGTTTGTCGGCATAGCTCTTTTGACGATCACGAGCTGCTGCCATGCGATTTCTGATTTGCACGATTTTCTCCGTCGTTTCGTGTACAAGTTCCGGGCCAGTGAGCTGACTGTCGCCCACTTCCGCCCAGCAGATGGGTGATCGGCATTTCCTGCCATAGAGTGCCTCAAAAGGCGCTGCCTTGATACTGGTGTGGTAGCTGTTGTTGTAGGAAAACTCCACCAACGGTAGATGGGTTTCCCAGCTGTTGCCGAAGTCTACTACGCACGCTCGTAGCATATCTTCAAGAGTTTGTATCGTGCGTTCACTCTGGCCATCAGTTTGTGGGTGGTATGCTGTGCTTATATCCAACCGTGTGCCAAGTGACTTTTGCAATGATTTCCAGAAGTTAGAAGTGAATCTGGCGTCTCGATCTGAAATAATGGAGATTGGCACTCCGTGTCGCGAGACTACTTCTTTGACATAGATTCTGGCTAGCTTTTCCATTTTGTCATTCTCCTTGATCGCAAGGAAATGTGCTGACTTAGTCAGTCGGTCTACAATCACCCAGATAGTGTCACATCCACTAGGAGTACGGGGTAATTTGGTGATGAAATCCATGGATATCTGTTCCCATTTCCACATGGGGATCTCGGGTTGTGTGAGTAATCCAGAGGGTTTCTGGTACTCGATCTTGACTTTGGCACAGGTCAAGCATTTGCCTACGTAGGTGGCGATGTCGGCTTTCATGTGTGGCCACCAGTAAAGTACCTTCAGATCGTGATACATCTTATCAGATCCTGGGTGAATGGAATACCGGGATCTGTGAGCCTCGTCCATCACAAGGTCTCGTAGGTTCCCGTGATGTGGAATCCAGACGCGTTCCATGAAATACTGTAAGCCATCGGCTTTTTCCGTAAGTTGTTGTTCCATTCCCCTTAGTGATTCAGCCGCTAAGTTTTCAGGTTTAAGTGCCTCCACCTGGGCATTACGTATCTGTTCAGGGAGATTGGGATGGATGGTGAGTTGTAAAGCTCGTACCCTTTTGGGTTTCGATGTGTTTTTCCGGCTTAGGGCGTCGGCCACAACGTTGGCCTTCCCCGGGTGATACTTGATAGCACACTCATAGTCGTTTAGGAGTTCAAGCCAGCGACGCTGTCGCATGTTCAGTTCCTTCTGCTCGAATATGTGTTGGAGACTCTTGTGATCAGTGTATATTGTACACTTTGTACCATACAGGTAGTGTCTCCAGATCTTGAGTGCAAATACCACAGCTCCAAGTTCCAAATCGTGGGTGGTGTAGTTCTTCTCGTGGACTTTCAGTTGCCGAGAAGCATATGCGATCACCTTTTCCCGCTGCATCAGCACACAGCCGAGTCCCTGTATCGAGGCGTCGCAATATACTACGAAGTCGTCCGTTCCATCAGGAAGAGATAAGATAGGTGCACTACAGAGCTTCTGCTTGAGAAGTTGGAATGCAACTTCTTGCTTTTCAGTCCAGAGATACTTCTTGTCCTTATGGGTTAAGGTTGTAAGGGGTTGTGCTATCTTTGAAAATCCTTCAATAAATCGTCGATAATAGCCTGCCAAGCCTAGGAATTGTCGCACCTCTGTCGGGGTCTTCGGTGCTTCCCAGTTCTTGATCGCCTCTATCTTAGATTTATCAACATGAATCCCTTGTTCATTGACAACATGACCTAAGAATTGGACTTCTCGAATCCAGAAGTCACACTTTGAGAGTTTAGCGTACAGCTTCTCTTTCCGGAGTAGTTCAAGAGCCAATTGCAGATGCTCTTTGTGTTCTTCCTGGGTTTTGGAGTAGATGAGAATATCATCTATAAAGACAATGATAAACTTGTCGAGGTATGGTTTGCACACTCTATTCATGAGATCCATGAATACTGCGGGTGCGTTTGTCAGCCCAAACGGCATAACCAAGAACTCATAATGGCCATACCGAGTGCGAAAAGCAGACTTGGGGATATCTTCCTCCTGAATCCTCAACTGATGGTACCCAGATCGCAGATCGATCTTAGAGTAGTAACTCGATCCTTGAAGTTGATCGAACAAATCGTCAATGCGGGGTAAGGGGTAACGGTTTTTGATCGTCACTTTGTTCAATTCCCGATAGTCAATGCACATACGGAAAGTGCCATCCTTCTTCTTTACAAACAGGACCGGAGCTCCCCAGGGTGAGAAGCTTGGTCTAATGAAACCCTTGTCCAACAGCTCTTGCAGTTGATTGGACAATTCCTGCATCTCCGAAGGTGCAAGTCGATATGGTGCTCGTGCGATAGGTGCTGCTCCTGGTGTAAGATCTATGCAGAACTCCACTTGTCGAGGTGGTGGTAGTCCTGGTAGATCCTCGGGGAATACGTCGGGATAGTCGCATACGACTGGGATGTCTTCTATTTTCTTCTCCTCTTCAGTCTTGTCGGTGATAAGCGCCAGAATGGCTGTGTATCCCTTTCGTAAGCATTTGTGAGCTTTCATGCACGAGATGATGTTCAGAGGAGTGTCACTCCTTTCGCCCTTAATGTCTAGAGTACTCCGCCAGGGAGGGGTATGCGCACAACCTTGTCGTGGCAAATGATTTCAACCTGGTTGTCAGACAACCAATCCATGCCCACTACGACATCAAAACTACCTAGTGTAACTGGCATGAGGTCAATCTTAAACTTATGGCCTGCTAGCTCCAAAGTGCATTCTTTCAGAATGTTTTTAGTCATAATCAATCTACCATCAGCTAGCTCTACTGTATATTCGACATCTAGGGGTGTTGGGGTAATGGCAAGTATCTCACTAAATTCCTTAGATATAAAGCTTTTCTCAGCTCCAGTATCAAACAACACAGATGCATAATTATCATTTAAGAGATACGTACCGATTACAAGGTGGGGATCCCTTCTGGCCTCCTTAGCCCCGATCACGAAGGCTCGCCCCTTCGGACCGTTGTTGTTTCCGTTATCATTGTTGTTTTTCAAATGTGGGCAGTCCATCTTGAAGTGCCCTGGTTTCCCACATTCGAAGCAACCCTTTGGTAATTCAAGTTGTTGTTGCCGCTGTGGTTGGGTCTTCGTTCGCAGTTCACCCCTGCAGTCTTTGGCGAGGTGTCCTCCTTTGCCACAGCGTTGGCATCGGATAGAGTCGCACTGTCCCAAGGCATGATGTAAGTTGCATTTGCTGCACTTGGGGTGTTTGCCTGCGTAGGATCCTGAGCCTTGGTTGGTTGGGATGGGTGGTGCGTAAGCTTGAGATGACCCAAACTTACGTTGCTACGGTGGTGGTTGAAGAGTGGTAGTTTTGCTCATGGGGTCATCCCATTTGCGTTTGTTCTTGTCATTGGTTGTGGTCACAGCACCACGAGGTGGCAAGAGTCCTTGTGCAACAGCCGAATCAGTGAGTTTGTGGGTAAGTCGCACGGCTTGTTGCATAGTTATGGGGTCAGCAGAGAGTACCATGCCCTGAATTTGAGGTGGCAGTCCCTCAATGTACTTCTCTATATGTTTGAAGGGTGGGGTTGCCATTTCCGGGCATAGGTTTGCCAACTCATACGATCGAGCTGTGTAAGCCTCGACCTCGGAACCAATCATCTTGTGGTTCCAGAACTCAGTCTCAAGTTTCTGCACTTCACCGCGAGGACAGTATTCGCGATTCAGCATCCTCTTAAAGTCGTCCCAAGGTAGGGCGTTGGCTGCATCGAGCCCAAGGTTTTGAACATTGGCATTCCACCAGGTGAGGGCAGCTCCCTCGAATGTCCCTGCAGCGAACTTGACTCGGTCCTCGTTCCTGCAGTTGCTCATGGTGAAAGCTGATTCCGCCTTCTCAATCCAACGTAACAGTCCAACAGCTCCCTCAGTGCCGCTGAATGAATGGGGTTTACAATCCAGAAACATCTTGAATGTGCAGAGAGGTGGGTCAGGATTTGCCCCTTGGTTCAGTAGGTTTTGGTTACGGGCAGCTTCCCGTGCAGCAAGTACCTCCTCAACCCGCTCGTTAATGAGTGCGTTCAACTCAGCTGGTGTCAGGTTGATGTTTCCACGTCCTCCCGCGTTCCTGCGTCCTCCACGTCTTCCAGCCATGATCTTCATAGTAAGAATGAGTGTTAGTCTTTGCCCAATGACTAATGTAGTGTGTGCGGTAGGTACTTGTAAAGAATGTATAGAGCTTTCGGCTATCCCCGTCATGGGTAGTCACGTGCAGTGATGAACGTAATGCATAAAAGATGTGTCATGTGTGAAAGTATCACAATACTAAACATTAAGTGTTGTGTGGAGACTAGTGGTTATAGACTAAGTTCACTAAATGCAAACCTAATTCGCAATAACCGGAGGCTCTGATACCAATCTGTCGCACCCCGAGAAATCCCGTCCCTTCCGGGGCGCGAGCAACAGCAGATTGTCAGGATCGCAGTCTCCGGTCACACAACATGCGAGACCTATATGTCTGATTTCGTACGTGCATCCAATAATTTGGATAAAACAGTTTAGTAAGATCAGAGTTGCGGAAGTATAGTATGAGTTAACCAAACAGTTTAATCATTCATAGTTTGCAAAAGCGTTGATTCAAAACGGTTTTTAAAACGATAAGTGACAATAATTGCGGAAGCGAATAAAGTTGTTTAACATTACACAACATAATCAAATGATAATCAGAGTCTAGTAAAATAAGACACATAAACATATGCATGCGACTCCAGCCTAGCATCCTATTCCTTGTGCACATGCCTTAGTTACCTGAGAAAACATGCGAGTAAAAGGTCAACACAAAGGTTGGTGAGAGCACATGTTTTTCATAAGCAGTAAACATCAAATGTTTAAAGTAAGAGTTCAGTAGATTTACATATCACGACAATGCAGTATCGATTGATAGCTAGTCAATACAGTTATATTATATTGTGGATGGTACCGAAGCTGACAGTTTGTGCCTCCCGCCATGTTATCACAGGACAATGGCAAAGTATTGGTCAATATTGCACCCATTCCGACCTCCAGTCGTGTGGCCTCCAAGACACGATGGGTGGGGCTTGTCGGGCCCAAATAGTACTATTCAAGATTACCATGCTAGGCGTTATGCTATTAACGGTCCGAGGAGTATCGCGAGGACTTTTAGTTGTGATAGGGGCCCACACATATACATATAATGATAAAACATGTCCATACGTAAATAAAATGAGTTGTTTTCCAAAAACAGTTTATCATGCAATGTTTTCTCCCCCAAAGGTAGAAAAAGTAAAAAGGGGCCGTGAACTCACCTGATAGTAGTTCCGGTATGTGAATGTTCGCGTCTGCGAGAGCTAGCACCTGCTAGTATGCACCTATATCCATATAGGTGTGAGTATGTGTTTTGTGATGTGTTGTAATCCATACAACTCCAAGTGTCGGTGTGCTCAACCGAGTGTGTGTGTGTGTTGACTTGTGTTGACTCGACGAATCGTTGGTGACACGATTGTTGTGTTTATGTACCTTGATGCACATAAGACACCAAAATGCATCCTATGACTCTAATCACATAAGTTACCCTTTTTAGAAAGTTTCCAATTTAGGAAAGTGTGGTTATAAAATCCCATTTCATAAAACTAATAACTTCCAATATGTTTATAAAACACGTTTAAACTCTTAAAACATGTCGTTTGCGTATAAATCACTATTTATGCCGTTTTGCTCAAATAAAGTTTCCTTATATGGAAAGTATCCGTTTAAAAACTCGTTTTCACAAATCAAGGTTTCCAATATGCTTAGAAATCGTTTCTAAACATATTTCAATAATCAAAGTTCATCAAAACCCTTTAAAACATCAAAAGCCCTCTTTTGATTTTTAAAAGTTTCCATTTTTAGTAAGTTTCTATAAAACCATGATTTTGACAAAATCAAATATCAAGATGTGTTTCTAAACACTCCAATACTCATTTAACAACATCTAGACATGTCTAACATGTCTAGATCATCACAATCCAAGACTTTGCACATAAAAGTTTCCTTTTATGGCAAGTGTATAAAAATCATTATCAAATCAAACAATAACTCAACAAAACTCAAACCTAACGTTACTAAACTATCAAATCAGTAAATCCATGACATCTAAACAACGAATCACCAACACATTCAAGCACAATAACTAAACGGAGTTGCATGTGGGTTTTTAGTCCATGCATGTACGATCTAACACTAGGAAAGCGTTTAAAACTACCTTAGATGCAAGACTCGTGCTAGAATAGCTTCTGGAGGTCCTTCAAGTGGCTGGATTTCGACCTTCTTGTCGATTGAGAGCTCCTCGATTCTTCCTTGATGTTCCCGTGGCTCCAAATCACCAAGAATGGCTTCAATGGTGATTCCAGAGGGTTTGGATGCTGGTTTCAGTGAGTTTGGGTCGGGATTAAGTGAAGAAGCTTGGTGAAATTAAAAGCAAACCGAATGAAATGAGCTTGGGGTTGATTTTATAAAATTTTCGATCTGCATGGCCTTCGCGTACCGCGGAGGCCGATCAACATTGTTTGCCGCGTACCGCGATAGGATTCGGGAGTCTCGACTCCCGGTTTGCTTCGCGTACCGCGAAGCCTTTCGCCGAGGGACCATCGCGTACCGCGATGAGTCCACTTCCTTGTTTTTCGATTTCGTTGATACGATTTCTAACACTTATCTTAAGCATCTAATGCTCGTTTAAGCACATAAATACATCTAGCACATAAGTTTGATTGATCACCAACGTTCGTGAGATTCGTGTGTGTGTTTCGATAATTTCTCGAATTATCTTCGGTGGTTTGTGTTCGTGTCTTACGAAGTGTTTGCACGCTTGATTAA
Source organism: Mikania micrantha (assembly GCA_009363875.1). Taxonomy (NCBI): domain Eukaryota; kingdom Viridiplantae; phylum Streptophyta; class Magnoliopsida; order Asterales; family Asteraceae; genus Mikania; species Mikania micrantha. Next base: position 21,451,190 of record CM018693.1, read on the forward strand.
TCCTAATCAACGTGTAATGCACAATTCAATAACTTCTCGAATTATTGTCTTGTGTTAGTGTTGTGTTTGCCACACTTGGTTTACAAAACCAATGTGCAATGTACGATTCGACAGTTCCTCAAACTATCGTTTCGTAGTTGTTTGTGTTCGCTCATCTAATTAACATAATTAAATGAAATGCAACAAGTATGAATGTGAAATGTAAAGAATGTAAGAGTTGCAATTTACCTGAAATTGCCGGGTGTCACAGAATTCAAAAGAAAAAAAACATTAGCATATCAAGAGTCATGACTACGAAACAAACATATTATAAGTCAAGATGTAAAACAAAAGAAAAATAAAACTAAAATAGAACACTTGGAAATGAACTCACAAAATTTCGGTGTGTTATCACAGTAAACTCCCATAACACTAAAATCATAGCATCTCGCGAGAAATTGGATTATCTCGCCAAAATCTTTGGAAAAATGGATTATCTCAAGGAAATCAACCTCAAATGGATTATCTCATCTTGCAAGAAATTGGATTCTCTTACGAGAAACACTGATCTCGCGAGAAATTGGATTATCTCGCGATAAACACTAGAAATCGGATCATCTTGCGAGAAACATTCGTCTGATGAGAAGTTGCATTATCTCGCGAGAAATCGCGAGAAACACTATTCATATGAATTTATTTTGTATGGGGCTGTAAACGAACACGAACGAGCCCTTGTTCGTGTTCGTTCGTTTAACTTTTAACCAGTTCACGAACGCTTACCGAACGAAAATTCTTGTTCGTGTTCGTTCATTAAGGATTTAGCTTGCTCACGAACGGTTCACGAACTATAACGAACACATATTATTTAAACAATAAAAATCAACATTTTTAATCTCAAGCAATGGAGATAATCATTTATAAATATATAAATTAAGATATTATATTATTAAACTAAAAATTAAAAATAAACAACACATTTAATGAATAAATATAATAAATGAACTTAACTGAAAGTAAACGAACGTAAACGAACACCGAACGTTCACGAACACAAATGAACGAACACGACCTCTGTTCATGATCATTCATTTAACTAAACGAACGGAATTTCTTGTTCGTGTTTATTCGTTTATTAAATGAACGAACATAAATGAACTTCCCGCCAACTGTTCGCTGAACGTTCGTTTCGTTTACAGCCCTAATTTTGTATAGATAGTAATTAGAAAATGTACTGCTTTTTACACTCTCAATATAGTGTTGAGACGTACTTATTATCTACGTTTCGATACAAATTAATTTAAAACCAAAATAATCTTCATTCTGTAAACGCACCCTCATGTTTTTAAAGCTCGCATTTACGACGGAATATTTTTATTTATGAAAGTATTGTTCCGGCTTGTTTCTTTTATTCATGTTTTGCGAGTTGCTTGCTCTTTAAACCACATCAATCTATGTTCCAAAGATATTTAACACAACAATAATGGAACGCGTAGATTTGCGATGGAAACCTTAAGAATCACATGTCCAAATTGAGGAGAGCACTTTTCATTACGTCAACAACTAAAATTAGCATGCCAAAACACAAAAGCAAACTGCGGTTAAAGTAAAGTGGTTAAAGGGTCTATATATGGTTTCTAATGGTCCTCATTTGGCACTCAAAGAAGGAAAAAAGAAAAGATTCCCTCTATTTTGGTTTATGGGGCCATCTTTCAAGGCTATGGTGGGGGTGTGATTATACAAAGCTCATGTTTTAATTAGGGATTGGTTATTCGCATACCCAATTTTTTTTATTTTAACACTCTCACCGATCCTATACGTCCCGTATAAGTTTACGCGGCGTATAGCCCGACGTATAGGTCTATACACCTCACATAAAAGTCAAATCATTGGCACTAACACCTAATGATTGGTCACGTATAGAGCCACGTATAGGATTAATACGATGAATGAGCATTCTCAATAAGAGAGCTCGGATAGCAATACCAATTCGATTCGTGGTATTTGTGCACAAGATCAAGTTTGAAAACTAGTCTCTTTGCTAATGCTAAAGCCGACTGATCTGTTTTAAATTTAAAAGATTTCGATAAGTCCTTTTCATATTCCTTTGATGTCGTAGGGTTCAAACCAAAAAATATTTTTTGTTTTCTTGATGTTAATTTTCCACCTATACAAGACGTATATGGGCTGTAAGAATAACATAACCCTTTAAAGGAAGCATATATATTTTTTATTTTTCTTGTCCATATGTTATGGTTAATAAACATATATAAATAAATTATAAATTTATTAGTAATTATATGTATGAATGGAAATCTTTATACAAATATAACCAACTTTTATAATATTTCAGCTAAGTCACTCAAACTTTTGTTATTATAATTTAATCACTCGTTTTATATGTAATTTGATAATCTTATATATTTTACATATTTAACAAATTAAAGTGTTAGTGTGACATTTTCTTTAATTTCATTTTACATGTATCCACACACAGGTGTGTATATATATTATACATATGATAATAATATAACAGAAGACTGTAAGTAGTACACATTATGAGCCATCAACTTGATATCTGATACAGGAGCGGATCTAGCCTTTTTTATGAGGGTTGACTGGCCCTCATGAACTTTTATTTTAAAGTGTTATATATACGATCTGATATTAACCGACCCTCAAGAAATTTTGACACCGACCACCATAAAATTTTAATGACACTGTTGAAACCCAATTTAAAACCATTTAGAAAGCAAAACTAATAAAATTAATATTCAAATAACTTAATATGCATTATCTGTGACTTAAAAAGATCGAATCTTTGACATAGATAGGAGCAACAAATCTAATGATTTTTGATTTACTTTAGTTTTTTATTATTATTTTTTTTATAACCTAACCCGACCCAATTCTAGTCGGTTCAAAAAATGAAATATTTAACGACATACAATAGCCCTAATAAAGTTTCGACCACCATTAAAAAAATCTGGGTCCGCCACTGATATTATATTCAATATGATGCTTATGATACAAAATAAATCAAATCAAAAATGAAAAATAAAATGATCGTCTTATTCAAAACCCTAATTATGACATCATTTCTCTCCCACTTCACAAGCTAGACTCTCTCATTTGATTTACACACCATATACAAGTTAAAGCATATGCACATTAGAAAACTAAACGCATACAATTGTGGTATATGTTAAAAACCATGGGCATATTGATATGATTAATCTTACATAACCATGTCATCGATTGACATCTTCACCCAAAAGCATTTTTCTTTCCAATCCCTAATTGCCTCTAATTAGGGGTGTAAACGAGCCGAGCCGATCCCGAGCTCGTTAAGGCTCGAGCTCGGGCTCGGCTCATTAAAGAATTTTTAGGCTCGAGCTCGGCTCGGCTCGGCTCGTTTAGATTTTATTTATTTAATTTATTTACTTTAATTACTAATTTAATTATATTTATAACTATATTTTATAAATTTAACATAAAATATTTAATTTAAATATATTTATCATAATTTTATATATAAAAATAATTAATTTTATAAATAAACACCTAATATAATAAATAAACACTTAATATAATAAATAAAAATTATATAAACAAAAAGCTCGTTAAGGCTTGCGAGCCGGCTCGAGCTCGTTAAGTAAAGCTCGAGCTCGGGCTCGATAACTAAACGAGCCACACTTTTGGGCTCGGCTCGGGCTCGGGCTCGTTAAGGCTCGGCTCGTTCGAGTTTTTTACCGATCCGATCTCGAGCATTTCACGAGCTGCTTTGGTTCGTTTACACCCCTACCTCTAATCTCCCCAATTTACACCAAGTTTTAGTAAATTGAATGATTAAATTTATCCAACGTATAAATTTGCATGGTTATGATATCAATTTTCACTTTCACTGTCAAAGATAATTCAAATATGTCACAACCCCAAATTCTCATGTGCTGTGTCAGGCCGCTAGTGTGACGTGGCCAGAATCACAGCTCTCATTCATATAGAACGACTCTATATGAGTTGTACATACACAAGTTACCCATAAAAATTTATGTTGTTTTAAAATAATGCAGCGGAAATTAGTTGTCATGACACTACATTGTTTTAAAGTGCATAAAGATAGATTGTTCAAAATATATGAAATGTAAGCCTAGATGCATGCAGACTCCTCCTCAAATGTCCCAGGTGCATCCTAGCTTGTGCAATTCAATTACCTGAGAATACATGCAAAAACGTGTCAACATAAAGTTGGTGAGTTCACAGGTTTAGATAGTTAAAATCAGTAAAAAGATACATACTGGGTATGTTAAGTTTGTTGGATCTACGATCCCAAGTGTGTTAGTTCATCTTACCGAAACTAAAGTGTTGTTTGCCTCACCGGGTAATCGCGAAACCCAGCAATAGCTCGATAGTACACTCGTCGTGACCTCCAGTCACAGCTGTCGTCGAGTGGGGTTTGTCAGGCCCAGTAGTACTACGTAATAATGACTCGTTTGTTACACAACTAACGATAAGGGTATGTGAGGACTTCTGTTGCGATATAGTTACTCTCAAAAAGTTTGTTTTACAACATACCAGCCATACATCTAAAACAGTTGCATAGTATTCTCACCCCAAAGTTTAACAAACAGTTAAAGAGTAAAAGTGGGGCTGTAAACTCACCTGAGTTTAGCAGTTGATGTTTGCGTGAACGGTTAGCTGTTCGCCTTTAGCGGTTACATATATCACATAGGCGTTATGAGTTAGTTTTCATGGTTATGTTCGTGTTCATATTCGTGTTGGTCTCACTAGACCTTGTTCGTGACCAAATGTGACACCTCGCAAATTCCAAGTCAGCATTTATATTATTTTAATAATAATGTGTGTTATTATTTCATACGTGGCACTAGAATAATTGTATTTAGTGTGACACGTGGCACAACCGACCAAACACACCGATAGTTCGAGGAACTATCGCACAACTCTCGTACGTATCTTGAATGACGAACGTTGGTGAACAGATCAGATCACAGTACACTTCCACTGCACTTAGGTCCTAGGAGGCCTAAAGTAGTTGGGACTATGCTTACATGTCGAGAAACGATGATCGTAAACGAGAAAGACGCGAAAAATGGGTCCAGAACATCAAAACAAGCTTATTGGGCCTGAAAAATGGGCCAGGCGGTACGCCTGACCGACACTCTGACCCCTGGCGATGCGCGCGGATGAGGGAAGGGCGCCTCTCAAACGGTTGACCCGCGCGTAACGCCTGGATACCAGGACTCCTTGACAGGCGATACGCCTGGCACCCTAAATCGCAGAAAAATCTTTTTGAGAAGAACAAAACCATCATTACCCTACTATACTCATTTTATACTTACCCACACGCAACCAGCTCGTTTTAAACCCCCAAGAACCTCTTATTTCAGCCTTACACACCCCCAATCATCTCTTGGAAGCCATTGTTGCAAGGTTTGAAGCTTTGGAAGCTTGAAGGAGGATTAGAAGCATGAACACCATCACCACCTTTGTGATTCTGCAATACCCCACGATCCAGGAAGCTTGGGAGCTGCTTGGGTGCATCATCTCAGTGTCTTGGAACCCAAGAAGGTAGTTGTACAACACTAATAGCTTAGAAACACCTCTAATCACACATGCAATGGGAAATACCCACATGCAATCACTAACACTTCACATGCACGAATTTTTACTTGTTTGGATCTGGGTTTGATGATAATCTTGTGCTATTTGATGATCTAGATTGATTAAATGAGTTTCTATGACGATCCATGATGATGGTAACATGTATATTGATGATTTGGTCACAAATGGGTGTATCTAGCAACATGCATGTATGATCTAGCATGATTTACATGATTGTGGATAGTGAAATGTTGTTATAAGTGGCACTTGTGATGATTTGCACGGATTAGAAGCTTTGATTTAGTCAAGAACATGAATATTGGTGTTATTTCTAAATATGGCAACTTTAGTATTATGAAATTATGATTTATGATGAAGTGGCTTAATGCATGAGATTAGATCTAAGGTTTATGCTTAAAGTGATGTTTAGAAACCAATGGGATGATCAATTGATGTGTTGGAATTGTTAGAATAGTCAAGGATATGATTGTTGGGATTATTACTATAAAAGGAAACTTTTATTTATATGTTTGCTAGAAATGATGAGTTTGAAAGATGTTGTATGTTTAGTATGCTTAGTTAACTTGTTATGATATTAATAAATGATTTTAGGTCATAAAATGGTTGAAAAATATGTTTTATCACAAGTTTCTATAAATAGTAACTTTATTTTGCAAAGCCGGGAATAGGAGCATGCTAGTTATGATTACATGACTATTTAGGACTATGAAAGTGATGTTTAGATGATATTAGTTGTTAAACTTGGTGAAATGTGCCTAATTGTGCAACTTTCCATAAATAGTAACTTTTACACGCTAAATGTGATAAACCGGCTATGTTTGACTATGTGTTATGTGATAACATGCTCACTTAGGATAAATACGCATGCTAGAATAAACGGAATATGATTTTCTACATGACTTGCCTAATATGGAAACTTTCCTAAAATAGGAACTTACTATAAATAGTAAGTTTACTCACGAAAGTGAACATTGGTATCCGTACACATCACACAACACTAGTTCACACGTTACACGAACACTTGATCCAAAACCGTCACCAACGGGTCGTTAGGTCAAACACGGTCAACATGACCCACTTAACAACTCGGTGTTGTTAAACACGAACACGGTCCTGTGAGGCCCACATATGTGAACACGAACTCATAGTACCTATGTGAAATAGGTGACTACTAGCCGGCGAGCTACGCTATCTCTTTTGAGCAAACGCATTACTTAACTCAGGTGAGTTTTACAGCCCCACTTTTACTCTTACACTGTTTTACTTAACTTTGGGGTGAGAATACTATGCAACTGTTTTAGATATAGTACTGGTATGTTGTGAAAACCATTTTCGAGTGTAACTATTATCGCTAAAAGTCCTCACTTATCCTTACCGTTATTTGTAACACAAACGAGTCGTAATTACGTAGTACTACTGGGTTTGACTAACCCCACTCGGCACCAATGTTGACTGGAGGTCATAACGAATGTAATTTCGATGGGAATGCGGGTTCAGCGATGACCTGCGGAGGCAAACAGAAACAGTCTAGTTTCGGTAAGATGAACTGACACACTCCACGGATCGTAGTATCCAACAACAAAACTTAACATGCCCAGTATATGTCTGTTTACTTTTCAGTCTGTCTAAACCTGCGAACTCGCCAACTTTTTAGTTGACACTTTTCGCATGTATTCTCAGGTAACTAATGGAGCACACGCTAGGATGCGTACAAGGAAGCACTAAGGAGTCTGTCGGGCATATAGATTCATGTCCTAGGCGTTGTGTGCATTGATTTTATTTGAAACAATCAAACTATGTAGTGTTTAAAACTATTTACTTTCCGTTGTGAACAATTTACATTTCCGCTGCTTTTGCTATAAACGTTCCGCTGCTTTAATTGGAAACTTGTTTGTTTTATAAAACTGCGTGATTGTATGACTCATATAGAGTCGTTCTATATGACCATGAGCTGTGATCCTGACCACGTCACACCCACGTGGACTGACACCACAAGTGGGAATTTGGGGGTGTGACACCAAACAACTCTAAGTTGTTGTGTTAACCGTGTTTGACTTAACGACCCGTTGGTGACTTGTTTAGTTTAAGTGATCGCTCAACGTGCGTTTAGTGTCGTGTGATGAGTGAAATCTCATAAGTTTGGTTCGTAGGATAACTTACTATTTATAGTAAATTTCCATTTTAGGAAAGTTTATATTTTAAACAAGCTCACATAAAAATCACTTTTTATTTGTTCTAGCATGCTTGTTTATCCTATATGATTATGTTATCACATAGCATTTAGTCACACATAGTCATAGAAACGTACTTTTCGTTAAAAAGTTTCTATTTATAGAAAGTTGTAACATTTACACATATTTTAATCAAATCCAATAAATTAAATATACCTAAAATCTATATCTTAGTTCCAAATAACCATTTAAGCATACTTATTACGACTAGAACATCATCAATCATTGATTTGTCATAAAAAAGTTATTATTTGTAGTAACTCATGTTAAAACTTCTATTTTAATAATTCTATTAAATCAAAAACACCTAATATTATCATATTAGATTCAAATAACCATTTAAGCATGAAAATCATGTCAAGATCATCTTTCTTTAACCACTTGTAACTTAAAAGTTACTATATTTAGTACTATGTATTTAAATCACATTTTATATTAATTTTAACTAACCAAGACTCCAAAATTCATCATTTAAATCATAAATCAACATTTTAGAGCACACGCATGTTCCTAGTTCATCATCTAACATCACCTTGTAATATTAGAGTTACTAAAATTAGTAACAATCTCAAACAATCATTTCTTGGCTAACATAATTATAATGAATCTTGTAAAACACCCTAAATATCATCAATAATCACATTTCATCATCAAAAATCATCTATATCCACATAGATCATGCATGCATGTCATTGAAAATTTCTATTTTCGTCTTTATGAACAAAACGACTATTTTATCATAACAACATCATCATGGATCATCCCAAATCATCAAATAAATCATAACAACAATAAATCACGGATCTAAATAGCTCAAAATTCGTGTATGTAAAGATTAAGTGTGTGCATGTAATCCTTAAGACTTGCATGTGTGTGTATGAGTGTTTTTATGCTACATGGACCATAGATCTACCTTCTAAATCTCCAAATGCACTGAGATAGCAGCTCCACACCTCTTGAGAACTCCTGGAATGGTGGTCTCTAGCAGAAGCAAGAAGATGATGATGTGAATGAGAGTTTTCTCCAAGTTCATCTTAGGTTCCAAGCTTCAAACCTTCATCAATGGCTTCAACACTGGAGTTCTTTGATTCCAAAGATAATGGCAGGAGGTTTAGGAGAGATTAAGACGAGAAGATGGCGTATGGGTTTGGTTAAAATGATGATAGTAGGCTGGCAATGATTTTTGAGAGGTTTAAGAAGATTTTTCTGCAATCCGACTCCTAGGCGTACCGCCTAGCGGGCTCACCCGAGTCCAGGCGTACCGCATGGATTATAATAATCCAGATGGCGTCTGGTTAATCCGCGTGCACCGCCCCGAGTCGTCGTGGCATTCCGGGCGTAGCGCCTGGTGTTTCGGAGAGTTTTAAATTTTCCCGCTCAAGCGTGGCGTACCGCCTAGGTCCAAACCTTGGTCGTAGGCGTACCGCTTGGCTTGCTGAATGAGCTCAATTGACCCAATTTTGTTAATTATTCTCGTTTTTCGACCGTTTAGCGTTTTCGATCACCGTTTCTTGATTTATTGTCGTTGTTTAACTTATTCTAAGTCCAATAAAGCTTTATTGCAGTTTAATTTAATTGTTGTTCGTTTATTTCACCAACGTTCGTTAAACAAGACAGGTGTGTGCGTTTTCCGATAATTCCTCGAATTATCGCTTTGTTGTTCATGTTTGGACGTACTATTGTCCCACGTGTCATACTAAATTAACTAATTATTGTACCAAGTAAGTAATAATAATATAATTTATTATTAAAATAAAGTAAATGTTAACGTGGAAAATACGGGATGTCACAAAATAGTAAAATCATCATTAATTTACGCTTGATTTCCATTTAATTTTACTCATAATGATGATGGTAAAAACAAAATCAAGCAAATACTATGTGAAAGATGTTGTAATTATAATAAGACAAAGGGTTGTATTTTAAATTATTAAAATCAAAATTTCCAAAATTTAATGATATAATCTCATATTTATAACTATAATTTTTTACATGTATATCCTCTTACCAAAAATTTTTATTTCATATTTACATAACCTTAAATCAATTATATATTTCTACTTATGCAGGGCCAACTCAAGCTTTTTGGAGCCCAAGACAAATAAAAAAATTAAGGTCCTTTCTCTGATAATTTTATTGCTTGCGCTTATGGTTCGTAAATTTTAAAAACAAAAAAATTATGATAGTTTGTGTCTATATAAATAAATTCACTCATAGTTACAGTTAACTAATGATAATAATAAATAATATAAACAAAGAATGATAAGAAAAGTATAATACTTATTGATAATATTTTATAATATTGCATCTCTTTGTTAATCAGCTTGATTACCCTAAGTATCACTAGAAAGTTAGTCTAAATCGTTCGCTCGTACCATCAATAAAAATGTATTTTTAATGTCAAGTAAATATGCAACAAAACGTATAAGGTGTAATTATTTGGAAACAGAACACCTTAATCAAACTTTCTCTTTTAAGAATACAAGTGAACCCTCTAATTTTTTAGATTCAAAACGACAAAATAAAAAACGATAACATGAACATAACCTAAATGATTGGAACCCCAAAAATTTGTGGGCCCTAGGCCCTTACCTCAAGATTTTGGGAAGTGAGGTCGGCCGTGCATTTATGATAGGAAAATATGTAATTATCTTTTTTATTTATAAAAATAAATATGAAGGAAAAACAATTAGCTATCAGAGGTTTTCATAGGTGTGGATTTTCTTTCTAAGATGTAAGTTAGGTCAACACCCTCTGTTCTTCGGACAAAAGGCTGATATATTTGTCACGATGGTCTCGGGTACCGGACATGTTAAAAAAAAACAAAATATCTTTTACCTACCTACATATATACATATTATTTATATACTTTTCACTTAAAATATATCATAAATTTTAAATTATTATATTAATATCTAGTTATTATTTTCAAGTAATAAAAATCAATATTTAAATAATATAATTAATCATTTCTCGAATAATTAATGACACAATCATATTTTACGTGAATATGTATAAACACATTGATTACAAATTAGTTCCTATGTGTATGACTCTTTAGACTCTTTAGCCTTCGTCAAATTACCATATGTTATTATGAGGATTGATGACAAACAAAATCCAACTATAAATACGATTGAAATATCTTCAGAAAATCATTACAAGTATTATTATCTCGATGAGATACTTGATACGCTTCTAATTAATATATTTGTCATTAATAGTTGCATAATTCATACCTAAGATAAATATTGGTACCAAACAAAAAAATTAATCCAGTGTTTCACTTAGCTTCTTCTTTGCGCGGGAAGCGGATCACTTCACGATCTGATTTATGCAGTTTTACCCTATATATTTGTGTAAGATGTTTCTCACAGCTTGAACACATGAATTGAATAGGGCTATAATCGAGTCGAGCTGAGCTGATCCAGGCCTAGCTCCAGCTCGGCTCGTGGATTTTCGAGCCGAGCCCGAGCCGAGCCGAGCCGAAATTTCTTCCGAGCAAATCCGAAATTTCTTTCGAGCCAAAAATTCTGCCTTCAGCTCGGCTCATAAAAAACCGAGCCACGAGCCAGCTCTTTTTTTTTTGTTTTTTTCCCTCCACTTTACATACATACATATATATATATATATATATATATATATATATATATATATATATATATATATATATATAGGGAAAAGATAAAATGAAAACCACGTCTCAATGAGAAAACCGCGAAAACCATTCAAAAATCACGTAAAACGAACGTATTTTTTTTTGAAATTTTTTTTACATGTTTGTAACATTATTGGACACATTTTTATAAAAAAATATAAAAAAAGCGCCGACAAGATATTTTTAAAAAAATATTTTATAAACCCACGTAAAACCTACGTAACAAAACTGAAAAAAATTTTAGTTTTGTTACGTAGGTTTTACGTGGGTTTATAAAATATTTTTTTTAAAAATATCTGGTCGGCGCTTTTTTTATATTTTTTTATAAAAATGTGTCCAATAGTGTTACAAACATGTAAAAAAAATTTCAAAAAAAAATACGTTCGTTTTACGTGATTTTTGCATGGTTTTCGCGGTTTTCTCATTGAGATGTGGTTTTCATTTTAACCATACCCTATATATATATATATATATATATATATATATATATTTAATCTAATATATAAAATCTAATATATCTATATACATATATACATACCTATATATTATACATAATATGTATATTTATATAAATATATGTATGTGTGTAATATAATATATGTGTGTGTATTTAATTTAATATATATATATATATATATATATATATATATATATTAAAAATCGAGCCGAGCCACGAGCCGAGCCGAGCCAACGAGTCGAGCCATGAGCCGAGCCAAGCCAACCCTGGCTCCCTCTCAACTCGTTTTTAACGAGTTTTTTTTTTCGAACCGAGCCTTTTTTGTGCCGATTTAGAGCGAGCTTCGAGCGAGGCACAAGCCGCGAACTTTTTGAACAACCCTAGAATTGAAGGCTATAAAACAACAACATTACCAATTGTTTAAAGATCTGGTATCAGAAAGATACAAGTAATAATTATGCAATTTACTTTCGGTATCATATATTACAAATATTTTGTGATATTTCATATTTGCTTAAAAAAATTGATATGAATGTTAGATATATCATTGTACCAATTGGAATGTTAATTCTTTACACCATCCATGTCGGTGAGTGGTGCCGCACAACTTATTATTCCATCCAAGAAAATAATTTTTCTATTTCATCCACGCAACCCAATCAAATTAATTATTACATAAATATTTAGAGGTCAACTTAATCCAATTTTTATAACTTAAAGAATGATTGTTGATTGTTGATACAATATTAAAAATATGAATTATATTTCAAAACAAGCAAACTATTTGTTTTAAATATATATGAAAATGATTAATCTATGTAAATAAATTTATACGGGATATTTATAAACAAGACTATATAATTAGAGTTGTTCTTTAAAGTTTTTTTTTTTTTGAATAGCTAAACAAGTCCTCGGACCCAACAACCCACGCGCTGCGACCACAGACCGCTACCTACCCCCGGAAACATTTAAAGCCGGGCGTTGGCGAGTGCCGAATCGAAGAACCGCCAAACCATATAGGAGGAAACTCACACTGAGAAAAACCCCCTAGCTCACCCAGAACATTTTTTGCTCCAGGCGAGACTCGAACCAAGACCTCCCATTGCTGGTGGTCAAGGAGTACCATTAGGCTTATAGGCTATAAGCCCAATGATCTTTAAAGTTAAGTATTACAAGCTATTAAAGAAAGTTTAAATTATATATATAGCTAATTCTTAGAAAGAAGAAGAGAGGCTATAGGTAAAACATGTAGAATCATTACATATGACAAGGACTTGAATAGTAACCTTATATTGTCATTGGTCTCGTGGACACCGATGAATAAAATGATTTTTCTATATTTTTTTAAATCATAACCAATTCTCACATAAAAAGATCACCAATGTGAGTGGTCTTAGCTAGTGTACCAACATTATGGAATTCAAAGATAACCACGTAACTGGATTTTCCGGTCATCAAAAAAGAAAAATAGCTTTGTCGTACTTAATTAAAAGTCTCTAATTAAACTTTAGAGTATACTAATGTATGTGTGTTTATATGTATGTTGGTGTGCGATATGTGTTTGTGCAAGGAATCTAAAACAAAAACAAAAAAAAATCAATAACTAAATTTTGGCTTTGACAAACTAAATTCTGGTTTTTTAATTTATTTTTAATCTTATCATGTTAAACATCCAACATATAATGCCATTCAATAATTAAAATGAATAAAAGGTGGTTAGTTTTCTTCGAAAATAAATTTTATTTAATCTTTCTCAATGTGTGTGAAGGTCATCTATAAAAATCTAGACCGGCCTAGATGAGAGGCCCCGATCCCCGGGAGTCCCTCGGTTGGTTACACATCAAAAGCATAGCTCTTAAACCGTAGAACAATCTTATGTTATAGCAGCGGAAATCATTACATAACATTTAACTCTTAACAGGAATGCCAGCTCTTGAATAGGTAGTCCTCATGTCATGCCACGAGCCATCATATCCTCATCATAACTTGCTCAACCTGACATGCATGCTAAAACAAGTCAGCTTTCGCTGGTGAGTTCTAAGTTAACTTGTTATAAAAATCTTTAGTCTTTCAGATCATCATAAAACATAACATACTTTTTACACATAACATACATGTCATCACGTGACATAATTCAAATACATAGCATACCTTTCCTCGTAACATACTTACATAACATAAGTATCATCATAACATCATTCATACAGTGAAGGAATTTCACCGTCAACTGCTGACCCTGAGGTCAAACATGCTTGTGCAGCACAAGGCTCTTAAACTATCAACTCGCAGCTGATAACTCATACATGTATAAGATTTCTTTAACACTATCAACACGCAGCTGATAACTCATGCAAGCATAAGATTTCTTTAACATTATCAACTCGCAGCTGATAACTCATGTATACATAAGATTTCTTTAACACTATCAACAAACAGCTGATAACTCAAGCATGCCTAAGATTTCTTTAACTGAACTGGCGACACACAGTCGGCAGGCCTATGTTTCCACAGGACTCTTTAACCATCAACCGAAATTGACGGCTCATACCGGTACAAGACTTCTTAACATACATCATAACATGGTTTAAATCATTTAAACCATCATAATCATAAACGGCTCCTTTCACCGTAGTGTTCAAGTTTTGCCCAACCGCAGCCAGCAAAACCTCATTTCCTACTCAACCTCAATTGAGTCCTTTAGAAAATCATTTCTTTCTCAACCGCAGTTGAGACTTTAAACATTCTTTATATCTCAACTGAGATTCTTAAAATCATTTACTTTAAATCATTCTTTACCTATAAACATTCTTTTATCTGACCGTAGTCAGGTAAAGCAATCATTTACATAAAATAACTTTATCACATGCATATCAGCCCAAAATGATAAAACATTTAAAACAGGGCTATAAAAACTCACAATCATTTCAAAGATATTTATCATGCATGCATATCAGCCCTAAAACGTTAAAATAGTAAAAGAGGGCTCATAGAACTCACCTTAATTCAAAGCTCGACTTACAATAAATTCCCAATTAGCCTCGGCTTTAGGAATTGCTAATAACTTGTATTTCTGCATTGGTTACGTTTAATAGGTTATTTATGTTTTAATTTACTGATTAAATCTTTCTGAACGTCCAAATGTCAAAGACATTGTCTTGAAAGTCATCAAGCCAATATTAGGTTGATAACACACTTAATTAATCAGAATAATCTCGGATTAATCAAATAGTTACTGTTGTTGATTATAATGCTAAAACGGGTTCTTATACAGATCAATGGATTAGAAATGATCAATCCTTGTTATTAATTACCCAGGTATCATAAAATATCACCATGTTTAACATACTAATCTGCATGTTATCATGAACATCCAATACTCGTTCCAGTGAGTATGTTATTGATTGTGATTAGTTTAAAACACTTGGATTTAACCTTGCATATCAAGGATTAACCAAACTAATCACCTATATTGTCATAATCAAATGGTTTAAATCATTATAACCATTGTTATGATTTCATACAAACCGGGCATTACAACGGATCAAAACAAGAATTTACCCGTTAACAGTTCAAGTTCTTGTTTATAATCAATCCTAGCCATTATCTAGGCAATAATCAACAATCCTAACTATATCCTCATGTTCAGAAACAAGATTTAATCAATCATTATCAATCTAGACGGTTAAAACAAACCCTTACCTAATCTGACAGACTTCTGCGGGTAAAACAACGATCATTACTTGTAGATATGATCTCTGGTGCGATTCATGACTTCTGATGGCTTCAAATTGGTGATTGGATGGTAGAAGTGTGTGTGTTTTCGTCTGTAGGGCGTTTAAGTTCGAGAAGAAGAAGATAATAATCTTCTGTATGAAAATCTGATAAGGTAGTCAACTTTCTCCACCGCCTCACCCGTCGCGTACCGCGACGAGGAGCCTAAAAGGGCTTCGCGTACCGCGAAGAAATCCGGAGAATCTCAGATATTTTGGTCCATCGCGTACTGCGAAGAATCCTCAACCTTTCCTTCGCGTACCGCGACGAGCCCAGAAATTCCATACTTTGAAATTTTTCTTCGTTTCGCGATTCCGGACAATCCGTAACTCCGTTTCGCGCATGGTTTTCGCCCACGTTCACCATTTCTCGCATACTATCATCCTGTAATAATTTCAATTGTCAAGTCAACGTGGATTTCAAGCACGATCAAAGGTGCTAAATTTTCAGCTGTTACACTAGATATTGGGATAAGTTTGGTAACTTTTTTTACACGCTTACACATATGTAAAAATGTTTTTTTTACACATGAGTAATAAAAGAATTCTCATAAAAAAAAACTGATAAATTTAATTTTACAAAAACTATAATTTTACACGTATTTAAATAGTTTTCTTTTTTATGCATATCTAAACATATTCCAAAAAATTAATCCTTTGGGTGGGATTTGGTTGTCAATGTATATTTGTCAATGTATAAAAATATGCCATGTCTCCAAAGAAACTTTGATTTATTAGAATAGATAGATACTAGGTTATTAACCAGTGTACAACACGGAATTGTATAAATAATAAGCATTTGCTAAATTGATTACTTATAAAAAATTAGATATAAATAAAGCAAACTTTTTAACATTTTCTAAAAAGAAAAATATTATATTATACAATTTTTTAAACACTTCTTTATATACAAGAATATATATACAAAAATAGTATTGTAATAAATATTTGATATGATGAATGTAACATCCGGCCCCGTCTACCACCAATATTGTCCGTTTTGCCCACTAGGAGCTCACGGTTTTGCCTTCAGTTGCCCGGGTGAAAACTTCCCAGTAAGGTCACCCATCCCTGGATTGCTGCAGCCCGAGCACGCTTAACTGTAGAGTTTTTATGCGCTTCACAGCCAGCTAAGCCGAAAACACGTTGGTGATGTAAGAGGCGGATTATTACTTATGAGACAGGAATCTCTCTTGTTCACGGCCAATGTGTGATTGCCTAGGATGTTACATACACCCCCTAGGGACTCATCGTCCTCGATGAGGTTTGCCCCACCATCCCGTGTAGAACAGGAGTGTCTCTAATTCCATTATGTAACATTCGGCCTCGTCTACCACCAATATTGTCCGCTTTGCCTACTAGGAGCTCACGGTTTTGCATTCGGTTGTCTGGGTGAAAACTTTCCAGGGAGGTCACCCATCCCTTGATTGCTGCAGCCCGAACACGCTTAACTGTTGAGTTTTCATGTGTTTCGCAGCCAGCTAAGCCGAAAACGCGTTGGTAATGTAAGAGGCAGATTATTACTTTTGAGACAAGAATCTCTCTTGTTCACGGCCAATGTGGGATTGCATAGGATGTTACAATGAAAATTACCTATTACATATAACAATAAAAGATAACAAATTAAAGTTTCCCTATAAGATGTTGATTAATTTTATGTAAGAAGAAAAAAATAAAAAAATCACTAAAGTGTGTTAAATATGATAGCGTAAACTAAATATTGGCAACAAATGTTTTAAAAATCATAATTAATAAAGTGTGATTATTATAGGTTTAATAATCATACGAACCACATATCAAAAATTATATGTTTTTACAAAATAAATACGTATAAAATTAAGAACTAAAACTTAGTTTAAAAAAAAAACATATTCATTATTATTTGACATATTGCATTTTTACAATCTAACGACATTAAATTATTAAAAATTATAAATATCCATAAATTATTATTATTATTATCATTATTTTTTCTTTTTTTAGCTAGATTTTAAAACTTTTGAATTATGTATCTTGATAATTCAAAGTATGTAATAATAATTAAAACTTTTGACATGATTGTAATTTTATTAACATTTAAAGATAATTTGACTTAATTAATTACCTCATTTAAAGTATGAATTAATTAAATTTATTAAATAAAATTAATTTTTATAAATGTTTAGAATAAATATAATATTGATATATGGCACACATATGATGTGGATAGCCTAAAATGATGTCATGTGGCCAATTGTTCCTTTTTTATTAGGTAGTATAGATATAGATATAGATATATAATGTGAAAAAAGATTAAATTTGAACATCTATTTTTTTACAACTATAGGAACTTTATTTTAGATATATGTAAATTAGTTCTAAATTTTTAGTTTTTACACATATCTACACTTCTGTAAAACAAAATTGTCCGTTGTAATAATATTTAGTGTTCTCAAATGAACATTTTCGGATATATATACAGAATTACACATACTTGAATGAACATACATATACATATAGTGATGGATCTAAAAAAATTTCTTAAGGGTTAACATTTTTTCAATATATACTTTCAATTCTACTAACATAAAGTTACAATTTTTAGATCGTGTACAGGTCATCGAGCCGGTTCGAGTTGGGTTGGATAAAACAAAATGTAAGATACCATGATTGAAATACATTATTAATATTTAATTGGTTTAAGGGTTTGGATCTCATGGTAATTCTATAATTAAACTTTGTCATAGTTTTTATTAGGAAAAAAAAAAACCCTCGTTTGATTTGAACCTCAACCTGCTTTAAAAAAACGATTCATCATTCTTTTAATAATCATTTCATCAACTTCAATTTTAGTATTACAAAATAATATTCAATTATATTTATGAGGTCATTTCAAAAAATCTTATACAATCAAAAGAAATTTCGCAATATACACTATTAATGAGTTGAAATTCAATGGGGTTTCGTAACCCTGATCCAACATACTTACATACATCAGTTCCCCCCTCCAACACACATACACAAAAATATAAATATATATGTGTGTGTGTGTGTGACTTGTATTCTATAATAAACCAATTTTAGAAAATTAACACTTGACCATTTTACAGTCATTTATTTTAAATCTTGAAAAAACAATATAATTCACATTAAATCATACTAATGTTGATTTTTTTTATTTTTAAATCATATTTTATTTAGTTTTAAGGTGAATCACATATTTATTTTTCATGTTCTAAAATGAGTTATTGGAAATGAGTTTGAGAGTTAAATTTCTAATGTTAAGTTATTATACAATACAAGTCTTATATATATATATTATATGAATGTTAAATTGAGAACTAATATTGGTTAAAAATTAGAAAACTATTTCGAGCCACATATTTTATACTTTAAAATTATAATGTAAAAAAGTTACTTTCATACCTTAAAATCATATGATTTTTATAATTTTTTTAAATAATTTAAATATATCTTTGTGTATTTACAGATATATATATATACATGGTCTAGCCTTTTATGGCACAATTGAGATTTATTAGTAATAGCAATTTTAAATAATTGAAAATCACTTTACAAGACTATGGGGTATGCCCTTGGCCCCAACTATCACACCCCGACCGACGGCGGAATACGTCGAGGCGCGAGTTAGATTGTTCATTACTCATGGTGCTATGTGTAAGTTTCAATAATTAAACAATTGTATTTAAATAAGTCAATCATAATTTCATTAAAATCAAACAACCATTCAATTACATAGTTCAAAACCAAAATACATAATTGAAATTGTCTAACATTATTTTAATTCTAGGTCTACTAACATAAACCTATCTTATGTCTTCCTTGAAAGCATCCGTCTAACCTGTTACATATGCAAAATAAAGAATTTTGTCAACTATATGAATAGTTGGTGAGTAACCCATACAGTTTATAGTATACATAAGAAAATGATGCAATTCAATTAGAATATAAGTTTAAACTCTAGCATACAAATCCTACTAGTTTTGCAATTAGATTATAGAATATCTCGTCTCCAAACTCGTATCAATACTTAGCTTAAAAGCTTAGTACATCTACAAGTCTGCCATAGTTTATATCGTCTCCAAACTCGTTCCATTACAAAGCACAAGGCTAAGTAATTTCACAAGTCTGCCCATAGTTGTACTTTTCGCCCTTTTAGCACATTTGACCTAAGTCAAAGCGAAGGTGGTATCTAACACACCTTAGACTACTCGGTATCGAATAACATAGAATAACATAGAATCACAAAGCAAATAGAATCACATAGCATGAATTCAAACCAAATAGACTAAAGGCATTGCATCTATAGAATTTGACTCTAGAATAACTTAGTTTTCGAATATTGGCATATGTAACATCCCAAAAGTACAAAAATGTAAAAAGGGAGTATAGAATTACTCACATGATGTCCTAGCTTGTCTCTTGAATCGTTGCCTAGGATTTACAAAGTTGTGCTTGCACACCTTAACCTAAAAGGCAATAGAATTTCTTAGTCTATGTACTTAGAGTTCAAGTTTTCAGCATCCTAGTTTCTATGGCATACTATGGAAGTCCTAATTGATATGTCTAAGTTTGAATGGTTTTCATTTAGGATTATTTATTTATTTATCAATCAAATAAATAAATATCCTAATTGATTTTGAATGATTATTTATTTATTTGACTTTGAATAATCAAATAAATAAATATCATAATTTATTTCGAATAATTATTTATTTATTTGATTTTTAATAATCAAATGAATAAATATCATACTTGGTTTAGAATAATCATTTATTTATTTGATGTTTGAATAATCAAATAAATAATTATTCTAATTTATTTTTGAATACTTATTTATTTATTTGACTTTGAATAATCAAATAAATAAATATCCTAATTGAATGTGAATAATTTATTTATTTGATTTTTAATAATCAAACAAATAAATCTTCTAATTGATTTTGAATAATTACTTATTTATTTGATTTTTGAATAATCAAATAAATAAATAACTATTTGAATAACTAATGATGTTTGAATTAACCTAATTTACATCCTTTGGTTATTGGTTTATTGTTTAATGTTTAAAAATAAATAAATTTTGTTTTCAAAGAATACATCTTAAATTAAATAAGAATTTGTATGTTTATAAAAGATTTATGTTTAGTTTAAAAACAAAAGCCTTTTTATTTATTTATTTTGAAAGATGCATATGCTTTTGTTTATGAAATTTTCTTTTTAGAAAAATAAATTCATAGTTTTATAAAACAAACATTTAAGGTTATAGAATTTGTTTGAACAAAATTGATTTATAAATAAAAGGATTCATTTAATGATCATTTTATTTTATTGAAAATTATAAAAGATAAAAATTAGACATGTATGTATTTTATAAAAATTATTTTATGATAAAAGATTGAATAAAATTTTATTATTTTAAGTATTTAAGTTTAAAGTAAATGTGATTAATTGGTTTTATTAATAAAAACAATTTTAACATTTTCTGAATAAATTAATTTTAACAGAAAAATAAAAACATGATTTTAGGATTTTTAGTATCCTTTTTTTAAAAAAAAAAATAGGATGAAAAAGAGGCTAAAAGGGGAAAAAACCGGTCCAGACCCGCGCCGGCCGGGTTTCGAGCCCGGGTTCCCACGCCTGCATGGTTTGTGTGTTACCACCACGCCAGCAGGGGATTCGCTGATCAACTTTGGATTCGTTTAATTATAAACAGACTAGCAAAGAAAGGACCCAAATCGGATGAACCCTAGTTTGGGATTATGTCCAATTCGATCGAATAATTGAATGTAAGCCACTGATATGTTAGGGCTTTCGATCTACATGTAAAACCGAATAGAATGATGCTAGAACTTACATGAAACGGTTCGGGGTTGATGGAGTTCGAGTCGAGAGGAGTCTTCGGTCGTTTCGTGGCTTTAATCCGACTTCAGACCAAATGTTTGTAAGCTTTTCGTGTTCAGAAAGGTTCGAGAGGAATGGGGTGACCTATTGTGATCGATGGAGTTGGGTTTTATACACGCGAAAGATGAGTTTTATTTTTGGTTAAGGTTTCGGTTTTATGGTGAGCAAATCCTACTGATTCGTATTGATTTCGTGACTTTAATGGTTTGGTACGATCCGTGTGCTCGTTTCCTACTCGAATCTATTCCTAATTTGAATCAAGATCGCATGAATGAGCTGTTAAGGCTTCCGGGTCGCGAACGGGTCTGGGTCGGGGGGTTTGGGCTGTTGGGCGAAGAAGAAAATGAAAGGTTTGGGGTAATTACAGTTTTGGTCCTCCTACTATTTACTCCTTATTGTTTCAGCTTTTAAACTCCTCCCCCTCACATATAAAGTTTATAAAACTTTAATTTTTAGCCCCTTAATTTGTATCAAAGTTTATAAAATTATTTTTTAAGGGTTTAATTAAATAAGTTTATAAATCTAAAAATGTATAAAAGTTTTCATTTGATCCTTTTATTATCTACATAAAATTTACTTAATTATTTAATGTATTATTATTATTATCTTGAATAATAATTCTTTATTATATATTATAAAAAAAAATATATTACACATAGATTATAAAAAGAATTTATTTTGTAACATTTTGTTTAATGTCATATGTAGATATTATTAATTTTCTTAAAATAAACCTAGTTGAATTATAAACATTTTGTAACATATAGGATAATTTGTTTAAGAATTTTAATAAACTTGTTTATCGAATGAAAATACGAACATCAATGTTTTCAATGAACACTCATACCATTTTATTATAATTCGAACATGATTACAATTTATAGAAAACCCTAGGGATTATAGTCTCCCCTACTTTAGGGGATTTCGTCCCGAAATCGACTAAGAAGCTGAATCGAATAACTGAGGGTACTTGGTCATCATTTGATCTTCGCGCTCCCAAGTAAGTTCTGGGCCACGCTTAGAATCCCATTTAACCAGTACGATAGGAATACGCTTGTTCTTGAGCGTTTTGACTTCCCGATTAACAATCTTCACAGGTTTCTCAATAAAGTGCATAGATTCATCAATGCGAACTTCATCAAGAGGAATGTGCAGATTTTCATCGGCTAGACACTTCTTTAAGTTCGAGACATGGAATGTTGGATGCACGTTGGATAGTTCTTGAGGTAACTCGAGTCGGTAAGCTACTTTACCGATCCTTTCTAGAACTTTGAAAGGACCTACGTAACGAGGAGCTAGCTTGCTTTTCTTGCCAAAACGAACAATTCCTTTCCAAGGAGACACCTTTAAAAGAACTAAATCGTTGACTTAAAATTCTAACGGCTTTCGCCGTTTGTCGGCATAGCTCTTTTGCCGGCTACGAGCAGTTGTCAGATTTTCACGAATACGAAGGATCTTGTTGGTTGTTTCTTGAACCAGTTCAGGTCCAGTGATTTGAGCTTCACCTAGCTCATTCCAACAAACCGGTGATCGACATTTGCGCCCATAGAGCGCCTCGAAAGGTACCATGTCAATGCTTGAATGGTAGCTATTGTTATATGAGAACTCGATCAAAGGTAAGTAGTTATCCCAATTACCACCGAAGTCAATCACACAACATCGCAACATATCTTCAAGTGTTTGAATGGTCCTCTCGGATTGCCCATCGGTTTGAGGATGGTAGGCGGTGCTAAGATTCAATTGAGTACCGAGAGCTGATTGTAACAATTTCCAAAAATGAGCTATGAAACGACCATCACGGTCAGAGATGATGTTTAGTGGAACGCCCCTACAAAAAATCTCGTTGATGTAGATACGAGCCAATTCCTCCACACGATAAGTTTCACGAATCGGAAGAAAGTGAGCGGCCTTTGTCAAACGGTCAACAATCACCCAAATGCTGTCATAACCCCGAGAAGTTCGTGGGAGTTTAGTTATGAAATCCATAGCAATACCCTCCCATTTCCAAACGGGTATTTCAGGCTGTTCAAGCAATCCTGACGGTCTTTGATGTTCGGTTTTCACTTTCGAGCACGTAAGGCACTTAGACACAAAAAGAATGACATCGTTCTTCATTCCCGGCCACCAGTATTGAACCCGTAGGTCTTTGTACATTTTATCGGCACCAGGATGAATAGAATATCGAGACTTGTGAGCTTCGTTCAAAATGAGTTCTCTTAGCTGATTTCGATTTGGAATCCATAAACGGTTTTGAAAGTGAAGCAAACCGTTTGTTTTGGACTCGAGTTGTAGTTCAACATTACTAGGCAGTTCTTCAGGAAATTTGCCTTCCGAGACCGTTCTTTGTTGAGCTTCAAGAATACGGTTTTGAAGATCGGATAAAATTTGAATACTTTAAAGAATAATGGACTTGGCTTGATCTTTTCGACTGAGAGCATCGGCTACCACGTTTGCTTTACCGGGATAGTAACGAATCTCGCAATCGTAGTCGTTGAGTAGTTCCACCCAACGCCTTTGTCTCATATTGAGCTCTTTTTGATTCAGAATATGTTGAAGGCTTTTGTGGTCAGTGAACACCACACACTTTGTACCATAAAGGTAGTGCCTCCAGATTTTTAAAGCGAATACCACCGCACCAAGTTCAAGGTCATGAGTCGTGTAATTCTTCTCTTGAACCTTTAGTTGCCTTGAAGCGTATGCAATCACCTTGCCACGTTGCATAAGAACACATCCAAGACCTTGATTCGAGGCATCACAATAAACCACGAAGTCGTCGTTTCCGTCGGGTAACGTGAGAATAGGAGCGTTTCAAAGCTTTTGTTTAAGAGTTCGAAAGGCATTCTCCTGAGTATCTTCCCACTTGTATGGTTTGCCTTTATGAGTCAAGGCAGTAAGCGGTAATGCAATCTTAGAGAAATTGGAGATGAACCGACGGTAATAACCTGTCAGTTACAAGGTCGTTTGATTAGATGATAGAAATGAAATAAACCTTAAATAAATTCTAAGAGTTTAAGATTTGACCTGCTAGGCCAAGGAATGATCGAATCTCGGTTGGTGTTGTTGGAGTCTTCCAACTCTTCACCGTCTCGATCTTGGCAGGATCAACATGGATTCCATCCTCATTCACAATGTGTCCCAAAAACTGAACTTCTTTAAGCCAAAATTCACATTTTGAGAACTTGGCATAAAGTTGCTCCTTTTTCATGAGTTCAAGGATTAAACGAAGATGGTTCTCATGTTCGGACTTTGACTTTGAATAAATCAGAATGTCGTCGATGAATACGATTACGAACTTGTCAAGATACGGTTTACAAACGCGATTCATCAAGTCCATGAAAACCGCAGGTGCGTTTGTCAAACCAAAAGGCATAACCAAAAACTCGTAATGCCCGTATCTTGTACGAAAAGCTGTCTTTGGCACATCTTCCTCAAAAACTCGAAGTTGATGATAACCCGAACGAAGATCGATTTTTGAGAAACACTTTGCGCCTTGTAATTGATCAAAAAGATCGTCGATCCTCAGTAATGGGTATCGATTTTTAATCGTAAGTTTGTTAAGCTCACGATAATCGATGCACATACGAAAAGAACCGTCTTTCTTCTTCACAAACAAAACCGGTGCACCCCATGGAGATGAACTAGGGCGAATTAAACCCTTGTCGGAAAGTTCTTGTAATTGGCTTGCGAGTTCTTGTAACTCGGTAGGTGCGAGTCGATAAGGAGCTTTCACAACAGGCATCGCCCCAGGAACGAGATCAATACGGAATTCGACTTGTCGATTTGGAGGTAGGCCGTTGATATCCTCGGGAAAGACTTCGGGAAATTCACGAACAATGGGAATGTCTTCGAGCTTTTTCTCGTCGGTTTTGGTTTCCACAATGTGAGCCAAGAAGGCCACGTACTTCTTTCGTAAGTACTTTTGAGCTTGCATACATGACATGAGTCGAAGTCCCTTCTAGGCTTTCTCCCCATATACTAGTAGCTCTTGACCTTCTTTGATCGGGATTCGAATATACTTCTCGTGACAAACTATTTCAGCATGATGTTTTGACAACCAGTCCATACCAACTATGAGGTCAAAACTTCCCAATTGCATTGGGATAAGGTCAATAGAAAAGTCATGAGAATTAAGGTTCAGAGTGCAATTAGGTATAAAAGAGTCAAGCTTAATGGTCTTTCCATTGGCCACTTCAACATTAAAAGGTTCATTCATCTTAGTTCTAGGCATAGCAAGTAGGGGTTCAAAGTGTGACACCCCGTAATTTCCAGGTCAGCAACTTATTTATTTAAATGTTTATTTAAACGCATTATGTACACATGGCACTAGAATTAGCTTAATTTAGTGTGACACGTGGCACGACAGTACGGACACCAGCACATGACTAGATAATTCGTGGAATTATCGACAAACAGCACACACGTGTCAAAACACACGAACGTTGGTGAACATCACAACACTTAAGCACTGAAACATCTCACAAGCCAATTATGGGTAATAATTGACCAATAGAGTCCAAACGACGATCGAATGATGTTCTACAGTCGAGAAACGGGCAAGAACGGGCCAGAACGACAAAATAGGCTTATTGGGCCTTACATTTGGTCCAGGCGGTACGCCAGACCCGGAGAGCCCATGACAGGCGATGCGCGCGGGACACAAAAGAGGCGCCCTGTCTGACTTCTTCCGCGCGTAACGCCAGGCATACCCAACCCACGTCAGGCGTTACGCCTGGGGCGCCAGATTCGCAAAATCACCTTTTTAAACTCCCAAAACTCATTATCACACTACACACTCATTTTGCCTACACCCACACGTCTTAGCTCGGCCATTTACTCTCTCAAGCATCTGAAACCCACTGATGTGACCTGGTGGAAGCCATTGAAGACCTTCCTTGAAGCTTTGAAAGCTTGGAAGAACCACTAGAAGGCTTGGAGGATTCATTGGAGCTCACACCACCACCATCTCCTCCTTGTTCTCACTCAAACCTGCTGTCCAGGAGCTCTAGAGCCTGTTTCCACCATCATCTCAAGACCTTTGAAGCTCTAGAAGGTAGTTCTATGCTTAAAACCCACTTTCACATCCATTACACACACATGCAAGTGCTAAATCCCACATGCAAGCACTTTGAATGCACATGCACGAGATTATGATCTGGGTTTGTTGATTTTAAAGTGTTTGATGATGATCTAGAGTGATTAGAATGCATTTCGTGACGATCCATGATGATGTGAGTCATTAAAGTGTGTTATTTGGCCTTGGATTGATGAAATAATGCCATGCATGTATGATCCATGATGGTAGGAATAATCTTGAGTATGTTGTTATGCTTATTGATGATATTAGGATGATTACTCATGGGTAGATTTGATTGAAATGGTCAAAACTATGATTTTTATGAATCTTTCTATTTATAGTAACTTTTTAGTTACAAGTAGATGATTTGGTGTATTTGGTGAACATGCATGTACTTGGAATTGCTCTTAGAATGTTAATATGATGATTAGAATGTTTAAAATATGATCTTGATAATGTTTATGGTCATTTTTGACAAAGTTACTATATTTAGTAACTTTTCGGGTCAAAATAATGATAGGAGACTCTTTCACCATATTAACATGATTAAAATGATGCTAGATTGATTATTATGAGGATTGGTAATGTGAAAATGGTTTAGAAATGTTAAATGGTCATTTTTATGCACAAACCACAAAGTTACTATTTTTAGTAACTTTATTTTTACAAAAACCGACTTGTCAACGTGTTGTATTATTTGAGTACGCTAAATGACTTATTATGTTATAATATGTGGATTAGATGCTAAGTTAGATGGTTTCCGATGTCACGTATGCTAAAAATGGGAACTTTCCATTTTAGGAAACTTTTATGTGCAAACATGTTATAAACGGCGTATATGAACTTGTATGATAACGTGCTATGTGTTAACATAATCACGTAGGACTATTGAACATGCTAGAACTCTAAAAACGATATGCTTTGTGGACTTTCTATAAATGGAAACTTACTATAAATAGTAAGTTGTCCATAAACGCGATCTACGCGTTTTGCACACGACAAACACTTACACGTTGCTACACGATTCACAAACCGTCACATGGTTCACCAACGGGTCGTAGACTTGACACGGTCAACTTTGGTCAAACACGGTCAAACACGATCAAACATGGTCAAACACGGTCAATATGGGCCAACACGAGCAAACACGGTTATCGTGGACCGACAAGGACAAACATGAACAACCAAGGGTTGTTGGGCACAAACACGAGCACTAACACTAGCACGGTCACATACGCGAACTCACATACGGTATACGATATAGGTTGCCGGTGACCGACACGTACTACCACATCAGGAGCTTACGCTTACTTGCTACTTTCATCACTAAGGTGAGTTTACGGCCCCTCTTTACTCTTTTTCAAAACGCTTTTAAATAGGGGGAGAATACTTGTTGCATCGAGTCAAACATCTATTACTGTACAAACATTTTGGTGTATGCTGGTTTATTTGACAAACATTAAGTGTTGTAATCGTAAGAAGTCCTCACAAAGTCTTACCGTTAATGTACAAACAACGAGGCGAGTTTGAATGGATCCGTTTGGGGTGTGACGAACCCCGCGTGGCGAAATATTGACTGGATGTCATAACACGTGAAAACTTGACCTATTTTGCCATGTTATTACGAGACATGGCGGAGGCAAAGACTAACAAGTCTAGTTCGGTAGTGACGCACTGACACTTTGGGCCAAGGGCTCGGTACTAACATATGATAAACAACATGACACACTTTTATTACTATATGTATATCAAAACCTGTGAACTCACCAACCATTGTGTTGACACTTTTCTAACTTGTATTCTCAGGTAACTAGCGTGGCTAGCAGGAGGACATGAATGCACACTTTAAGGAACGAGCAATTAGGAACTTACATGCATTCTGTCTTGTCATTTGAAAACAATTTACTTTCATTATGATAAAACAATGTTATGTTAAACTATTTACATTTCCGCTGCATTTTTGTCAAACACTTGATTTTCCGCTGCATTATGATAAGACAACTTTTATTCCGCTGCAAACTATCTTATTATGTGTATGTGTCAAACAATGGATTTGTAAACGCATATAGAGGTATTCTATATGACCTTGAGCTGTGATTCTGGACACGTCACATCCACGTGGACATACGCCACAAGTGGGAAATTGGGGGTGTGACAGACTGGTATCAGAGCCTTGGTTATAGAGAACTAGGTTTGCATGTAGTAAACTTAGACTATAGCCATTGCTCAACTTTAGACACTACACTAGTTTCGCACAACTAATTATATGCATAGTTTAGCAATATGCTTTGTAATTTTATCGGATATTTACGAGCATACCATTGGAACCCTTCGCGGGTATACACATCCGACTATGCTTGAGAACTGCGAGATGGGATTAGTGAAAGGACGAACACAAGACTAAAGGGAACTCTTCTATGCTCTGAAGAAGACTCCTCTAGCACGATCTAACTCGAATCGAGCGCCTCCTCCAACCTCTTTCTTGAGTGTAAACCCAGTCAAAAGACACATGTTTGTGGACTGTGACCATAGTATTGACACTCAGGGAGCAAACGTCAAACCCTAGGATGTTTAGTAGTTTGAAATTGAATGAACTAGAATGACTGTGTAAGATAAATTAACGATTATGGTGGCCAACGTAATCGTGAATTTATAGGTACACACGAATTCTAGCAAATTCAAATGACACGCTACACCCACGAGGAGAACTATGTAGAACACTGCTGCTAGTGGAGATTCGAACTCCACTATTTTCACCAAGTAGTTTATTCCCTTATTGTATTTAGTACTGTTAGAATCTAATTGAGCGAGTTGTGCTCATATACATCACATTGGTAATAGTAATCTCCTAAAGCTTATAATTGTACACATGAAGGAAGAGGATATACTATCTCTATATCACACACAGCAATCTCTAACTGTAAGTAATCCAAAACCTATTGTAGATACATACTTACCAATGGCTGGACAAGGAACGTTCGTGCGTACTAACGATCAATCAACCAATGCTGCTGCTATCGAAGCCATGATAGAACAACGGGTTAACAAAGCTATAGCGGATTACGAGACTATACGCGTAAACAATGAAACAAACAATGAGACTCGCAACAACTTAAGAGGATGCTTATTCAAGACCTTCCTTAGTTATCATCCTCTAACATTCAAGGGGTCGGAAGGAGCAGAGGGACTGCTCCGATGGATCAAGAATACTGAGACAATCTTCTGCATGTGCGAGTGCTCTGAGGAGAACAAAGTGAAATTCGCCACCGGAACTCTAGAGGGACAGGCCCTCATTTGGTGGAATTCACAGGTCCAAACACTGAGTTTGGCGACTGCTAATTCCATACCATGGGAAAATTTCATTAAGATGTTGAAGGAAGAATACCATCCCCAGAACGAAATCAAGGAATCGGAGGAGTGTTGGAATCACAAAATGGAAGGAGCTGAAATTAAACAATACACCACTCGATTTCACGAATGGTGTAAACAGTACCCAGAAATGGTGACCCCAGAATACAGAAAGATCGAGCCATACGTTAGGGGATTACCTGAACAAATCCGAAGCCTAATCACCACGACAGATCCCACTCTCATTCAATCTACTATTTGCTTGGCTCACAAACTAATCGACCAAGCGGTGGCACAGGGAGAGCTACCCAAGAGGAGTGAGCATACGAAACCCCAGGAACTCAAGAGGAAGTGGGAACCCAACAACAACCAATCCCTCACACCTCAACAACAAACCCAGCCTCGCCCAACCCTTGCTAAGGTCTTCACTGCCACTCGGAGCAAAGGAGGATATCAGGGCAAAAGCCCAAAATGCAACAACTGTAACTACCATCACTTTGGCTCGTGCAAAAGGGTCAAATGCACGAACTGCGGCAAAAATGGACATGTAACCAAGGAGTGCCGGACAAACCCTAACCCCAACACCAAACAGAATACCACTACCCAACACACCCACAAGGGGTGCTATGAGTGTGGAAAGCCGGGACACATGCGGAGGGACTGTCCACAACTGAAGAAGGCAGAAGAAGGCACAACAAAGGATGCAGTATTTGTGAGTGGTTCAGGAGAAGCCGAGGATGACTCAAACATCATGATCGGTACGTTCTTTTCTTGTTTATGCTAGTATATTACTGGAATACCGGTGCCGATAGGAACTTTATATCCAGCAAGTTTAGCAAATTACTAGGTATTACCTCAACACTACTAGACTATAAATATACTGTAGAATTAGCCGACGGCAAGTTGATTGAACACGGCACATCTTTCGAGGATGCGTCATGGTGTTGACGGATCACGGACCCGAAATCGACTTGATGCCGGTAACCCTCGAGAGCTTCGAAGAGGTAGTGGAACGGACTGGTTATCCACAAACCAGGCAGAAACCGAAGGCAATGAGAAGCTCGTACGGGTGACATTGCAGAACGGAGGGCACAACACGATTCAGGGGAAACGACGGGGAGTACCTCGGAACATTATGTCTGGCATGAAGGCGAACAAGTACATACAAAAAAAAGGGGTACACTGTTGTATTAGCCCTCATCACGGAACAACCGAAGAAAGAAAGGAAGATTGAGGACATCGTCGTAGTTTGCGATTTTCCCGAAGTATTTCCTGAAGATCTACCTGAACTACCACCACAACGGCAAGACGAGTTCCCGATCGATCTCACACCAGGAGTAGCACCGATTGCCAAAGCTCCTTACCGACTAGCACCGACTGAGATGCAGGGACTTTCTAACCAGTTACAGGAACTGTTAGACAAGGGATTTATCAGACCGAGCTTCTCGCCTTTGGGAGCACTGGCTCTTATTCGTAAAGAAGAAAGACGGATCATTCCGTATGTGTATTGACTACAGAGAGTTGAACAAAGTAACGATCAAAAATCGATACCCGTTGCCACGAATAGATGACTTGTTTGACCAATTGCAAGGGTCAAGTTACTATTCAAAGAATCGATTTAAGATCGGGTTACCATCAATTGAGGATACAGGAAGACGACATTCCTAAGACTGCCTTTAGAACCCGATACGGACACTACGAATTTTTGGTTATGCCCTTTGGACTGACCAACGCACCAGCTGTATTCATGGACCTCATGAATAGAGTGTGCAAACCCTACCTCGATAAATTCGTAATAGTGTTCATTGACGACATCCTGATTTATTCAAAGAATCAGGAGGAACATGCTGAACATCTGAGGCTAGTCTTAGAGTTATTGAGGAAAGAGCAACTGTACGCGAAATTTTCAAAGTGCGACTTTTGGATTCGCGAAGTCCAATTCCTTGGACACGTGGTTAATGAACGGGGAATACACGTAGACCCAGCCAAAATCGAAGCCATCAAAAACTGGGAAGCGCCCAAGACTCCGACTGAGGTGCGGCAATTCCTTGGACTGGCCGGGTACTACAGGAGATTCATTGAAGGATTCTCAAAGATTGCCCAATCACTGACATCTTTGACACATAAAGATAAGAAATTCGATTGGGGAGACAAACAGGAAGCTGCATTTAACTTGTTGAAGCAGAAACTGTGCACTGCACCCATCCTATCTTTACCGGAAGGATGCGATGACTTCGTGGTGTATTGTGACGCCTCCAAACAAGGACTCGGTTGCGTACTGATGCAACGCGAGAAGGTTATAGCTTACGCTTCACGGCAACTAAAGGTGCATGAGAAAAACTACACGACTCATGACCTCGAGTTGGGAGCAGTGGTGTTCGCTTTGAAGATCTGGCGACACTACTTGTATGGCACAAAATGCACTATCTTTACCGATCATAAGAGCCTACAACACATCTTCGATCAGAAGGAACTGAACATGAGACAGCGAAGATGGGTCGAACTCATCGGCGATTATGATTGCGCTATCAAGTACCATCCAGGTAAAGCAAACGTAGTGGCCGACACACTAAGCCGAAAAGAAACGACAAAACGCGTGCGCACACTACAACTCACGATCCATTCTGAACTGTCAAATCAAATTCGGATAGCACAACTGGAAGCTCTGAAAGCTGAAAACCTTACTCTCGAAGCCATGCGTGGTATGGATAAACAAGTGAAGGTAAAAGATGATGGAGCTTATTATCTGATGGATCGGATTTGGATCCCACTCTACGGGGATTGAGAGAAGTAGTGATGGACGAAGCACACAAGAGCCGGTATACCATACATCCGGGCTCTGACAAAATGTATCATGATCTGAAGACGACTTACTGGTGGCTGAACATGAAAGCCGAAATAGCAACTTACGTGAGTAAGTGTCTAACGTGCTCAAAAGTCAAGGTTGAGTACCAGAAGCCATCAGGGTTACTTCAACAACCAGAACTACCAATGTGGAAATGGGAACAAATTTCCATGGACTTCATAACTAAACTGCCTAAGACGGCAAGTGGTTGCGATACCATCTGGGTTATCGTAGACCGACTAACGAAATCTGCTCATTTCCTACCCATCAAGGAGACTGACAAGTTGGACAAGCTCACTCGTATCTATATAAAGGAAGTGGTCACTCGACACGGAGTGCCAATCTCGATAATCTCTGATCACGATAGTCGCTTTACGTCCCATCTCTGGAAGTCTTTGCATAAGGCTTTGGGCACGAGATTGGATATGAGTACCGCTTACCACCCACAGACAGACGGACAGAGTGAGCGAACCATACAGACACTGGAGGACATGCTCCGGGCATGTGTCATTGACTTTGGTAGTAGCTGGGAGACTCACCTACCGTTAGTTGAGTTCTCGTATAACAATAGCTACCACACTAGCATCCAAGCTGCACCATTCGAGGCACTTTACGGACGTAAGTGTCGATCACCCATTTGCTGAGCGGAAGTTGGAGACAGCCAACTGACCGGCCCCGAACTTGTGCATGAAACGACTGAAAAGATCGTGCAAATACGCAAGCGAATGGCAGCAGCTCGGGACAGACAGAAAAGCTATGCCGACAAACGACGCAAACCGTTAGAATTTCAGGTGGGAGACAGAGTGTTACTCAAGGTCTCGCCCTGGAAGGGAGTCATTCGGTTTGGCAAACGGGGAAAGTTGAACCCTCGTTACATTGGACCTTTCGAGACCACCAAACGAATAGGCCCTGTAGCCTACGAACTGAACTTGCCAGTTGAACTGAGCAGTGTGCATAACATATTCCACATCTCGAACCTCAAGAAGTGCCTATCTGATGAGACACTTGTTATTCCTCTCGAGGAAATACAAATCGACGAACAATTGAACTTCGTTGAGGAACCGGTGGAGATTTTGGACCGGGAAACCAAGAAGCTCAAACTCAGCAAGATTCCAATAGTAAAAGTGCGATGGAATTCGCGACGAGGACCAGAATTCACGTGGGAACGTGAAGACCAGATGAAACAAAAGTACCCACACCTGTTCGCGGAACAGACAAACGCTAACAACACAAGTTGAATTTCGGGACGAAATTCTTTCTAACATGGGGAGGATGTGACACCCCGTAATTTCCAGGTCAGCAACTTATTTATTTAAATGTTTATTTAAACGCATTATGTACACATGGCACTAGAATTAGCTTAATTTAGTGTGACACGTGGCACGACAGTACGGACACCAGCACATGACTAGATAATTCGTGGAATTATCGACAAACAGCACACACGTGTCAAAACACACGAACGTTGGTGAACATCACAACACTTAAGCACTGAAACATCTCACAAGCCAATTATGGGTAATAATTGACCAATAGAGTCCAAACGACGATCGAATGATGTTCTACAGTCGAGAAACGGGCAAGAACGGGCCAGAACGACAAAATAGGCTTATTGGGCCTTACATTTGGTCCAGGCGGTACGCCAGACCCGGAGAGCCCATGACAGGCGATGCGCGCGGGACACAAAAGAGGCGCCCTGTCTGACTTCTTCCGCGCGTAACGCCAGGCATACCCAACCCACGTCAGGCGTTACGCCTGGGGCGCCAGATTCGCAAAATCACCTTTTTAAACTCCCAAAACTCATTATCACACTACACACTCATTTTGCCTACACCCACACGTCTTAGCTCGGCCATTTACTCTCTCAAGCATCTGAAACCCACTGATGTGACCTGGTGGAAGCCATTGAAGACCTTCCTTGAAGCTTTGAAAGCTTGGAAGAACCACTAGAAGGCTTGGAGGATTCATTGGAGCTCACACCACCACCATCTCCTCCTTGTTCTCACTCAAACCTGCTGTCCAGGAGCTCTAGAGCCTGTTTCCACCATCATCTCAAGACCTTTGAAGCTCTAGAAGGTAGTTCTATGCTTAAAACCCACTTTCACATCCATTACACACACATGCAAGTGCTAAATCCCACATGCAAGCACTTTGAATGCACATGCACGAGATTATGATCTGGGTTTGTTGATTTTAAAGTGTTTGATGATGATCTAGAGTGATTAGAATGCATTTCGTGACGATCCATGATGATGTGAGTCATTAAAGTGTGTTATTTGGCCTTGGATTGATGAAATAATGCCATGCATGTATGATCCATGATGGTAGGAATAATCTTGAGTATGTTGTTATGCTTATTGATGATATTAGGATGATTACTCATGGGTAGATTTGATTGAAATGGTCAAAACTATGATTTTTATGAATCTTTCTATTTATAGTAACTTTTTAGTTACAAGTAGATGATTTGGTGTATTTGGTGAACATGCATGTACTTGGAATTGCTCTTAGAATGTTAATATGATGATTAGAATGTTTAAAATATGATCTTGATAATGTTTATGGTCATTTTTGACAAAGTTACTATATTTAGTAACTTTTCGGGTCAAAATAATGATAGGAGACTCTTTCACCATATTAACATGATTAAAATGATGCTAGATTGATTATTATGAGGATTGGTAATGTGAAAATGGTTTAGAAATGTTAAATGGTCATTTTTATGCACAAACCACAAAGTTACTATTTTTAGTAACTTTATTTTTACAAAAACCGACTTGTCAACGTGTTGTATTATTTGAGTATGCTAAATGACTTATTATGTTATAATATGTGGATTAGATGCTAAGTTAGATGGTTTCCGATGTCACGTATGCTAAAAATGGGAACTTTCCATTTTAGGAAACTTTTATGTGCAAACATGTTATAAACGGCGTATATGAACTTGTATGATAACGTGCTATGTGTTAACATAATCACGTAGGACTATTGAACATGCTAGAACTCTAAAAACGATATGCTTTGTGGACTTTCTATAAATGGAAACTTACTATAAATAGTAAGTTGTCCATAAACGCGATCTACGCGTTTTGCACACGACAAACACTTACACGTTGCTACACGATTCACAAACCGTCACATGGTTCACCAACGGGTCGTAGACTTGACACGGTCAACTTTGGTCAAACACGGTCAAACACGATCAAACATGGTCAAACACGGTCAATATGGGCCAACACGAGCAAACACGGTTATCGTGGACCGACAAGGACAAACATGAACAACCAAGGGTTGTTGGGCACAAACACGAGCACTAACACTAGCACGGTCACATACGCGAACTCACATACGGTATACGATATAGGTTGCCGGTGACCGACACGTACTACCACATCAGGAGCTTACGCTTACTTGCTACTTTCATCACTAAGGTGAGTTTACGGCCCCTCTTTACTCTTTTTCAAAACGCTTTTAAATAGGGGGAGAATACTTGTTGCATCGAGTCAAACATCTATTACTGTACAAACATTTTGGTGTATGCTGGTTTATTTGACAAACATTAAGTGTTGTAATCGTAAGAAGTCCTCACAAAGTCTTACCGTTAATGTACAAACAACGAGGCGAGTTTGAATGGATCCGTTTGGGGTGTGACGAACCCCGCGTGGCGAAATATTGACTGGATGTCATAACACGTGAAAACTTGACCTATTTTGCCATGTTATTACGAGACATGGCGGAGGCAAAGACTAACAAGTCTAGTTCGGTAGTGACGCACTGACACTTTGGGCCAAGGGCTCGGTACTAACATATGATAAACAACATGACACACTTTTATTACTATATGTATATCAAAACCTGTGAACTCACCAACCATTGTGTTGACACTTTTCTAACTTGTATTCTCAGGTAACTAGCGTGGCTAGCAGGAGGACATGAATGCACACTTTAAGGAACGAGCAATTAGGAACTTACATGCATTCTGTCTTGTCATTTGAAAACAATTTACTTTCATTATGATAAAACAATGTTATGTTAAACTATTTACATTTCCGCTGCATTTTTGTCAAACACTTGATTTTCCGCTGCATTATGATAAGACAACTTTTATTCCGCTGCAAACTATCTTATTATGTGTATGTGTCAAACAATGGATTTGTAAACGCATATAGAGGTATTCTATATGACCTTGAGCTGTGATTCTGGACACGTCACATCCACGTGGACATACGCCACAAGTGGGAAATTGGGGGTGTGACACAAAGTCTAATGATACAAAACTCCTATCGGCACCCGTGTCAAACAATATAGATGAATAAAGTCCATTTACGAGAAACGTACCGTTCACCACATCGTTGTTGTTTTGAGCTTGATTGGCATTGACATTGAAAGCACGACCCCTTGCACCTTGATTGACTTGGTTGTTCGGGGCCATTAATGCATTGTTGTTGTTGGCTTGAATAGGACAAGTGTTAGCAAAATGATTAGGGTTCCCACAGTTGTAGCATGCTTTGGCCTTAGGAGTAGTGATGAAGTTCATATTAGCTTGAGGAGCTTGAACCTTTGGCACACGACAATGAAGAGCAAAATGACCGAGTCGATTGCAAGTGGTGCACAAACGACATGGAGCAGCAGCAGGATGATGAAAGTTGCACCTTGTGCACAAAGGATGAGGGCCTGTGTAGACCTTTTTGTTGGCTTGAGTGTTAGGATTGACCGCGGCCATTTGGCGAATAGGGTTGGCATGGGTCACAACATAGTTCGTGTGATTGGCCTTTCTTTTGTGATTCTTCTTGGAGTTGGAATTTGAACCAGTCTTTGGCTCCTCTTTTGGACCTTCTTTTGAACCCTTTGCTGGTTCCTTGTCTTTCTTTGACCCCTTTCTAGTTAAGGTCCCATCTTTTACATGGTTGTCAGTGAGGGTCGCCGCCATGTGAATGGCATCAGCTAGGGTAGGAGGTTTGCTACTATAGACCGAGTCTCGGATTTGCATTGGCAGACCACCAATGTACTTTTCGATCCCCCTATCGGGAGAGGTCACCATGTGAGGACACAAAAGGCTCAGTTCATGAAAACGATTGTTATAGGCCATGTTTTCTCCACTATCCTGTTTAAGATCCCAAAACTCGAACTCGAGCTTTTTGACCTCATTGCGAGGGCAAAACTCCCGGGTCATAAGTTCCTTAAGCTTGGTCCAGATCAGTTCACCAGCAGTGTTCTCACCCAAAGACCTTTTCTCGTTATTCCACCAAGTAAGGGCTCGTTTTTGAAGAGTCCCAGTAGCATAACGAACCTTCAGATTGGTCGGGCAGTCAGAATTCAGAAAAGTGCTTTCAATTACCTCGAACCATTGGAGCAGTCCAGTAGCTCCATCCGACCCATTGTACTTGGGTGGATTGCAGGAATTGAAGTGCTTGAATGAGCACTTGGGTTGGTTTTCAGTTTCAGGTTTCGGGTTCGTTGGGTTAACATTCAATCGTTGGTGCAGTTGCACAACCATGTTAGGTAACACGGCTTCCATTTGACCGGCGATCATTGCCGCCATGCGACGTTCAGCAGCGCGTTGTCTACGAGCCATTCTAGAATAACAAAGGATATGAATTGATTAGGAGTTGAATATGAATAGATTGAATAAAATAGATAGCATTTGTGACATTTGTATTATCTTAGGTATAGCAATAATTAATTATTACTATTCATAGATAATATGTCATTGAATATAAAAATACACAAACAAATCAATTGACTTTATTTAAAACATAAGGAATGGTATTTACAATACCGTGTGACATATTAGAATTAATTGGTTTGTAAGATGTTTGGTGTGATATACTTTGGCCTATAGGTGGTCATACTCTCATCGGAAGTCCCCAGGAAAGCTAGACTGGTCCCACAGTACCTCGGGGATTTATACGAATAGCTTTCCTAGACAGGAATTCCAACTACCGGTACTACACCCTTCCAGTTACTACATATCCACCTCACAAACCTAATTCTAACGGGATCTTAAAATCAATATTGGAATGTCCTAAACCTAACTTCTCTAAGGAATATTAGGCATTAAGCCTAATGAGTTTGAATCTTATCAACTATCGATCGTTTGCGCGTACGTGAATTTAGAAAGGATTTAACTTAAAGCAAAGTTCTAAGGCAATTGCTTAAGCTAAGTAAATCCCAAAATAATAAGCAATCTTAGTCTAAGGCATTCTTAGCTAAGTTTAGGCAAAGGCATATTAACAACTATGGTTTTCCTCTATGGTATTTAACAACTAAGGCTTTCCTCTATGGTAACAGTTTAATATAAATAACACATAATAATGAGAAATCATAGCGTAATAATTATGATATAGCACATAGCACATATCAAGTAATAAACAAGTAGCAATATGAGATAACTCATATTTGGGTTAGCTTAGTTATAGTCTAGGCCACCATTTCTAATAACCTAAATCCCTATAACCATGGCTCTGATACCAATCTGTCACACCCCGACCGACGGCGGAACACGTCGAGGCGCGAGTTAGATTGTTCATTACTCATGGTGCTATGTGTAAGTTTCAATAATTAAACAATTGTATTTAAATAAGTCAATCATAATTTCATTAAAATCAAACAACCATTCAATTACATAGTTCAAAACCAAAATACATAATTGAAATTGTCTAACATTATTTTAATTCTAGGTCTACTAACATAAACCTATCTTATGTCTTCCTTGAAAGCATCCATCTAACCTGTTACATATGCAAAATAAAGAATTTTGTCAACTATATGAATAGTTGGTGAGTAACCCATACAGTTTATAGTATACATAAGAAAATGATGCAATTCAATTAGAATATAAGTTTAAACTCTAGCATACAAATCCTACTAGTTTTGCAATTAGATTATAGAATATCTCGTCTCCAAACTCGTATCAATACTTAGCTTAAAAGCTTAGTACATCTACAAGTCTGCCATAGTTTATATCGTCTCCAAACTCGTTCCATTACAAAGCACAAGGCTAAGTAATTTCACAAGTCTGCCCATAGTTGTACTTTTCGCCCTTTTAGCACATTTGACCTAAGTCAAAGCGAAGGTGGTATCTAACACACCTTAGACTACTCGGTATCGAATAACATAGAATCACAAAGCAAATAGAATCACATAGCATGAATTCAAACAAAATAGACTAAAGGCATTGCATCTATAGAATTTGACTCTAGAATAACTTAGTTTTCGAATATTGGCATATGTAACATCCCAAAAGTACAAAAATGTAAAAAGGGAGTATAGAATTACTCACATGATGTCCTAGCTTGTCTCTTGAATCGTTGCCTAGGATTTACAAAGTTGTGCTTGCACACCTTAACCTAAAAGGCAATAGAATTTCTTAGTCTATGTACTTAGAGTTCAAGTTTTCAGCATCCTAGTTTCTATGGCATACTATGGAAGTCCTAATTGATATGTCTAAGTTTGAATGGTTTTCATTTAGGATTATTTATTTATTTATCAATCAAATAAATAAATATCCTAATTGATTTTGAATGATTATTTATTTATTTGACTTTGAATAATCAAATAAATAAATATCATAATTTATTTCGAATAATTATTTATTTATTTGATTTTTAATAATCAAATGAATAAATATCATACTTGGTTTAGAATAATCATTTATTTATTTGATGTTTGAATAATCAAATAAATAATTATTCTAATTTATTTTTGAATACTTATTTATTTATTTGACTTTGAATAATCAAATAAATAAATATCCTAATTGAATGTGAATAATTTATTTATTTGATTTTTAATAATCAAACAAATAAATCTTCTAATTGATTTTGAATAATTACTTATTTATTTGATTTTTGAATAATCAAATAAATAAATAACTATTTGAATAACTAATGATGTTTGAATTAACCTAATTTCCATCCTTTGGTTATTGGTTTATTGTTTAATGTTTAAAAATAAATAAATTTTGTTTTCAAAGAATACATCTTAAATTAAATAAGAATTTGTATGTTTATAAAAGATTTATGTTTAGTTTAAAAACAAAAGCCTTTTTATTTATTTATTTTGAAAGATGCATATGCTTTTGTTTATGAAATTTTCTTTTTAGAAAAATAAATTCATAGTTTTATAAAACAAACATTTAAGGTTATAGAATTTGTTTGAACAAAATTGATTTATAAATAAAAGGATTCATTTAATGATCATTTTATTTTATTGAAAATTATAAAAGATAAAAATTAGACATGTATGTATTTTATAAAAATTATTTTATGATAAAAGATTGAATAAAATTTTATTATTTTAAGTATTTAAGTTTAAAGTAAATGTGATTAATTGGTTTTATTAATAAAAACAATTTTAACATTTTCTGAATAAATTAATTTTAACAGAAAAATAAAAACATGATTTTAGGATTTTTAGTATCCTTTTTTTAAAAAAAAAATAGGATGAAAAAGAGGCTAAAAGGGGCAAAAACCGGTCCAGACCCGCGCCGGCCGGGTTTCGAGCCCGGGTCCCCACGCCTGCATGGTTTGTGTGTTACCACCACGCCAGCAGGGGATTCGCTGATCAACTTTGGATTCGTTTAATTATAAACAGACTAGCAAAGAAAGGACCCAAATCGGATGAACCCTAGTTTGGGATTATGTCCAATTCGATCGAATAATTGAATGTAAGCCACTGATATGTTAGGGCTTTCGATCTACATGTAAAACCGAATAGAATGATGCTAGAACTTACATGAAACGATTCGGGATTGATGGAGTTCGAGTCGAGAGGAGTCTTCGGCCGTTTCGTGGCTTTAATCCGACTTCAGACCAAATGTTTGTAAGCTTTTCGTGTTCAGAAAGGTTCGAGAGGAATGGGGTGACCTATTGTGATCGATGGAGTTGGGTTTTATACACGCGAAAGATGAGTTTTATTTTTGGTTAAGGTTTCGGTTTTATGGTGAGCAAATCCTACTGATTCGTATTGATTTCGTGACTTTAATGGTTTGGTACGATCCGTGTGCTCGTTTCCTACTCGAATCTATTCCTAATTTGAATCAAGATCGCATGAATGAGCTGTTAAGGCTTCCGGGTCGCGAACGGGTCTGGGTCGGGGGGTTTGGGCTGTTGGGCGAAGAAGAAAAGGAAAGGTTTGGGGTAATTACAGTTTTGGTCCTCCTACTATTTACTCCTTATTGTTTCAGCTTTTAAACTCCTCCCCCTCACATATAAAGTTTATAAAACTTTAATTTTTAGCCCCTTAATTTGTGTCAAAGTTTATAAAATTATTTTTTAAGGGTTTAATTAAATAAGTTTATAAATCTAAAAATGTATAAAAGTTTTCATTTGATCCTTTTATTATCTACATAAAATTTACTTAATTATTTAATGTATTATTATTATTATTATCTTGAATAATAATTCTTTATTATATATTATAAAAAAATATATTACACATAGATTATAAAAAGAATTTAGTTTGTAACATTTTGTTTAATGTCATATGTAGATATTATTAATTTTCTTAAAATAAACCTAGTTGAATTATAAACGTTTTGTAACATATAGGATAATTTGTTTAAGAATTTTAATAAACTTGTTTATCGAATGAAAATACGAACATCAATGTTTTCAATGAACACTCATACCATTTTATTATAATTCGAACATGATTACAATTTATAGAAAACCCTAGGGATTACACCAGGCACCCACCGCAACCACCCACTCCACCACTTATGGTGGAAATGCCCCTTGGTTGGTGATGATGTCATATTGTTTATTTTTAATTTTTTTAAATTAGAATAACTAGATATAATTAATCATAAATTAAAAAATTACATAAAATTATAAATAAACATTACAAATTAATAAAATAAAATTGCTAATTATCTCTATATTTATTTTGAATTTTTTCCTTCTCCAGCTCGGCAATCTCACGGTCGA
This sequence comes from Mikania micrantha, assembly GCA_009363875.1. NCBI lineage: Eukaryota > Viridiplantae > Streptophyta > Magnoliopsida > Asterales > Asteraceae > Mikania > Mikania micrantha. Next base: position 21,494,025 of record CM018693.1, read on the forward strand.
TCCCGATTAAGTGGTCTGTGTTGGTGAATAGAAGTTGTAGCTCTACCAACCGTTGGCGTTCCCGTTTTAATTCGTTAAATTCACCGATTCGTTGAGTTAAGTTTTTCATTCCTTGGGTATAATCCGGGATCGGTTGAGATGAAGAGGCTCGTCTCTCCCTTGCTCGGTCGACCTTTGTGCGATCTCTCTCAATCGGACGGGTCAAATCCTCTAGCTCGTCTTCTTCTTCTTCATCGAGGTCATTGAGATTTATTTGAACTCGAGCATCCGACGAGCCGGGACTATCGGTAGACGATGTTTTTGACCACTTTAAGGTCGAGCCTTGAACAGTCGGGATTCTAACCCAATTAGGGCATTTCCTTTTAATCGATCCACCGCTTCACTCTCGATCATTGCGTCGCTTTGGCCGCTTCGGCGGGTTTGCCATTTTTGGGAATAAATTCCGTTAAACCTTTTAACCTTTTCGGTTAATGTCCCGACATTTGCTAGATATCATATCGTTTGTACAATACTCCCCACGACCCATAGCTTGGAAAAATGACTTCGGACTTTATTCCAGAAGTCTGGTCCTTTTTGGTTACGACCTATAAACAATATATAAATAAAAAAGAGTAAAATGTCATTTTAGTCCCCATGGTTTGGGAATTTTTGTCATTTTAGTCCAATAGTTTACATTTTGCCATTTTGGTCATTATGGTTTCATTTTATTGTTATTTTCGTCCATGTGGTTTGTTATTTTTTTGTCATTTTAGTCCGAAAGTTTAAATTTAATTGGACTAAAATGACAATAAAATGGAAACCACAATGACCAAAATTACAAAATTTAAACTATTGGACTAAAATGACAAAAGTTGCCAAACCATAGGGACTAAAATGACATTTTAGTCAATAAAAAATATTAACAAAATTTGAACAAATAATTAACAATATTTAAAATAATAAAACGAAAGTAATTACCAACAATTGGTCTTTCGACACATCGACCCAAGCTTTTGAAAGTGAAAACTCGTCCTCCGGTGTCCATTTTTCGGGACGGGTTGGAGCTACTACAATGGGTTCGGTATCCCCAACTTGTTTTTTTATGTTTACGCCTTTGTGTTGGTTGAGTGCTTGGAGCGGCATCGGTAGAAGGTTGAATCTCGAGTACAACTTCATCCTGAGATAGTTGAGCAAACCCGTGTGTTTGTTGACTCGAACCATATTCAGCAAATGTGTAGAACCCTTGTTGTGGACTCGATTCAAAATGCGAGCGATAACAATTTGAATCAAAAAAATGATTCATTGGTGAACGGTTGAAGAACCAATTCGGAGGCAGGGTGTTCGGGTTTCGGTTAGTTGGGGTGCTCGGGTTGTAGTATTGGTTTGGTGTTTGATTGGGATCCATTGAAAAGCTTTTTTTTAATAGAAAATAGAAGTATTTTTTTAGTGTGAAAATTTTTGTGTGTTGAATGAATGGTTTATATAGAAAAAAAAATTTTAATTGGCTCATAGCCGTTGAAGAAGGAGACTCAACCAAGAGGCATACCGCACATGTTTAATCATTAGGGGTTAATTGTGATTAAAAATGTTTTAACGACCCTGACACGTAGCCTTTGGTACAGCACAGTACTACAGTAGGCTTTTGTTACACTTATGAGGTAAATGTGTAGATAAATAATAAGTAGTTGTTATATAAATCAACATATTAATTTATAGTAATCAATATATATGGATTTGAATCAAATGAAAACCCGATCTTAAAAAAAAACCCTTAAACTCAATCTCAACCCTTAGATCAAACTTATTTTATATTTCAATTAATAAAATAAAAAGGGTATAATGGTATTTTCACTAACTATCATCTCTCTTCATTAATTAACCAGATTCTCTCTCCTCTCTCTTCATTAATTAACCAGATCCTCTCTCCTCTTTCCTCTCTCTTCATTAATTAACCAGATTCTCTCTCATCTCTCCTCTCTCTTTTTTTTTTCTTCTCTCTCCTCTCTGCTCTCTATATATATATATAATTTATATATTTTTTTTTCCAGAATACTACACATGTGTAGTGTTTTATTTTTTTGGTTAAAAATATTTTTTAAAATATTACAACTACAAAAATGTATATTTTCATACAAAAAAAAGTCATTATTTTTTTTAAAAAACAAAAAATAAAAATGTGGACCACATGTTTTTAAAAAAGTCATTATATAAAATAAAACACTACACATGTGTAAAATAAAAATGTACAAATTTTACAACAAACAATACACTTGATCTAAACACTACTATAAGATCTGAAAAACTACACATGTGTAACAATAAACATGTACAAGTTTTACTACGTAAAGTAAACTTCGTCAAGTAAACATCTATGATATCGGAAAACTACACATGTGTAGTTTTAAAAATGTACAAATTTTACTGCTTAAAGTACACCTTGTCAAGCAACACCTATAAAATCTGAAAAGTACACATGTGTAGTATAAAAAATGTACAACTTTTAGTGCATAAAGTACACCTTGTAAAGCAATACCTATAATGCGCATATTTTTTGTTTTTTAATAAAATATGACTTTTTTTGTATGAAAATTATACATTTTTGTAGTTGTAATATTTAAAAAATTAATTTTTTAACCAAAAAATAAAACATTACACATGTGTAGTATTCTGGAAAATTAAATATATAAATTATATATATAGAGGAGAGTGGAGAGAGAGGAGAAAGGAGAGAGAAGAAAAAAAAGACAAAGTCAATTATACCCCTCAAAGGGTAAAAGAGTAAATTTACTATTAAAAACCCCAATAAAATATTCACCTTTAATTGTGGACCACATGTTTTTTCTGATTAATTAATTAAAATCTAAAATAACTTTGATCTAACGGTCCACGTAGGGTTTAAGGGTTTTCTCTTTAAGATCGGGTTTTCAAAGGATTCAAACCCCAATATATATATATATATATATATATATATATATATATATATATATATAAAGATTTATATGACACATGTCAGTTTTTTAGACCACGTAAAATTTAATTTTCTTACATCTCTATCTTATTAATTATTTATAGATAACATTTTATTAGATTTTGATTAATTTTGTCTTTTTTTATCTTAATAATAAAATAATTTTATTTAATTTGGTAAATAATATGATTACATCATAAGTCATATTTTTGGGAAAATTACCAATTTGATCAATGTTGACAAAAAAATTACCAAAATGATCACACAGATTCCGGCGTCTAAGACACCCCTTTGACGCCCATTTTGTGTACTTTTTTACAACATACGGGGCCACATGTCGGCGGCTTTGTCGGGGTGTCTAAGACTCCTTTTGTACCGGCGTCTTAGACGCCGACTTAGACGCCTTTAGACGCCCTTTTTTGTAATTATTACAAAAAAGGGCGTCTAAGTCGGCGTCTAAGACGCCGGTACAAAAGGAGTCTTAGACACCCCGACAAAGCCGCCGACATGTGGCCCCGTATGTTGTAAAAAAGTACACAAAATGGGCGTCTAAATAGGCGTCTAAATGGGCGTCTTAGACGCCGGAATCAGTGTGATCATTTTGGTAAACATGTGGTCAATAATGATCATTATGTCAATTTTCCCCATATTTTTTTAATAATTTATAAAAAGTCTTTAAGAAATATTTATATGCTATCAAGATTAAATAACTTTAGCATTTATTAAATTCGTGTAACACGCAGGCTTTAACCTGGATTAACCATATGTAAACTACAAGTATTGTTGGATGCCCTTTTTCCAGCTAAAACAGGAAAACACTACTAGTGTCATCTTAGCAAGAAATCTTATTAACGTATAAAAAAAAGCAGAGAGTTCACTTTTTATATCAAGAATAATTAAAGTTTTTTATATGGATATAATATTATTTAATAATAATATTTGAAAATTGGTAAAGGCGCAATACATACGTGTAAAACGGCGTGTCTCGATTTTCATATTTATTTTCTTGTCACCATCTGCACTTAAAGAAGCGACATAAAAACAAATAAATAAATAAATAGGAATATTTAGAAGGGTATTTTTGTCATAAAAATAATTTACTTATGTGGTGAAGGCTAATAATTAAAGGCCTGTTTTATTTGGACACCCCACTTTTATATTTTTACACCCCTGCGGGCCAATACGGGCCGTAATGGCCATTACGGCCTGGTATTGAGTACAGACAAACATTCCAGAGAATTCCTAGGAATCAGCGCAACATTCTGCGTGACGGGCCGTACTGGCCATTACGGCCCGTCTTGGCCCAACCTTATTTTTCAAGTCATTTTGGGTGTCAACCAGTTTTGATAAAATTTGATACGGCCCGTACTGGCCAGTACGGGCCGTCTTGAGTTAATTTCTTTTATTTAATCATAATTTACTTATTTAAATATTTTTTAACGATATACGATTAATACGTGAATTATTTGAACGATGTGTGTTATTTATTTTATTTAAACTTAATTTACGTATTTAAATTTAATTTTTAACGATATACGTTTATTATGTAAGTTATTTGAACGATACACGGCTAATACGTTAATTAAACGTCATAATGTCGTTTTAACTAAATATTTCATTTTGTAATCAGCTTGTTTACGTTAGTTAAAATAATTTAAACAATATAAAGTTTTTTGCGCAAATATTAAACAACACAAACAGAAACAATACAAACAACACAAACAGAAACAATACAAATGTAGAAAGAAACATACGTATATACACTGTACGGTTTTATATACAAGGAATCAAAATACATAAATACAAAATGAACTACGATCCGGATGGTCCAGCGTCATCGTCTGCGTAGACGCGTGGCTCCGGGAACGGTGGCAGCTGTGTCCCGTCCCGTCGCGCATGCTCTGACGCGACTGTCCACTGGACCAAATCCTCGTATCGATCGAGCCGTCGCTCGATGCGTGCCATCCGCTGGGCCGTCTCGTCGCCCCGGGCGGCTATCTGGTGTAGCAACGCCTCGAGTGGCTCGGTCAGGCGCACCGCACGATAAACGTGCGGTGGATGCTGCGTAGCCCAATGAAACTGGCAATACAATAACCTGGGCCGGCTGAAACGGGCGGCCGTCCAGCCCAATGAACCGCAATCCCAGACCCGGGATGTCGGCGGCAACCTTCATGCTGATGACCGTACGACGATCGAGCTTACGAGGCTCGATCGCCGCCAGATCCTCAAGCATGTCGATCATGCCTCTGATGCGGGCGATGTGGGTGACAAAGGCGCCACCCCACAATGTACCGCGCTCCTGTCGGTGGTAGAAGGAGGCGTAGTACAACGCAAAACACCGTGCCAGGTTGCACGGCCTGCCAGCAATGAGTGAGTGCAGATAAAACAGATCTGTCGACGTCACCCACTCCTGGCTCTGACCGCGACCTGAGATGGTCGTCACGATGCAGCGGTGGATGTAACGGATCAGTGGATCTCTGATCGTCGAGGCCCGTACTCGGGGGCCGGTGAAGGGCGTATCGGATACCTGGGACCACCAGGCCCTCATAACCCCCTCCTCCCCCTGCGTCAAACCCTGTGTGAAGTCGTCACGAACGGGCCGTCTTGACCATTACGGGCCGTAATGTTCTTTATTTATTTTTTTTTTAATTTAAAAAAAAAATCAGTTTTATTATAAATAATAAAGAATAATTGTTTATTACATTTAAACGTCAATGTAGTCGACCAACTTATTTTCATCTAAAAATCTTTTGTATTCTTGCAGCCTGTCATGATATACGAACTCCCAGTCGGATGCGGCATCATTTCGGTAACGTTTCCAAATAGGATTTACCGTTGGCATTGGATAAGATCCTTGTAAGGTAACATTAACGAAATGTTGGCCAAGATGAATTACTGATACGACGTTATGTCGCGGCAAACTGTTAGCAGATGTCCACAAAGGAAAAATGGTTTGAGGACCTCCTCTGCTGAGAAGTTGAACAATTACACCAAATCTTTGAGCAATTACTAAACCTGTGTGAGGCATAAACATCCAATGTTCGGCGGGAGCAGGTGCAATCTGTTGCCAATTTATTGTGTTGCGTAGTACATCATAAGAATCTGGGTCGTAGGAATTAAACACATATCTGTACAGATCTGCGTTGAAATCCAATTCATGCAAGAGTTGTTGTCGTATAAATGACCAATGACTTTCATCGAATCCTAAACCCACGGCTATAGAACGAAAACCACAGTTACCATCTGGCTGGACATCTTGTATGTTTATCACGTAAGGTTGAAGGAGAGGAAGGATGTGATGACCGAAGCGATAAACATTGTTTAATCCTTCTGGCTTCATGTTACGTGGAAAACGAAATTCGTTTTGACTTAGCGAGTCCGATGGTGTCATTGCTTTTGATACCGATGTGGAACGGCTGCGCCGAAATACGGGTTTCTGACTTTTTTCGGTCACAGCTGTAAACGAACTATGCCTCGAAGGTTCAAATGTACTTTCTTGCGACGCTAAATTATCTTTAACAACGTCTTGCTCTTGCTCTTTTTGTTTCTGTGCCTTTAAAGTTGGTCGACCACGTGTATCTTTTTGAACTGAAGGCGCCTTTTTGTCGCTTTTATTTGGAAATACCTGCGCCAAGACCTTCTTTATTAGACTCTTTTTAATTTCAATAGGTTTGGAATTTATTTCTTCTGTAACCAAACCCATTTGTCCTATAACATCTATTTCTTCTTCTTCTAACAGTGTTGGGTTAGCTGCGTTAAGTTTAGTCCAAAAAATATCTATATCTGAGAGCGGTATCTTTTTATCTGCATAATTTATAATTACAGTTAATATAAATTTGTTGTACGTGCGAAACATCTAATATTTACATTTAATATTACGAACCTGTGTTGTAATATTTTGATATATTACAAGCGCACGGCAACCCACAACTAGTCCAAAGCTGGTGGCCACACGTCATATTTTTGTCACGCATTACTCTTATTTTTTCTTTTTCCTCTACCAACAAATCAAGGGCTTTATGGGACACCTTTCCTCGAAGGTTATCAAATATTGGTAGTTTATGATGACCCATAGTTTTAATCAAGCTTGTTTCAAAATCATGTTTCATTTTTACCTCTTGTGCTTGCACGATTTCATTTACGAAACCGACAAGCGAGGCAAGCGTGCTGTTTGGTGATCTGAGAAATCGTTTTAGGTTCGAGTGCTGACTTTCCACCCGGTTTGTTGTACGTTGACCAAAGTTGCGCGTTCTGTTGGTCCATGCTGTTACAAACATATCTCTGTAACTGTTTAACCAGGTGTGCGTTAGATACTCCAGAACCCCTGAAATGAAACAAAAAACCAATGATGAATTGATTCAACATAATGATGGTATATGATGCTTACTTTTTTATCGTATTTGATAAGTCTTTCGTACAGACGATTGTAGTTGTAGTCGTATAACTCTGTTGTCGGAGAGTTACACAAATTCGCCCATCGACCTTTGAATTTCTTCCAGTCTGCGTCCGAAAAGCTTGCCTTGCAGTGTTTGGCAATATTTTCGTCTATGTGCCACCTACAGAGATATTTTGCGGATTCTGGAAACACTTTACGGCACGCATTCATAACAGCAAGGTCTCGATCTGTTATGATCACACGTGGCTCCATACACTTATTCAACATACTCTTAGCCATCTCTAAAACCCAGACGTAGTTCTCCTCACGCTCTTTGCTTACGAACGCGTGAGCAATACTAAACGTCTGGTGTGTGGATGTCACGCCAACAATTTGAATAAATGGAAGCCTGTACTGGTTGGTTTTGTACGTCGCGTCCATCATCAGTACGTGCGGAAATGCACGCCACCAGCAATACGATTTTGGATGACAGAAGAAAATGTCTTCCACGACGTTTGTTTCAGGATCCTCCCGGGTATAGTAAACGTACTGCTGACTGTGAAGCACGTTTTCCAGGACCTGCATCGGAGTATCACCGAATTTCTTCTTGTTTTTTAGCTTCTGCTGTAAATTGTATACATCCCTAGAGACGGATACATTTGCAGGGTTATGTTTCTTTATGCTCGAAAGTATGTTACGAGGATCCATGTGTCGCTCGGTCAGATTCTCCACCATATCTTCTTCCTCCTGAGTGAATCTTCTAACATATGGATGACCCTCTAGATTCTGAGCAGGCTCGTGATTGTGATTGTCGTTAATCACCAGCAATTTCCAGGATTCACGAACTTCGTTGTATAACCCTATCAGTTGAAACGGACAACCGATTTTCTTGCTGCCTGACCGTCTAAGGATTGCGATGCTATTGTGCTCGCCACCACGGTCACACATGAGCCAGACTTTGATTACACTGCCTGTTGTCTTTGATTTCTTCGTTCTTCTTTTGACTACAATGTAACCATTGTCTACTGCTCTACTTTTCACCCACCCTACTAGCGCTTCCTCAGACATAAACTCCTGACATATAAAAACAATAATAAATAACTTAAATGGATAGCGATAATATACAATTATTAACATTTAGTTTCATTTAATTTACCTCTTTTGTTTCCCAGTCAACGTTTGAAGCCACCGGCTTTTTTTCACCAGCAACCTCCTCCGTGTAACTTTGTTTACTGTCGTCATACACGAACCCATACGATGCTTGACTATCAAACCCGACATCAGCGTTAGGTTCAGCATTCAGATCTATCGTGCCGTATGAATACTCAACAGGAGGCTCTTCGTTCAAATCAGGCACGGAATAGTTGAAAAAACTCCCGTCCCAAAACGACATCGTTACAGATATGAATTATCTTGAAATATATTTGAATTCGAAAGTTATGCGTTCGTTTGAAACGATTCATGCTTATATACAAATTTGAAAATCTTCAAGACGGCCCGTAATGGCCTTTACGGCCCGTACTGGGTCAAATCAATGTCCTTCTGTCAGAATTGAAAAAGCAAGACGGGCCGTAATGGCCAGTACGGCCCGTCTTGATGTCAAATCAGTGTACTAGGTTTCAGGGAATGTCTGTACGATGAATGAGACGGGCCGTCCTGGCCATTACGGCCCGTCTTGCTTCCAATCATTGGAACATGTTGTCAGGAGTGAATGTTTGACCGAAGCCTGAGACGGGCCGTAAAGGCCATTACGGGCCGTCTCAGGGGTGTATTTTTAAAAAAAGTGGGTGTGAGAATAACAACACCCTAATTAAAAGTCCAAGCCCAACCACAAGACTACAAGAGGGGGTTGACAATTCATATCTTACCATTATTCTTTATCTCCTTAGCCTTCATTTTCATCTTATTTTCAGGTCTGCCATTTACAACATAATTCAATTCGATTTGTTGTCAATTTAACCCCCTTGTTTATATTGGATCGCATTATCGCCCCCTGTGTTTTTTTTTTGGGAAATTCAATAAATGTTACATTTGTTCCTCTATAAAATCTTATCTGTCTTATATGTTACATAGTGAAAGACGTTGATTTTAATAGCACCAGAAGCATAAAATATGAATTAACTTTTTTAATAAAATTTTAAAGTTTGAATAACATTTATGTATTTTAATTAAATAAGAAAACTGTGACCATATAATAATAAGAAAATAAATTAGCCTCTTTACATAATTAGTTTATAGTTTTTGTGGAATATAAGTTTTTTTTTTTGAAAAATAAGATAAAATAAATAATCTTTACATTAAATGAGTTTAGTTATGATAATATTAGATGCAACTTTAGGTTTTTAGTCAAAAAAAGACTAGTTTGACTAGAGTATGTATGTATGTATGTATGTATGTATGTATGTATGTATGTATGGTAGGGTTTTTATGAAAACATTTATTTTGAAGAAAAACTAAGAAATAATCACAACTATTACAAATTAATTTTATTTTTCATTTTTTATTTTTTTATTTTTTTATATTATAAGGTATGAAATGTAAAAAAATAAAAAAAATAAAATAGAATATGTATTTCATATTATTACTTATATGTAACTTAAAAAGTTAAATGTGAAACTTTTTGAGTTACATATACATAATTTCATGATATACATATTTTTATTAAGATTTTTTTTCCTTATAACATTTCTAACCTTATAATAAAAAATTACAAAAAAAGTTATTGAAAATTTATTAGTTAATATGAGTTTCTTGGTTTCTTCAAAATAAGAAGTTTTCATATAAACATTTCTATGATAATATATATATATATATATATAATCATTTTTTCGTTTAAATATGTAATATATGTCGTTATAATAAAATTAAAACTAGCTCTTATATTTTTTTCTAATTTCTTATAACAACATATATTATATGCCTATATACAAATAATGAAAAAAAAATGAATGTTACATTGGTTTTTCACGAGTTTGTTAACTCAAGTGGGTTTCAGTTTATATATATGTGTGTGTAGGGATTGTAACATGTAAAAATTCGATCTTAGAAAGAAACCTTTAGAACCTATCTGGGACGTTTATTTGAAAGCTTAAAAATAAATATGTGATGTATATTAAACCACATATGTTTATTCAAACACAATTTTGTATTCAGGTTTAATATGCATCACATATTTATTTTCAAGAATCCAAATCAATACCCAAATAAGGTTTAAGGATTTTCTCTTTAAAATCAGATTTTCAAAGGATATAAACACACACGCACGCACACACACACACATATATATAGGGAGAGGATCAAATGTTAACCCATGTTTATTGTGTCAACCGAATAACTACATCTTATTACGTTGGGGCCCACACTAAAGTAAATCTAAAGGTGTATGATTTTTCTTTTTTTAATTAATGTATGCTCACTTACAGTAATAAAAAAAATAAGAAAAAACCTATACGTTTACATTTAGTTTAAAGTGGGCCCCAAAGTAAAATAAGATGTAGTTATTCGGTTATCGCAATAAGGAATGGTTAACATTCGAACCATCCCCTATATATATATATAGGGTATGGACAATTTGAAAAGTACTTTTATTTGTGAAAACCCAGAAAATCTCATGTAAAACATAAGTAACAAAACTAAAAAAAATTGTAAAACATACGTAAAAACGTAAAAAAATTCCATCAGATCTGACTCAGTGTTACGTATGTTTTATAACGTAAAAAAATTTTATAAAATATTTTTTTAAATATTTCTTCGGCGTTTTTTTTATTTTATTTTTTTAAAATGTGCCCAATAATGTTACATATCTATAAAAAAATTTCAAAAAAAATACGTTTTGTTTTACATGAGTTTTCAAGGTTTATGACTAAAATAAGGTTTTCATTTTATTAATCCCCTATATATATATATATATATATATATGGGTAAGGATAATTTGAAAACCAAGTAACATTGAAAAAAACCATGAAAACTCAATTTGGACCTTTGATTTTAAATTTGGATGGTTGAGATTAAAGGTGGTAATTTTATTTATTAAAAAAATGTCATTTATTTGAAAAAAGGTACAGAAAGGGTAGATATGTCATTTTCCTAGTGTACTTTAAAAAAGATATATAGTACAAAAGTACATATAGCAAAAAAATCTGTATATATAACAGATAAATATTACGTAACATCGACGTATATTATTGTGACATCTCGTAAATTCCAGGTCAGCATTTACATTATTTTAATAATAATGTGTATTGTTATTTCATACGTGGAACTAGAATTGTTGATATGTAGTGTGACACGTGGCACAACAGTCCACACGGATAATTCGATGAATTATCGTAAAACGCACGCACGTGTATTGAATAACGAACGTTGGTGAATTTATCAAATCACTGTCCGCTTGCACTACACTTAGGTTCTAGGGAACCTAAAATAAGAGAAATGTTGTCCATATGTCTCGAAACGATGTCCGTAATCGAGAAATACGCGAAAAATGGGCCAAAATATGAAAATGGGCCAAATTGGGCAGGATCCAGGATTCCAGGGCCAGGCGGTACGCCTGACCCGGTGCTCCACTCCTGGCGGTGCGCGCGGATGAGGAAGGGACGCCCCTAGCCGGTTGGTTCTCACAGAACGGCTGAGGCCAAACTCGCCCGGCAGGCGATGTGCCTGACTGCATAAAATCGTAAAAATCTTTTTGAGAACCACAAAAACATCATTAAGCTACCCACATCATTATTTCTTGCAATCAGACGCCACCTAGCTATTTTAAACCCCCAAGATCACCTGTTATCACCTGCTACAGCCCTCCTTTGCCACTAGAAGCCATTGTTGAAGGTTAAGAGCTTGAAGAAGGAGACATTGGAGCTTGATATCACTACCATCATCACTCACAACCACCGAGAAGCCATTGCAAGGGTGCTTGGAGCCGAAGAGCTGCTGTTGAAGCTCTAACCCAGGACCATTGAAGCCTTAGAAGGTAGATCTTGAGCTCAAATTGCATAAAACACACATGCAACACACACTGTAACACCCCGACCGACGGCGGAATCATCGGGATGCCACGAGGGATGTGTAGATTGTTCAAAAGCTCATGGGCATCTAAATCATATCATCATATATCATTTAATCAACCACAATAATTACACAAAAATCATGTTCATCATGAATCAATTACATCAAATACACAAAAGATTTAGTTAAACTAACTAAACTCTAATCGCCAGAAATTTAGTTAATTAACTAAGTCCAAGAATCCTATATGATGATGATGTCCAAAATAGAAGAGATCATCCTCTTCATCCTACTTGTCTCCATCACCTGAAACATGTAAGAAATCAAGTGTCAACTACAAAAGTAGTTGGTGAGTAATCATAAGTTTTTATATTGAAAAATGGTTTAGTAAAATAAGTTTAAAGGTTTATGCTTAAAATGGTTTTATAAAATGCTGTGTTTAAAACGATTATAAAACTTATGATCTTCATGAGAAAATCCATATGAATACCTGTATGAGATAATCCAGATACATCCACCAATTCAACAATCAAACACATACACAATCACATAACCACATAACCAAATCAATCAATGTCAATCACAAATAATCATAATCAAATATAGATAATCAATCCACAACTAATCAACCAAACTCAATCAATCATATTCTCAATCAATGTTCGTGACTATACATGATTCCTTATGTATTTAACATAAGTTAGATACATGAATCATGGAGTGGTCGCTAACCACGTGACAATACATGAAGCCAAAGCAAATAACCGAAGTCAAGAGCAATACTTCACGGATGTGGAAACCCTCCACGTGACAATACATGAAGTCAAAACAAATAACCGAAGTTAAAAGTAATGATTTCACGGAGTATGAGACAATACATGTAATCTTTGTTATTCACCGAAGTCAATAACAATGTTTACACGGATTTATAATAATCAGTGATAATCCATAATAATGATAATTCATAATAGTGAATATCATAATGATAAACAGGTATTATCCTTGTGTTATCAAAATAATATTTTAACCGGTATACATGTTTCACCTCCGAGTTTTAAAACTAAAACAGTTTAAAGAAAGGGAGGTTATGAGAACTCACCTGAAGTCCTTAGAATTCGTGTTCTCGTATTATGCGCGCTCGCGTATATAAACTCAAAGTTAACTCAACTATCTGAAATTAAATGTATGACCGTACTCATGAGTATACTTGTTTCATCTCAATCGATTATTCACAAGTGTTTCTCTTTTAGTTAAATCATTAATGTTTTCTTAACTTAGTTTACTTATCCTAAGTTAAGATAAATTCTAAATCTTTTACAAGCGTGTATCATCTATTCATAGTTTGGTCTTGTTAGTTTCTAACCATGTTATCATGATCCACTTGTTATAATATCATAGGTATCCATTTGCATGCATGTCTCTAAGTTGACCTCCTTAATTATGTTAATAACATTGTAATTAAGGTTTAATAAAATCCATATTCAAGTTGATTATAACACAAGTTCAACATACATATAAATCCTTATTTTCTTAAAACCCAAATTAAAAGAGAAAGGTGGTAACCACTTAGGTGTTCATGCATGCATGGATACTCCTTTACGTGCATTTATGCTTATACATGTATAGATATGTATACCTACACATCATGGCCTTAGCCTTAACCTTATAACTTTAGGGATTTTAGTTCGGTCACCCCTTGGGGCAGCGAACCTTATATCCTAATTAGGCTAGGTTCGGCTAACATAAAGGAAAAGAGGGTTCGTCTAGGTTCGCGACACCAGGAGGGTTCGGCCAAGGGAGTCTCGGCCCAAAGGTTCGGTATAGCTAGGGAAAGGCTCGGCTCTAGGAAGTCTCGGCCCAAAGGTTCGGCCAACCCATGGTGTTCCCGCCCATACAGGTTCGTTGCCAGAAACAGGAGAAGGGTTCGGTTACTCAAAAGAGAAAGTTCGTGGCACAAAGCTCGGCTGAAGAAGGTTCGTTGGCCAGGAGGTTTGTCAACAGGGTTCGCCACCCCTTAGGGTTCGGCTTACCTGATGCAGGTTCGTCGACCTGCACCCGTCCATCATCATCATCACCATCCGTAGCTTCTAAGGCCGTCTATGGCTTCTCTCAGATCCGTAACAACTCATTTTAACCCATAAAATAACAACCCTAATCTCGTTTAAAGCTAGAACTATTTACACATCTAGTTTCTAACAAAACCGAAAAGTAAAATGGTCATCTCACCTTCGAATCGTGATCAACAGTTGAGCTTCTTCGTGTCCTCTTGTAGCTCTCGTTCTCACGGTCGTCTGGACACCGAAATCTCTCGAATCGGTTAAGTGACGAGTTCAAGAAGCTAGAAAGAAGGTGGAGAAGGGTGTGTGTGTGTTTTTAGAGAGAGAGAGCAAGTATGTGATATGAGGAAGAAAGAGGAGGATCCTCTTTTCTTATATCGCGTATTATACCCGCGTGCTCGATCTCGTTTTTATCGCGATAAATTAATTACGTGATCGGTTATGCTCGGTTTTTAATCGTAAAATATTTAAAACATAATGGCATTTTTAAATGAATTGATTTTGTTTTAAATAAAATGACTTTAATTACATTATTTCGAAAATCGCTTTCGTTTCATTACCGTTAAATAATTATTTAATAAATTAAATTATTCCAATTTAATTTAGGTTATGATTCCTAATAAACATTTTTTTAGTTTAAATTATTAAATTAATATCGTTTGATATTATCTAATTATCTCTTCGAAACGCGTTACTCGCGTACGTATTCGTAAAGATCGTCACCTTTGCGAATCCGACGCTCGTACCTTATTTCGATTCGATTTACGATTTATGGAATATTGTTTTCAGAATATTATTCTTAATAATTATATTCGTATGAATCGTCACCCACGCGAATACATTATTAAGTTAATGTTTCTGAATCAATACTCGCGTTTAATTAATGTTCGTAACCTCACATCGCGTAATTAATTCCCATCATTATTAAATTTAATATTATCATTTCCCAAACCAAAACCCACTAAACCTTAGTCACTGACACATCCATGATAGACCGAAATATGCATATATATAGGGCATATGCAGAGGTAGATCGCAACCTCCCCTACACCGTCCCACCGCTATTTCGATAAATCATGACCATGTGTCCTTGACTACGTTTAGTAACCAGACTCTACCAAATTCCCAGTTCCATCCCAAATCCATTCTCAGACCATTTATCCATCATTATAAATAGTAAGTAACTGCGATAAACACTACGGGCCTGTTTAGCTGCATCACAACTAAACTTCCCGTGGTTTACGAGTCTAATATTATGTAATGAGCATGCATACCAATATCAGTAATAATTCACCAATAATATTATCAATAATTTCATTATCATTCATAATAAATAAATCTCCAGTCGTAACAGTACAATCGTACGGATGTACGGACGTACGGACAACTGAAAGTACAGTGATGTTACAGTCTCCCCTAGTTAAAGGAATTTCGTCCCGAAATTCAACTTGGAGTGACCGTAGTAAATAAATGTGGGTACTTAAGCTTCATCTGATCTTCCCGCTCCCATGTGAATTCTGGACCCCGCTTCGATTCCCAACGTACTTTGACAATTGGAATTCTACTGCGTTTGAGCTGTTTAATCTCGCGATCCATTATCTCCACTGGTTTTTCAACAAAGTGCATGGTATCATCGATGCGGATGTCATCGAGTGGTACCTGAAAATCCTGATCAGCTAAGCACTTTCTTAGATTGGACACGTGAAACGTCGGATGCACATTACTAAGTTCTGGAGGAAGTTCCAATTTGTAAGCAACCTTCCCGATCCGTTCAAGGATCTTAAAAGGGCCAACGTATCGTGGAGCAAGCTTCCCCTTTTTCCCAAATCGAACAACGCCCTTCCAAGGCGACACTTTAAGCAATACTATATCTCCCACTTCAAACTCCAAAGGTTTTCTTCGTTTATCCGCGTAGCTTTTCTGTCGACTGCGAGCAGCTAACAGATTGTCACGGATCTGGCGGATCTTGTCAGTCGTTTCCTGAATAATCTCAGGACCAGTGATCTGCGAATCGCCGACTTCGGTCCAACAAATAGGTGACCGACATTTCCTGCCATAAAGAGCTTCGAACGGCGCCATACCAATGCTCGCGTGATAACTGTTGTTATACGAGAACTCAACCAATGGTAGATGGCTATCCCAATTGCCACCAAAATCGATGACACAAGCTCTCAACATGTCTTCCAATGTCTGAATCGTTCGCTCCGTTTGACCATCCGTTTGAGGATGATAAGCAGTGCTAAGATCCAGTCTTGTTCCAAAAGCTTCATGTAGTGATTCCCAAAATCGCGCCGTGAAACGAGCATCACGATCCGATATTATGCTTAAGGGAATACCATGTCGACTAACGATCTCATCAATGTAAATACGAGCTAACTTCCGCACAGGGTAAGTTTCGCGTATCGGTAAGAAATGAGCCGACTTAGTCAATCTATCAACAATAACCCAAATGCTATCTTTACCGTTTGCAGTTCGTGGGAGTTTAGTAATGAAATCCATGGAAATATTCTCCCACTTCCACATCGGTATCTCTGGTTGTAATAACAATCCCGAAGGTCGCTGATGTTCGGCCTTGACTTTGGCACAGTTAAGGCACTTAGACACATATTCAGCAATATCCTTCTTCATTCCAGGCCACCAGTACAAGCCCCTAAGGTCTTGATACATCTTGTCAGAACCTGGATGGATTGAGTAACGAGACTTATGAGCTTCATTCATAATCACCATCCTGAGATCACCCCTGTTCGGTATCCACAACCGATTCAAATAATACATCAAACCATCATCCTTAGTTTCCAATAACATTTCAGCCCCGCAAGACATCTCATTTTTCAAGTTATCCTGAGCTAATGAGAGTTGTTGGGCTGTGAGAACATCATTACGGAGGTTAGTGTGCACTCGGACACTATGGATCTGAACTTGACTTTTGCGACTAAGCGCATCTGCTACTACATTCGCTTTACCAGGATGGTATCGAATTTCACAGTCGTAATCATTCAATAGTTCAACCCATCTCCGTTGTCTCATATTGAGCTCTTTCTGATTTAGAATATGTTGCAAACTTTTATGATCAGTAAAGACTACACACTTGGTGCCATAAAGATAATGTCTCCATATCTTCAAAGCAAACACGACTGCACCAAGTTCCAAGTCGTGCGTAGTGTAGTTCTTCTCATGAATCTTCAATTGTCTTGATGCATAAGCCACAACCTTTCCCCGTTGCATGAGAACACAACCGAGGCCTAAGTTGGATGCATCACAATAGACTACAAAATCATCATTTCCATCAGGCAGTGTCAAGACAGGAGCATCACAAAGTTTCTGCTTCAGAGTCTGAAATGCCTCTTCTTGCTTTGGTCCCCACTCGTATGGCCTATTTTTCTGAGTCAAAACAGTGAGAGGGACAGCAATCCTGGAGAAGTTCGATATGAACCGCCGATAGTAACCGGCAAGTCCGAGAAATGATCGAATCTCCGTGGGTGTCTTCGGTGTACTCCAATTCTTCACAGCATCAATCTTCGCAGGATCCACGTGATCACCGTATTCGTTGACTATGTGCCCCAAGAATTGAACTTCCTTAAGCCAAAATTCACATTTAGAGAATTTGGCATACAGTCGCTCTTCTCTTAGGATCTCCAAAACCAACTTAAGGTGTTTCTCGTGTTCTTCCTTGGTCTTTGAGTAGATCAGAATATCGTCAATGAATACAATCACAAATTTATCCAAGTATGGCCTGCAAACACGGTTCATGAGGTCCATGAAAACCGCAGGTGCATTGGTAAGGCCGAAGGGCATTACCAGAAATTCATAATGGCCATATCTTGTTCTGAATGCAGTCTTGGGAATATCATCATCATGTACGCGAAGCTGATGATACCCAGACCTAAGATCGATCTTTGAAAATCATGCCGAGCCTTGAAGCTGATCGAAGAGATCATCGATACGCGGCAGTGGATATCGATTCTTGATTGTGAGTTTGTTCAACTCGCGGTAGTCGATGCACATTCGGAATGACCCGTCCTTTTTCTTGACAAACAAGACCGGTGCACCCCATGGCGAATGGCTCGGGCGAATGAATCCTTTATCGGTAAGTTCTTGCAGCTGACTCGCCAATTCTTGTAACTCCGAAGGCGCAAGTCTATATGGAGCTTTGGCGACTGGGTTCGCACCAGGTACTAAGTCGATCCGAAACTCAACTTGACGTTCTGGTGGAAGACCCGGTAAATCGTCTGGAAAGACTTCTGGAAAATCTCGTATCACCGGAACATCTTCGATTCTCTTTTCTTTCTCTTTCTTCTCCACAATGTGTGCTAAGAAGGCTATACATTTCTTCCTAAGGTACTTATGTGCTTTTGTGCAAGACATCAGCTTAAGACCTCTACTAGCAGTTTCTCCAAATATTCTCAAAGTTTCACCCGAAGGTAAAGGAATACGAATATATTTCTCATGACAAACAATCTCCGCTCTGTGGGTGACTAACCAATCCATGCCTATGATAACATCGAAGCTACCCAGATGCATAGGTATGAGATCAATTGGGAAAACGTGATCATTTAAGTTCACCGTACATCCAACGATAATAGTGTCAATATCAATAGTGTTTCCGTCAGCCACTTCCACATTGAACGGTTTCTCTAAGTATGTACGTGTTCTACCAAGCAAGCATTCAAAATCATATGAAACGAAACTCCTATCGGCACCAGAATCAAATAAGACAGATGCATAAGAGTTGTTGATCAGAAATGTACCGTTGACCACATCCTGGTTGGCTTGAGCAGCTGGAGCATTCAGTTGAAAAGCCCGGCCTCTTGCCACCCTTTGATTATTCCCGGTCAACTTTGGGCATTGATTCCTGAAGTGACCCACTTCACCACACTCATAACAGGCTTTTGCCTGTGCCTGAGGTACCTGGCGAACGGGTATAGCTGGTATAGGTTGTGCATGAGGAGCTGGCAGTGCAAGCGGTGCATGTTGCAACCTTTGTGCTTGCGGTGCACTCCGACAAACATTAGCAAAGTGACCAAACTTGCCGCAGTTGTTGCAGACGCGACATGGCAAATTTGGTGCGTGATGATAACGGCAGGTGTTACACTGAGGAGTGTTCCCAGTGAAATTCCTGGCAGTTGAATGGTTTGATGATTGCTGCGCAGACTTAGCAGCAGGAGCAGTGACCATGAAGTTCCTGGTCTTTCTCTTTTTGTTGCTGCTTTTGGATGAACTAGCAGCTTCAGACTTGACTTCAGTTTTGACTTCCTTTGCAGCAGTCTTGGTGTCAGTCTTCTTGTATCCTTTCCTAGTAAGCGTTCCATTCTTCACATGGTTATCAGTAAGAGTTGCAGATAGACGGATAGCAGCTTCAAGTGTTTTAGGATTACTCCCGTAAACCGTATCCTGAATCTGTACCGGCAGTCCGCCGATATATTTCTCAATCGCCCTATCCAAGGGTGTCACCATATGAGGCACTAGTAGACTATACTCATGGAATTGAGTATTGTAGAGGACATTCTCCCCGCTGTCCTGCTTGAGTTCCCAGAACTCAGTCTCCAGTTTCCTCATCTCACTGCGAGGACAGAATTCAGTGGTCATCAAGTTCTTGACCTCAGTCCACGTCAGTGCAAGTGCAGCATCCACTCCCCTAGTTCGCTTTTCCCCATTCCACCATGTTAGTGCTCTCTTTTGGAAAACACTAGTGGCATAGCGAACTTTCAAGTTCTCGGGGCATTCGCTGTTGATGAAGGTGTTCTCCATACTCTCGAACCACTGCAGCAGACCAGTGGCCGATTCAGCACCCGTGAATTTCAGAAGATTGCAGGAATTGAAGTGTTTGAATGTGCAAGTTGGAGGGTTTGCACCACCTCTGTTCTGGTTGATATTCTGGTTAGCCTGAGTCAATTGGCTCACCAATCCAGAAATAAGTGTGGCTAACTCTTGTATGCCGGAGTTGGCATTACCGTTGTTAGCATCCCCACTGTTTGAGTCATCTTCGTTGTGACGGCGAGGCGGCATGTTTCTGAGAAATTAGAAACATGTTACTACCGTTTACAACGTAAGTCATACAAACAATGGTCAATTGAGTTTATTTTAAACAGTTAGGATTACATATAGGAACTATATTTATTTCCTATCTGTTATTTAAACTCATAATGTCTATAGATTTGCCTAGTATTATTCTAAGTGTCCTAGTTGGTCATAACTAGTGTTAGCTAACTATTCCTAGGTCCTATACATTCCTCACTCTATACTAACACCGACAACCTCCCAATGCAATGCAACAAGCTTATATATAGGGCATATGCAGAGGTAGATCGCAATCTCCCCTACACCGTCCCACCACCGTTCCATTGCACCACGATTATGCCCTTGCTAGTGTGTAGAGTGTGTCATGTATTTCACCATAATCTCACTTCACAAACCTTATCCTAATTAGGATAATTTTGAGTGAAGTGATCACTAGTGTCCTTGAACAATTAGGTTTGCCTAATGTCTAAGTTCACCTGACATGTAGGCTTGCCTATTTCTAAGTTCACCTAATGTCTAAGTTCACCTGACATTAAGTTTCCCCCAATTGTATAAGTTCACTAAAATCCATATCAATCCCAATGTAGATAATCATCATTAAGGGTTCATATCATCACGAAGTGCTCTTATTGTCACTAAGTGTTCATATCCTCCCTATAGTTTATTCTCATCAAGTGTCCATACCATCACTAAGTGTTAGTATCATCACTATGCGTTTATATTATCATCAAGTGTCTATATCATCACCCAAGTCCATATTCCATCACTAATCGCTCATATCGTTTGTTAATCCTATGCACCGTACGTGTCCAATCAGTGTGTTTCATAAGTGAATTTATAAGTATTTATCAAGTGTGATCATTCAGGAGTCAATCCCAGTAAATCCATCAAACATATCATCAACAGTCCACAATCATATCCTCTCAAACCCTCCTAGTAAGGTCCTAATAATATCCTAAGTTCCTGACACTGACAGACCCCCGATATACTTCAAATGGTATATGTATAGGGCATATGCAAGAGTAGGTCGCAACCTCCCTTACACCGTCCCACCACCTTTGTAGTATACCACGAGTGTGTCCTTGTCTGGTGATCACAAGATCTAACAGATAATTCCTAAAGCAAATAAATTTCTAAGCAGTTAAGTTCCTGAGCAGATAAGTGTCCCAAACGGGTAGTTCCCTTATTCCTCAATACTGACATCCACCCGATGTACTATAAATGGTATATGTATAGGGCATATGATAAGGGTAGGTCGCAACCGCCCAAACCACCGTCCCACCACCTTTACAATACACCACGAGTATGTCCTTATCGAGTCATTAGGGCACACGTAAGCAAGAAATTAGTAGCAGCATATATATTCAAATGTATAACAGGAGTTCAGTTAACATGTAATAAATACATAAGCATGAAATCCTGAATATACTAACTAGTGTATGAAATTAATTCATACTAGGGTATCCTACGGTTATAGACTAGGTCAACCATTTCTAGTAACCTAATTCCCTATAACCCAGGCTCTGATACCAATCTGTAACACCCCGACCGACGGCGGAATCATCGGGATGCCACGAGGGATGTGTAGATTGTTCAAAAGCTCATGGGCATCTAAATCATATCATCATATATCATTTAATCAACCACAATAATTACACAAAAATCATGTTCATCATGAATCAATTACATCAAATACACAAAAGATTTAGTTAAACTAACTAAACTCTAATCGCCAGAAATTTAGTTAATTAACTAAGTCCAAGAATCCTATATGATGATGATGTCCAAAATAGAAGAGATCATCCTCTTCATCCTACTTGTCTCCATCACCTGAAACATGTAAGAAATCAAGTGTCAACTACAAAAGTAGTTGGTGAGTAATCATAAGTTTTTATATTGAAAAATGGTTTAGTAAAATAAGTTTAAAGGTTTATGCTTAAAATGGTTTTATAAAATGCTGTGTTTAAAACGATTATAAAACTTATGATCTTCATGAGAAAATCCATATGAATACCTGTATGAGATAATCCAGATACATCCACCAATTCAACAATCAAACACATACACAATCACATAACCACATAACCAAATCAATCAATGTCAATCACAAATAATCATAATCAAATATAGATAATCAATCCACAACTAATCAACCAAACTCAATCAATCATATTCTCAATCAATGTTCGTGACTATACATGATTCCTTATGTATTTAACATAAGTTAGATACATGAATCATGGAGTGGTCGCTAACCACGTGACAATACATGAAGCCAAAGCAAATAACCGAAGTCAAGAGCAATACTTCACGGATGTGGAAACCCTCCACGTGACAATACATGAAGTCAAAACAAATAACCGAAGTTAAAAGTAATGATTTCACGGAGTATGAGACAATACATGTAATCTTTGTTATTCACCGAAGTCAATAACAATGTTTACACGGATTTATAATAATCAGTGATAATCCATAATAATGATAATTCATAATAGTGAATATCATAATGATAAACAGGTATTATCCTTGTGTTATCAAAATAATATTTTAACCGGTATACATGTTTCACCTCCGAGTTTTAAAACTAAAACAGTTTAAAGAAAGGGAGGTTATGAGAACTCACCTGAAGTCCTTAGAATTCGTGTTCTCGTATTATGCGCGCTCGCGTATATAAACTCAAAGTTAACTCAACTATCTGAAATTAAATGTATGACCGTACTCATGAGTATACTTGTTTCATCTCAATCGATTATTCACAAGTGTTTCTCTTTTAGTTAAATCATTAATGTTTTCTTAACTTAGTTTACTTATCCTAAGTTAAGATAAATTCTAAATCTTTTACAAGCGTGTATCATCTATTCATAGTTTGGTCTTGTTAGTTTCTAACCATGTTATCATGATCCACTTGTTATAATATCATAGGTATCCATTTGCATGCATGTCTCTAAGTTGACCTCCTTAATTATGTTAATAACATTGTAATTAAGGTTTAATAAAATCCATATTCAAGTTGATTATAACACAAGTTCAACATACATATAAATCCTTATTTTCTTAAAACCCAAATTAAAAGAGAAAGGTGGTAACCACTTAGGTGTTCATGCATGCATGGATACTCCTTTACGTGCATTTATGCTTATACATGTATAGATATGTATACCTACACATCATGGCCTTAGCCTTAACCTTATAACTTTAGGGATTTTAGTTCGGTCACCCCTTGGGGCAGCGAACCTTATATCCTAATTAGGCTAGGTTCGGCTAACATAAAGGAAAAGAGGGTTCGTCTAGGTTCGCGACACCAGGAGGGTTCGGCCAAGGGAGTCTCGGCCCAAAGGTTCGGTATAGCTAGGGAAAGGCTCGGCTCTAGGAAGTCTCGGCCCAAAGGTTCGGCCAACCCATGGTGTTCCCGCCCATACAGGTTCGTTGCCAGAAACAGGAGAAGGGTTCGGTTACTCAAAAGAGAAAGTTCGTGGCACAAAGCTCGGCTGAAGAAGGTTCGTTGGCCAGGAGGTTTGTCAACAGGGTTCGCCACCCCTTAGGGTTCGGCTTACCTGATGCAGGTTCGTCGACCTGCACCCGTCCATCATCATCATCACCATCCGTAGCTTCTAAGGCCGTCTATGGCTTCTCTCAGATCCGTAACAACTCATTTTAACCCATAAAATAACAACCCTAATCTCGTTTAAAGCTAGAACTATTTACACATCTAGTTTCTAACAAAACCGAAAAGTAAAATGGTCATCTCACCTTCGAATCGTGATCAACAGTTGAGCTTCTTCGTGTCCTCTTGTAGCTCTCGTTCTCACGGTCGTCTGGACACCGAAATCTCTCGAATCGGTTAAGTGACGAGTTCAAGAAGCTAGAGAGAAGGTGGAGAAGGGTGTGTGTGTGTTTTTAGAGAGAGAGAGCAAGTATGTGATATGAGGAAGAAAGAGGAGGATCCTCTTTTCTTATATCGCGTATTATACCCGCGTGCTCGATCTCGTTTTTATCGCGATAAATTAATTACGTGATCGGTTATGCTCGGTTTTTAATCGTAAAATATTTAAAACATAATGGCATTTTTAAATGAATTGATTTTGTTTTAAATAAAATGACTTTAATTACATTATTTCGAAAATCGCTTTCGTTTCATTACCGTTAAATAATTATTTAATAAATTAAATTATTCCAATTTAATTTAGGTTATGATTCCTAATAAACATTTTTTTAGTTTAAATTATTAAATTAATATCGTTTGATATTATCTAATTATCTCTTCGAAACGCGTTACTCGCGTACGTATTCGTAAAGATCGTCACCTTTGCGAATCCGACGCTCGTACCTTATTTCGATTCGATTTACGATTTATGGAATATTGTTTTCAGAATATTATTCTTAATAATTATATTCGTATGAATCGTCACCCACGCGAATACATTATTAAGTTAATGTTTCTGAATCAATACTCGCGTTTAATTAATGTTCGTAACCTCACATCGCGTAATTAATTCCCATCATTATTAAATTTAATATTATCATTTCCCAAACCAAAACCCACTAAACCTTAGTCACTGACACATCCATGATAGACCGAAATATGCATATATATAGGGCATATGCAGAGGTAGATCGCAACCTCCCCTACACCGTCCCACCGCTATTTCGATAAATCATGACCATGTGTCCTTGACTACGTTTAGTAACCAGACTCTACCAAATTCCCAGTTCCATCCCAAATCCATTCTCAGACCATTTATCCATCATTATAAATAGTAAGTAACTGCGATAAACACTACGGGCCTGTTTAGCTGCATCACAACTAAACTTCCCGTGGTTTACGAGTCTAATATTATGTAATGAGCATGCATACCAATATCAGTAATAATTCACCAATAATATTATCAATAATTTCATTATCATTCATAATAAATAAATCTCCAGTCGTAACAGTACAATCGTACGGATGTACGGACGTACGGACAACTGAAAGTACAGTGATGTTACACACACAAACCCACATGCAAGGTTCAAAGCTTGCATGCACACACTAGATCTTCACATGCACAGATTTTTCTTAGTTGAATATGGGTTTGATGATGTTTACATGATATTTGATGATCTATGATGGTATTTTGAGGTTTTATGACGATCCATGATGTTGGCTATATGCATAATGTTTGATTTGGTCACGAATGGGTGAAATACCTGCATGCATGCAAGATAAATTTTTGATGATCATTGATGATGTTGGTAATGTGTTACATGATTTGATGTTGTTGAAATGGTTAAAATGGGGGTAATAGTGATACTTGCCATTTATAGTAACTTTTAAGTTGAAAGATGGCAATATGGGTAAAAAGATGAACATGCATGTGCTTAGATTGTTAATTGAATGATAATAGGGTGATTATTGAAGCATTTGGTTTGTTAAAAATGTCAAAGTTATGATTCATACGTTTATTTCTATAAATAGTAACTTTTTAGTTATAAATCTCTAAGGAATGATAAGATTGATGTTGTAATATGTTAAACATGCTTATTTGATGATAACATGATGATATTGAATGAGTTGAGTTATTAGAATCATTGAAAAATGGATATTTGTCACAAGTTTCCATAAATAGAAACTTTGGTTATGAGGTTTACTCATAAACCTTGAAATTTGTTAAGTTTGAGTTACCATGATAATGTCAAGAGTCCTAGGATCATGTTAGAATGAATTATTGATGACTAGGATAATATGTTACCGGGACTTTCTATATTTAGAAACTTTTGAACGCGAAACATGCTTAATCGTCTAAGTATGACTATGTGTTAAGTGATAACATGCTCATTTAGGTTAACTATGCATAATAGAATAATCGGAAAGTGATTTCTTGCATGACTTGCTTAATTTGGGAACTTTCCTAAAATAGAAACTTAATATAAATAGTAAGCTACCCTACGGATGCGACTATGGTATCCGCACACTTCACACGACACCATATCGCACATTACACAATCACTTGAACTAAAACCGTCACCAACGTGTCGTTATGTCAAACACTGTCAACACGGTCAACACGACCCACATCACAACTTAGAGTTGTTTGGAGACGAACACGGTCCTGTGAGACCCACACGAATGTGAACACAAACTCATAACACCTATGTGATATAGGTAATCGCTAAAAGAGGCGCACAACTCCGTTCTTGTACGAACGCACTCTGCTAAACTCAGGTGAGTTTACAGCCTCACTTTTACTCTTTAACTGCTTTTGCTAAACTTTTGGGGTGAGAATACAATGCAACTGTTTTAGATATATGTCTGGTATGTTGTAAAACTATTTTGAGTGTAACTAATATCGCATTAAGCCCTCACGTATCCTTACCGTTAGTTGTGTAAAAAACGAGTTGTTATTACGTATTACTACTGGGTTTGACTAGCCCCACTCGGCACCAATGTTGACTTGAGGTCATAACGAGTGTAATATCGATGTTGATGCCGGGTTCAACGATGACCCGGGGAGACAAACGGAAGCAATCGAGTTTCGGTAAGATGAACGGACACACTCACGGATCGTAGATCCACAAATAACTTAACATGCCCAGTATATGTCTATTCACTGATTTCTATCTGTCTAAACCTGTGAACTCACCAACTTTATAGTTGACACTTTTTTGCATGTATTCTCAGGTAACTAATGGATTTCATGCTAGGATGCGCATGAGGATGCGCATGAGGATGCACTAAGGAGTCTGGCTTACATATAGACTTTAATCCTAGGCTTGAATTGATGTGTTTCTTTTAAAACTATTTAAACATGTTGTTTCAAATACATTTTTACTTTTCCGCTGCTACAATTTAATTTCCACTGTTAATGTTTAATTTTTCCGCTACGTATTATCAAAACTTGTTTCATTTTCAAAGTTGTATGTTTGTGTAATTCATATAGAGTCGTTCTATATGACCATGAGCTGTGATCCTGGCCACATCATACCCGCGCGGTCTGACACTGCACGTGGGAATTTGGGGGTGTGACAAATATACGTAAAAATAACAAAAAAACTGTTAAATTACCTGTTAGTATAATATGTATCGCCAAAAACTTCATTTTTCTTCTTGGAAATCTCGTCTGCCTAGAAAACGTGTCTGGGATAACCTTTCACAACAGAGAAATCAAAATAAAACTTGGGTAGATTTTGAACTCGATTACGCAACCAATCAAGAAGTAGTTGAGGGTCCCGATTGCCAATAAATATACAGATTTTCAGGCTAAGGTTCTTAAAATCAGTAGGGGCACCTAGCCGTAGGTTTAACGTAATTTATTCTTAAAACATATGTAATATAGTTGTACCTAGTAAAACATATGTAATATGGCAAAACAAAGATTGATGTTAATATGTAACACCATTGTAACATAGGTGCATTAACTGTGTAACAATTCACGAACTTGAAAAACATTTGTAACATCGTTGTCTTTGTTAAGATTTGTTAACGAATAAACAATATTCTCATCGATACGATTAGTGTGAGAAACATAACAAAACAATTTTCCCTGTGAGCTATCTAAGTTGTTATATGTAACACTTTGTGTAACGAACGTAACTTATATGTAAAACATATGTAATATAGTTGTTTTCAGTAAAACATATGTAGTATAGTAAAACAAAAATTATTGTTATATGTAAAACCTTTGTAACGTAGGTGCATTAACTATGTAATAATTCAAGAACTTGAAAAACATTGGTAACATCGTTGTTTTTGTTATGATGCGGCCTATGCGGCTGCCTAGGCGCTAGGCGCCACTCTACTAAAAACTATATGTAAAACATTGGTAACATCGTTATATTTGTTATGTGTAATGAACGTAATTTATATGTAAAACATATGTAATATAGTCGTTTCAAGTAAAACATTTGTAACATAGTAAAACAAAGATTGATGTTAACATGTACACCTTTGTAATGCAGGTGCATTAACTGTTTAACAATTCACGAACCTGAAAAAAATTGGAAACATCATTACATTTGTTATGATGCAGCATAAACGGCTGTCTATATAGGGAACACGAGAATTTAAACGAAGAGGTTTTTCTTGTTCGTGTTCGTTCGTTAAGAAACTTAGTGTTCGTGTTCGTTCGTTAATAGCATACATGAATGGTTCACGAACATAGACGAACATAACTAAACGAACATAACTAAACAAGCATTAACGAACATGACTAAAGAAACAAAACGACCAATATTGAACACAAATAGTTAAACAAACATGAACGAATAAATGAATTCTAAACTTGGATTGATATTAACCATTTCAGTTAATAAATTCATTAAAGTTCCGGTAAAATAAAAATGGCACATATAAAGAACACAAATATATCACGGATTATTAAAATAAATTGATTTATTAATAAAAATACATTAACGAGCATAAACGAACCTAAACAAACAAATATAAACGAACGTAAATGAATGAATATAAACGAACGTTCACAAATAGGGGTGTCGAAAATACCCAAACCCGACTAACCTGACCTGCGCCCGAACCCGAATAAGCTTAATAGGGTCAGGTTATTAAGGTCAAAAATGTTAGTCGGGTTATTCGGGTCAACCCGATTAACCCGAACTGTTAATAGGGTCGAGTTTCGGGTATATTTTTAAAAGCTATGTCAATAACTATTAATCAAATTATATATGAAAAATAAATTATTTAACTTTTTACCAAATTATGTATATTAATTATTAAATGGAAGATATATTTAACTTTTTACCAAATTATGACAATGACTATTAATCAAATTATATATGAAAAATAAATTATTTACATATTTTTCATTGAATTATGTTTGCAAAATAAATTATTTGTAGAAATTTAAAATTAGGACAAGATAATAACAAATAAATACCAACCCGACCGGCCCGACCCGAATAACCCGTAACCTGACTAACCCGAATAACACGAACGTTATTTGGGTCGGGTTGCAGGTTAATAATTTTTTAGGGAAAATCCGACTAATCCGACCCGATTAACTTGAAACCCGATCGGGTTGACCCGATCAACACCCCTATAATCACAAACGTAAATGAACGAATATAAACGAACATGACTAAAGAAACAAAACAACCATTATTGAACACAAATAGTTAAACAAACATGAACGAACAAATGAATTCAAAAGTTAGATTGATATTAACTCATTTCTGTTAATCAATTCATTAAAATTCCAATAAAATAAGAATGACACAAGTATGTTAATTTATAAAGAACACGAATATATTATTGATTTTTAAAATAAATGAATTGATTTATTAATAAAAATAAATTAACAAGGATAAACGAACCTAAACGAACAAATATAAACGAACGTAAATGAACGAATATAAACGAACGTTTACAAATGTAAATGAACAAATGTAACGTATTTTAATGTTCGTTCATTTAGTTAAATGAACAAAAAAATTTTGTTCATGTTCGTTTATTTACTAAATAAACTTTCATGAATAAACTTTTTACTTGTTTACTAAATGTTTGGTTCATTTACAGGATAAAAAAGTATAATGAATTAAAAAACTAGACTGAAAAAGGTAAAAACATTGGTAACGTCACTGTATTTGTGTAATAAAAACGTAACAACACATGAGTGGTTTGGTTTATATATACACAAAAAATGTTGTAAAACATACGTAACATATATATGAATGTACGATGTGTGCAATAAAAAATGCAAAAAAACGTGGCCATTAAAAAGAAAAAACTAAATTACTTAAAAGAACAAATGCACGTTTAATGTGTAATAAACTCGTAACATTACACATGATTTGCCTTTTCAGTGTGTATATAAAAAAATGAAAGCTGTAAAAAAATTAATTACACATATACATAAAAAATACTGTAAAGCATATGTAACATATATATATATATATATATATATGAATGTACGATATGTGCAATAAAATAGAATCTGACAAACACACTAGTGTGGAAAAAATAAAAAAAAACGGTACAAATATTGTAAAAGACGCAAATGCCCTTAAGATTAATTTTAAAGAGATGGTGATGTGGCAAAATATGGACAATATATTAGAGTTTTCATGTTTTTCTCATTGAGGAGTGGTTTTTATTTTATATTTTCCCATATATATATATAACTTAGAACTTCAAAATGTTGACCATAGTTATGAAAACACCTCTAGAAAAGTCACTAACTACTGTTTTTCGAAGTAGTAATTTTTACTAATCAATATAGTTGAGGGGTATATTTGAAAATTTAAACCCTTTCAGATGTAACGATTTGTTTACACGTTACTACCTTTTTCTTGTTCCTATATATACCCATCCATCCCCCACTTTCTTTCAACTAACCCATCTCTCTCTCTCTCTCTCTCTAAGATTAACTTTCTCTCTCTCTAACATCTTCACTTTTAAACAAAATGATGCAAATCGGATGCTCAGTTCCGGCGCACAATCTTCAAAATTTTCAGGCAAGATTCGCCGTTAATGGTTCGTCGGTAAAACCGGCAATGAAAGCTTGTTTATCAAAGACCACAAGCTTATCAACCACCAAGTCCACCAAAGAACACCTCTCAAATCTTGAAAAACTAATCGGCACAAAGCCTGAAGTACTGATCCAATCGGAACCAAAAGTGGCTGCCGGAAATGGGTCGCCGGAGAGTAAAGGAAAGGGTCTTTTCGAAGGGCTAAATTTGCCTCAAATCTGGCCGGAAAACAAGGCGGCCGAGGAGATGTCTCCCCGCCACCTCAACCGGCTGCAACGGTTGTTGTCAAAAAACGGTATTGAATATTCTCCCAGAAACAACTTGGCTTCCCGGTGGAGAGAATATCATGGGAGCAATAATTGGGAGGGTTTACTTGATCCCCTGGACGAGAATCTCCGGCGAGAGATGGTCCGGTACGGCGAGTTTATTCAGGCGGCGTATCATTGTTTTCACTCCAACCCCGCCACCTCAAGCGGGGAGCCTCTGTTATCTCCCCGCAAGGTGGCGATACCTGATAGAACCTTCAAAGTAACCAAGACTCTTTACGCCACCTCATCAGTCGGGTTACCCGATTGGGTCGACAAGGCGGCACCGGATCTCGAATGGATGACTCAACGCACGAGTTGCATTGGTTATGTAGCCGTGTGCGAGGATCAACGAGAGATCTCTCGAATGGGGCGAAGGGACATTGTGATATCACTTAGAGGAACCGCCACGTGTCTCGAATGGGCTGAGAACATGCGAGACTTGCTAGTAAAAGTTCCCGAAAAAGCAACGGACAGTAACGGCCAACCTAAGGTTCAGTGCGGGTTTTTGAGTCTGTACAAGACCGCTGGAGCTCATGTAACGAGCCTAGCAGAGTCTGTGGTTACAGAAGTCAAACGGTTAACCGAGTTATACAAAGGTGAAAACCTAAGCATAACGGTAACCGGGC
Organism: Mikania micrantha; assembly: GCA_009363875.1. Classification (NCBI taxonomy): domain Eukaryota; kingdom Viridiplantae; phylum Streptophyta; class Magnoliopsida; order Asterales; family Asteraceae; genus Mikania; species Mikania micrantha. Next base: position 21,525,824 of record CM018693.1, read on the forward strand.
ATAGTCTTGGTGCAGCATTGGCTTTATTAGTGGCCGATGATCTAAGCACATGTGCTCAAGATATGCCACCAATAGCTGTTTACACTTTTGGAGGCCCACGTGTCGGAAACCGTGCATTCAAAAAACGTCTAACCGCACAAAACGTTAAAGTGCTAAGAATCGCAAACTCTCAAGATATAATAACTCGTGTTCCAGGGATGTTTGTTAGTGAAGAACTCGACAAAAAGCTAAGAGAGTCTAAAAGTGCTAACAAATTGTTGGACATGCTTGATAATAACATGCCATGGGCATATACACATGCGGGAACAGAGCTAAGAGTTGACACAAAAAATTCTCCGTATCTAAAACCGAATGCTGACGTGTCATGTTGTCATGACTTGGAAGCGTACCTACACTTGGTGGATGGTTTCTTGGCATCAAATTGTCCATTTAGAGCAAATGCCAAAAGAAGCTTGGCGAAGTTGCTACATGAACAAAACTCTAATGTGAAGAAACTATACACAAGAAAAGCTAAGGGTTTGAAGTTAAACTTAGAAAGGAATATGCAAATGTCAAATTGTTTGCCAAGTCCGTCATAACTTGTATAATACCTTTATTAATATCTTCATTTTTTTCAAGAGGGATAAATGAACTTCTTGTTAATTTAAATAGACATATTTGGTGCTTTTCTTTTTATATTTTTCTATATATAATTATATATACATACTATGTTATTTATGGCTTATATATATAGAGTTTGTATCTTGTGTAAACTCGATATTAAAGAGAAAATCTTAAACTCTATTTAGGCCCTATATTTTGAATCATAAAAATAAATATGTGGTTCACGTTAAACACGTTATTTTTTTTTTATTCAAACCTCATTTTTTTTATTAAACTCTAAAGTAATTTACGTAAAAAGTCCTTTACATATATATTAGATTGAGGATTTCATCCTTTAACTTAGATAACTCCTACATATATCCTTTACATTTATGTTTTTTAATAATAAGGTCCATTTCCACTAACCAAATTAAAGTTTTCGGTTAATTTCTTAAAATGACAATTTTACCATTACCATAAAATGATGGAATATGCAACTATGTCAAAAGTTAAAGGACGGTTTTCGTAATTTACTCAAAATAGACTATTTATCCTTATTGTTTTCTTTTCTACCTTTGATTTTTCTTTTTCCTTTTGCTTTTATTCTTTTAAATACTTTTAATTTATAAATTTCTAAAAATTATCAATTAGTTAGTCTATTTATTCATCTGATAAGGAAATTTTTTTTATATTTATTTTTTTATTATATATTTAATTTTTTTTTATTTACTATTTTTTTCTCATTTATTTGTATATTTAAAAAACATTATTTTTTCATATTTTATAAATTTTATAACTACAACTTATTATTTATAATAGATAAAAAAACTGCATTTTTTGTTGAATTAAAAAAAGTGAATTACAGTAAATCTAATAATTTGACTTTTTTAATTGACAAAGAACGTTTAAATTTTTAAATTTAATATATAACTAAAAAATTGAATGAAAATAATCTAATTTAATAATGAACCTGGTTGATAATCGAAAACAATAATAGCTTATTCTATTTGTTATTAGTTATAAAAAATCATAATATATTGTATTTAGAAAAAAATATTTTTAAATAATTAAATAATTGATTTGATTTATAATAAATATAGAAAAGTAAATAAATAAACAAAATAAATGAATATATATATATATATATAATAAACAAAAATATATAAATAAAATTTTAATTATAAAATGAATTAATTGTTTAACTAATTAATAAGTTTTATAAATTTATAAAATATAATTATTGAAAGAATAAAAGTAAAACAAAAGGTAACAGAAAGAACATAACAGGAATTAAAAATATGAGTAATTACAAAAACTATTCTTTAGCTTTATACATACCTACATATTTTATCATTTATTTCTAATGAAAAAATAATCATTTAAAAAAATAACATAATACTGAACTTTAGTTAGTGAAAAATAACATAACTGTTATATAACACATAGATAAAAGAATAGCTAATATATTTATTAAAATTTAAGGATGAAATCAGCAACTTAATATATAAATAAAGGACTTTTTATATAATCACTTTAAACTTTAATATGTACTACATATTTATTTTCAAAACTTTAAATGTAGATCCCATATAAAATCTAAGAGTTTACTCTTTAAAGTTGAATTTAAAATGAGGTTTGAATAAAAAAAATACTTAACATGGTCTACTATGAATTACATATTTATTTGCAAAATTGCAAATTAAGTGCTCAAATATGGTTTAAGATTTGTTCTCTAAAATCGAGTTTTCATATGATACAATCTCTTATGTATTGAGAAAATGGTAAATTAAATAGATACTTGAGTTGAGAAAACCCGTCAAATATGTTAATTCAATTGTATAATTAACCCTTTAAATATACTTTTAACACACTTAAGTTTACTTAAATTGTAATTTACGTGAGTGGTTCTTAATTTAACATGTGTGTGTAAGAGAGGGCACGGCTCCTTTGTTAACTTATTTTTATTGTGATAACACATATTGTTTTGTTAAGATCAATCCAAATTTTTTCTTTTTCATTATCATTATTACACATGTACAATACTTTCTTATTTTATGTGTTTGTGCAAATTCACATGCGTTTAGGATCTTATACCAGAGTAAGTTTTCGTTACATAAAATGTGTTGTTAAACTCTAACACAAATTTACACTTGTTTCAAATCCAAAATGCATGTGAATTAATGGGCATAAATATAAAAGAAAAAGTATTGTACATGTGCTCTAATGATAATTAAAAAAACAAATATAAATTAGTTATTATTGTGTTAATACCTATGTTTTCATAACCGGACCGGACGTCGAACCGGTCTCCTTACTGGTCAGAGGTCCGACCGGTCGACCGGGTTTAAGAACAGGATGGTTTTATAAACATTTTATATATATATATATATATATATATAATCAAAAAAAATTAAAAATAATAAAAAAATTTAAAAGAAAAACGGTTTAACCACTGGTTCGCGGTTCGCCGGTTCGACCGGCCGGTTCACCCAAAACGGCCCATAACCCTAACCGGGAACCGGTGGTCGATCGGTCTGACCATCTGGTCCGGTTTTCAAAACATTGGTTAATACAAAAGCCAACAGTACAAAGTGATGATTACTAAAATACTTTTTAATAATTTGATTCCCTATAGTTTGATCTTTTTTTTTGAACGGCAATTTGGATCACTGACGGGTCATAGACCCACCCGATCATATCTAGGGATGGCAGAAAAACCCATACCCTGTTGGAAAACCCGAAGATTAGGGTATGGGACCGGGTATGGGATCAAAAAATATATTTTTTTCGGGTTCGGGTCGGGTATGGGATTAAGGAATACCCGGCCCACTTACCCGAAGTAATACCCGTAATATTTTGTTAATATTTTTTAATTTTCTTGTCTAAAACACAAGTCTTTTAATGAAACATCATAACAAATTATAACTTTTATCTTATTATTTTATATTTAAAAATTAATCTTGTTGTTTTCGATATGTAATTTCAGTTTGAATATTAAATTAATAATCCATGGTAGCATCTTTTAATAGTGACATGTCATGATATTTATATTTAATTTGTTTATATTTTATGGTGTTGATCTTATATGTATGATTCTAATTTATGTTTGTAATTAAACAATAACATGACACAGAATTAATACTATACAAATGTACTCGGAAAATCATAATTTTTATTTAATAAACTAATGGGTATACCCGATACCCGTGGGTATGCCCGATACCCGATGGGTAATTACCCGATAAATACCCGATGGGTAATGAGCCGGATATGGAATACATTTTTACAATCGGGTATGGGACTGGGATTAGCAATACCCTACCCGAACCCGGCCCATTGTCATTCCTATTCATATCCACACCCCATAGGAGGAAACTCACCATAAGTGAGAGAAAACCCCCTAACCTAGCATGGAACTCCTATTTTGTCCACGTCAGGATTTGAACCTGTGACCTCCCCAATATTGAAGTCACATGGTTTGATCTTAATTACTAATTATATATCTGTCAGCCTTACATCTTTTTTAACATTTTTTATATTAAATATCATTTTTATAATAAGTCAATCCAACCGACCAAGTTAAACATATTTGTCAAATAAATTAGGAGGGAACGCTATAAATTAGTTATTTTTGTTTTTATAATTTTAAGGAGCATATTTTTCATGTATGTAGTAAGAAGAGTTCAACATTACAATATGAAAACAAACCAACATGTAAGCATAAATCACTCATGAAAACTACGTCAAGCCAAAAGTCAATTGCGTTTGCAAGTCGGTGAATGTGAAAGGACGATTGCAACACACGTATACATGAATTCTTGTTCAATGATAAAATGTCAATCGTATGATCTATGTTATGTTTACTTTTACCAGTGAAAATTCGAACTTGTTCCCCGATATGAGAATTGATATATATGATGTTTCAAGTTTCAACGCATACATACATACATATATATGCATGCACTGACGAATGCATGATTTTTTGTCAGTGTGGGCGGCAACAAATAAATGTCGAAAAACAAGCTAAATGGTGATAATTCATATTGTTATATTATATTTATTAAAAAGCATCAAAATAACAAATAGAGCTAGAAGATTAAAATTTCGCATAAACACGTATACTTATACACACATAGTTGAAATTGAACTCACATTAATTATGATAGTTCTAATTAATATTGAATATTGATAAGCATTAAATTTGTCATCATCAAGAAAGTAACACAGAGAAGGGGCCTACCGGCCTGGTAAAGTGAAACATGGGTGCATAATTTTTTATTTTTTTTAGCTTGATTTTCTAAAAATTTCACATTAACCAACTAATGTTAAGCGAGGGCCTTGCCACCCCCTAGAGAATAAAAAAGATACGCCCCTGTATGCATGCATGCATGCATACATACATACATATACATGGATTGTATTAAGTAAAAACCTAATCTTACAAATCAAACCCCATCTATGACGTACATTTGAAATATTGAAAATAGTTATGTGTTACACATTATATCGAATAAAAAATTGGGATTTCGATAAAAAAATATGGTTAAATGTAAATTAAATTTAACCTTATTTTCTTGTTGAAATCCCAATTTTTTTATGGAACCGTGTTGTCGAAACCTAAACCCCAAATGTTAAACCCCAAATCATAAAACATAATATTAAAACCAATGACGGGTAAATAAGTTCGTTCGGAGTTTGTTTGAGTCGGTTTTCAAGTTTTTAAAAACCATTTTTAGCATTCCTATGCAAAATGAATTTTTTAGGGGAACATCCAACTATACATACATACATACTTAGAGAAGCGTTCAAAAGAAAACTCCCCATTTTGAAAAAAAACCTAAGAAAATTCTTACTAATCAATCAATTTATATATTTTTTTTAATATTTTTTATTATATAGAGTAAAATACTAATATAGTCTATGTGGTTTGCTAGCATTTCACTTTTGGTTCCTAGGTTTCATAAATTATCTATATGTTTCCAAACTTTAAACATTTGTTACACATGTAGTCCTTATGTAAGGGTAGGGTAATTTAGTTAATTATGTGAAAGTAACTTGAGACTAGATAATATAAGAAATAAGATTTTTAGAGATAGATTATGAGTAGCTAACATAACGTATAGGATAAAGAAGAGTATCATAAGATGGTTTGGAAATGTGAAAAGGAGGAAACCAACAAAGCAAGTGAGAGTTGTGGAAACTCTTAATGTAAAAGAAATGAGTAAAGATTGGCCTAAACTGAATTGAGATGGTCTGGAAATGTGAAAAAAAGACAAGCAAAAAGCAAGTGAGAGTAGTGGAAACTCATAATGTAAATGAAATGTGGAATAAAGATAGGCCAAAACTAAAATTAAAATGGGAGGAATAGGCATGAATTATTAGAACCATGTCTTTTTAAGTATATGGTCCTCTAAGGCCCTGTGGAGACATGGGATCAATACTATGAAACTTTAGGCAAAGTCATAGAGGTAGTTTTAGGAGGTCCTTACACAACATCTTGTGGTATCATATGTCTATACGAACTTGTTGACTTGTGATTTTTGGATATAACATATGTTACAGTCTATTCAATCAACATATCATTTGTATGGTAGTTGTCCATACATATATCTAGTTGTTTAAAATAATCTATACGTGTAGTTTTTGTTTGTTTGTCTCGTGCTTATTGGATTGTATATTTTTGTTTGTTTGTCGTTCGAGCCAACGATATATCTAAATAAGCCTTTCTTTACATAAGAATAGTGGTAGTATTTATCACATTTTACCCTTATCACACCCTAATATCTTAGTTATTTGAGAGACTTTACTAGGTATAATTGTTCTTGTATATAACATAAAAGTATTGTATACATATATAAAAATGATATAGAAACAAATATATTAATTTATCTTGGCATGTTTTCACTAGTTTGTATTTTAAGAGAGAATTATACCGTACTCTCACCAGACTCTATCATTAGCTTAGCTAACGGTGTGACTTTACAAGGTACAATTGTTGTATTAAAAAATAAAGTATTGTATATATTTAACAATAATATAAGAAAAAATTTCATATTTTTCCAAAATATAAATTTTTAATTCAAAATGTATAATGCTCCTAAAACATGATTTGAACAATTACGTGATTTTGCAGTTAATGCTTTATTTTTGCATTTCAAAAAAAAAAAATATAGAGAATGGGCCGAGTTCTGAATATTTTGCCCAATAACATGAGCCCACAAAGGTGCAAACATTAAACAGAAATAGCCTGTAGGGTTTTTATACCCCTTCTCAAATCTCTGCCGCTTCGGCTAGGGTTTTATTCTCTGATACTTTTCACACATCACTCGCTCTATCTCGTCGTTTTCTGTTAATTTATCGATTCGATTCATGGAAGCTAATAACAATCTCTAGGGTTTTTTTTTTTTTTTTAATCTTCGTTAGTTTTATTGATTCCTGAAGATCATTTTTTCGTGTGTGGAAAAATGGCAACAATGAATCCGTTTGATCTTTTGGTTGATGATGACAACGATGACCCAAACCAGCTCATAGCCAAGCTGCCTGCGATTGTTGCAGCGCCGGCTTCTGCTACTAAGAAATCGTTGGCTCCTGCTAAGCCGGCAGCCAAGCTTCCGTCCAAGCCGCTTCCTCCTGCTCAGGCTGGTAAATTCGAGTTATTTGTTATCTATTATTTGTTTCAATTGCTGTGCAAATGGAAATGTTTACGCGGCTTTTGTTGTTGCAAAGTATGTTTAAGATTGCCTACTAGTGAGTATGCTTTTGTTTGTTGAATGCACATGTATTTTGCTGTTTTTAAATTGAAAATTTTGTGTGTGTGATTGTTTGCTTAGTTAGTTGATGGCATTTGGGATTGTTGTACGCATTAAATTTGTGTTTATGAACATTAACGTTTTTGGAAACCTAAATAAAGAACTGATTTCTATCAAGATAACAATTTTTTAGCATGGTTTCCTGAAGTGGGATCCCCATAAGTGTTAAATTACGTTAATATTGGTGTCTTCAGAATGCAGATTTTTTAAATAATCTGAAAGTAGGAACTCTGCGTATATTTTACTTATGCTTACAAACGATATTCAATTTCAATCTAGCACTATTGAGGTGAATCAAATTACAATTTTGAAACTAGTGACATTATAGTGGATTTAGTTGTTATTTTTGATTCTATATCTAGTGCAAGAGGCTAAGACTAATGGACAGAGAGGGGGTGGCCGGTTTGGAGGGCGAGGTGGTCGTGGCGGACGTGGGTTTAACCGTGATTCTGCTGCCAACAATGAGAATTCATATGGAACCAATAATGGCTTCAATGGGAGTTATAATAGACCTTCTGAAGATGGGGATGTTGAGAAATCATCTGAAAGACGCTCTGGTTATGGTGGGCCTCGTGGGGGGTACCGGGGCGGTCGTCGAGGTGGTTACACTAATGGTGATGCAGTCGATGGTGAACGCCCCAGGAGGGTGTTTGATCGTCACAGTGGGACCGGGCGTGGGTGAGCACTTTTACATGTTAACTTTTACATAAACTACTTTATACTGGAATGTGAATTGAAATGTAGTTTTTTTTGCATTAAATGGTAATGTTTTTTTGACTCTGTTTTGTGGTATGCAGTAATGATTTTAAGCGTGAAGGTGCTGGTCGTGGCAATTGGGGAACTGCTACTGATGAGATTGCTGTGTAAGTATTTGCACATTCAAACATCAAATTTTCTTGGTTAATTTTTGCTCTACATTCTTTTATTCTAGAAGTTTAAACGGATATTTGGGTTTTTTTGATAATTGTTTTAGGGAGCCTGAAGAACCTGTGGTTGAAGGTGAGAAGAATGTGGAGCCTGAGAAGCCAGCTGGACAGGAAGATGGAGTTGATGCTAACAAGGAAAATCCTGTTAGCGAGGTAGAAGAAAAGGAGCCTGAGGAGAAGGTGAAATTTTTTTTTTTTTATTTATACTTTATATGTTTTAGTGGGGATTTTTTTTTGTCTATAGTGTTGGTAGGTTTAACCATACCTATTAATTAGGCATTTTCTGCAAAATACCTTACCTTGTGTTACATCATTCTACATCCTTGATTCCTTGTACAAGTTCAAATACACATTATGGTATTGCCCTATTCATGTTGCATCATTCTACAAGTTCAAATACACATTGTCATTTATTTTTAAATATAACTTAAAGAAAAATAAGTTCTGATCCTGTCAAAGCTTCATAAGATTATTTTCTTCCATAAGCATTTTTGTTCTGCACAGACACTAAATTACAAGTATTCTTTGCTAATATGCAGATATGAACTTATATTTAAAGCATCCCAAAGAGTCTTTTATGTTATAAGTAGTGGCTATTGAACAAGAAAAGTTCAATCTTAAATCATGAATAGGCTTTTTAAGATTGCTCAAGTGACACTAAATCCTTGCAAGGAGTTCAGTTTTATTTCAAACAATAGGCTTTATTTATCAGTTCTTAACGTTTTTTATCAATGTTTATTGTGGTGCCTGCAATCAAATTTAATCTAGTTTAGCAAGTTTTTTTAGTATAATATATTTTTTCTGCTTTTCTTTAATATGCTAATGTGGATTGTGCCATAAAATAATAAATTAAGAGGTTCATAGTACTATTCCTTTTAATGGTCAAGTTCTTATTTGAAACATCGTATTTTTGTTTTTGAGCTATTGTAGAACTCATATATGTTCTTTATGGTAAACTAATGCATGACAGGAAATGACACTGGAGGAATATGAGAAAGTTTTGGAAGAGAAGAGAAAAGTTTTGCAGGCGCTCAAGTCTGAGGAAAGAAAGGTTGCTTTGGATAAAGATTTAGCAAAAATGCAGCTGCTTGTAAACAAAAAGAGTGAAGAAGACATTTTTGTCAAACGGGTAAAACCCTTCTAGCAATGCAAAATAGATCAATTGTTCTTTTTGTTTGTTATTCAAATAAAGCTTTTATTTTTATTTTTTTTAATATTCTATTGCGATTAGGGATCCGAGAAGGATAAGCGCAAAGAGGCTACAGACAAAGAAGAAAAAGCGAAAAAGGTGAGGTTTTTTAACATGCAAATTCTCATTTTATTGACATGATACTTTGACTTAAAGCCATTTTTTATTTAAGTTTTAAACCCTTAAAGATAGGACAATAACACAAATAAATTCATTTGTAAAAAAAAAGGCTTAAAGATTGGTTCCTTTATATTTTTGTTAGCATTGAGAACAGTGGTTTGAATGATTTTGTTTAAAACTGAACAGTCACTTAGCATCAATGACTTTCTGAAGCCTGCTGAAGGTGAAAGGTACTACAGTTCAGGTGGACGAGGAGGTAGGGGTCGTGGACGTGGACCCAGAGGAGGATATGGTGGTGGACACAGAATGAATGATGTGGCTGCACCTGCCATTGGAGATGCTGGTCAATTCCCATCATTGGGGGTCAAGTGAGTTATATATATTTATATATCTTGCTTTGGGTTATCAGAGGAGTTCTTTTTTGTTTTTTGTTTTTTTACATTTTATAAACTTAAATGGTATGTTTTGAAGTGTGTAAATTGTCTAGTATGGCCTTGGGTTGCTTTGTTGTTGAATCATGACTTGGTGCTACTCTCTGTCCAAGTTGTAGGCCATTTTGAGGTTACCATCATTTTATAGCCTTGAATATTTTGAGTTAATCAGTTTTGAATTGAGTCATCTGGTCTCTCTTTCAATTACTTTTAATGTTATTATTTTTCTTTCAAATTTTTTACTTTTTGGATGCAACTAACATTTGTTCTTATTTAAGGACCATAGAGATTCTTTCTTGCCCTGACCCTCATAGATATGTTTACAAGGAGACAAGGTTGTCTGTCATAGGTATGCCGTATGCCCATGAATTTAAGATTGTAGTGTTTTATCATAATCTGACAGACAATACTCGATGGGCTATTAATCCTATTATGATTTATGGATGTTAGTTTCATTTATAGTCTTTATATATGAGTTCACTCTTTTCCTAGAGGTAAGATTTGCGTACATTCTATCCTATTTAGACCTTACAAGTAGCTAGCTATATTACGCTAGAACATGATTCTTTAAAGTTACTTTTGTGATGAACTTGAGTTCTATCTTAAACATAAAATGTGTTTGGGTTCAAGCTTTGTTAGTTAAAAAAAGCTAATTGTAATGATATTCTAAACATTGAGCCACTTTCATTTAATTGTAATGGCGTTGGTTTAAGATGATTGGTGCAAGCATTTTGACTCTTTTAAAGTCAATTTTAAACTTGACTTTGACTGTGTATTTAGTAATTTATTGAAAGGTCTTAAAAGTGTTTCCTTTTGGCTCAAGATCAGGCAACAGTATCAAATGGCGGAATTGTTTGTGGAAAGCTTGTGATTTTAGAGGGTTTGCTATTCAATCATTTTTATAAAAAATTTCATCTGGTTTATTGTATAATGTAAATCACTGATCACTCTACTTAAATGTGATTGTCCTGTAGTGTGGATAAAGCTGAAAAAATAATAAATTTCAGGAAACTTGCAATGTTTGGTTAACTGCATCAAGTTTTTAAAAATCGTAAGTTTGCATTCTGCTTATTCAAAAAATCCCAGTACTTTGGTTAGAGGTGTGCAAAAAAAAAAAGGTTTTAGAACCGGAACCTAGGGTTTGACCTGGAACTGGAACTGGTTTTGAACTGGCCTTGACAAGAACCAGTCTTGAACCAAAAGGACCGGTTCCAACCCGTTCCCTCCCGTACTGATTCCGAACCAGTTTGAACTGTTTAAGCAAATATAGGTGTTTGAAGCTGTTTTTTAGTCACTTCTGAACTTATTTTGGCCTTTTTTTTATATATTTTATGGCCCCATGGTTAATATAAACAGGTTATTGAATGAACTGATTTCATATCACACTTGAAAATATGATAAACACAAAAAAAACTCTCAAAATTCTCATTTTATGAAAAAAAATGGTAATTAAGCGAGCTTTGAAGCTATAATGTAAAGGATGTACGATCTCTTTTTAATTCGATGATTATCACAATTTATGCCTTTTTCTGGTGAAAAGGAAACTGAAGTCCCAAATCTAGCCATCATGGCTTGTGATTTCCTAACTGTATAACCTTTTACGGTACCTTTAGAATCTGTATTTTCTCTTAATTGCAAAGTTTTATTATTAGAAATAACAACACTCACATTGGAGTGATGTGCAATACTGCGTTTATTTAAAGGATCATTTGAAGGAGTTGATTGAATTCAAGATACCGCAAACCTTGAATATAAAATTGAACTTGAAAAACGACGAGGTAGGACTATCTTCCAGCATTCCTGATGAAAAACTCTCCAGTGATGCTAACACTTGTTCTTAACAATAAAAAGAAGTTTTTTTTTTTTTGATTTTTTATAGAGTATATGTATGTGGTACGAGAAAATAAAATTTATGTTTATCTTTTAAATTAGTAATTGAAAAAAAAAAATAAACATAACCGGTTTTTAGAGTCGGCTTGAACCTAACTGGTACTGTCAAGTATAACATTTCAAATCTTGAATCGTTTCTGGTTCCTATACAAGAAAAACTTTATTTTGATTTTTAGATAATGTAAATAACAATTATAAACGACACTCCTGTATAACTAAAAACTAAATATAGATTGGTTTGCAGTAACGGTTTTTTAACTAATAGATTTCTATTTGTTAGCAACGAGTTCAACCTTAAAGCCATTTATTTTGCTTTTTTTCCCCTATATTTTCGGTCTTGAAATTAACATTTTACTAGTTTAGATTCACAATACAACACATTAAAGTTTAAAATTCAAAAAATATCGTAAATTCATCATGATAAAATAGTCTAAATAAATTCCATGACTTATAAAAAAACCCGAATAACTCGAAATTAATAAATGCCCATTGGTTTGTAATCGGATTATTAGGATATCTGATTAACCAAAATTATTAACAACCAAAAATCAAAATTTGCACGAATATCCAAATAACTTTTCCAGATTCAAAAATATTTGACCTGAACAGCCTGAACCAAGACTCGAATCAATTTTTTGGTTTCACATACGATTCGGTTTTGGTTTTTTCAGATTTCGGAATTTTCGAACACCCTATTTTCTTTTTCTTTTTCTTTTAGCAATATATATAGCCTTGTAATATTTGGGGAAGAAAGAAATCCAATATCACGTAGAATGATTGAAAATTAACAAAGCTTGATGTCATCAAATTAATTTTTTTGTCTTGTACTAAATATTACAATAATCTCTTTACATAATATAACATGAATATTACACAATATTTACAATTACATTTACATTATTATTTTTTTTGTTGCTATTATAATAGTTGCATACTCACTCAGTGAAATCTATATAAACAATTGTAAACCAACCATTATTTTCAACATAACAACGTCCCCAAAAAAAAAAATGAGTCATTGCATGAAAACAAGCCTCTTTGGCTGCTTATTTCTACTTGCAGTTTACATGGTCAATGCATCAAACAGAGTTTGCGTTAGAACACAATGGAACATAGATATCATAAGCGGCATTACCGGCAGGGCGATAGCAGTCCATCCGACGTCGAGTGATGGTGGCGATTTAGGAATTCATTATTTGGAGCCCAACGGAAGTTTTGCTTGGCATTTTTGCGGGGATCGTGTTACTTATCATGCGTATATTTTTTGGAATTCAAGATTTGAAAATGTTACAGTTTTTGATCGTCAAATTCAACCTCACTGTTCTCGTAATAGAGAATGCTATTGGCTCGTGAGATTAGATGGGATTTATTTCAGTGCTACCAACAATCCGTTTCCGCAAGGTTGGCAGAAATATTATGAGTGATCATTTGTATTATAGATGTTATCTTGCAACAATAATAATAATGAATAATTAAGTGCTTGTTTAGGATTCCATTTTAAAATTATTTATCGACTTATTGGCTTTTTAAAAAGCTAATAATTAACCTAAAGGAACTTTTGAGGATAATTTTTTTCAAAAGGATAATAAGTTGTTTTTCAAAAGCTAAAATTATGGATTTTCAAAATAACTTATGACTTATTGGCATAAAATTACAAATTTATCCTCATTCTTTACCTTTACCCGATCTAACAATCACCACCACCAAAGGCGGCCCTGAAAATTCAAGTGCCCCGGACGTACTGAGAAAAAAAGGCCCCTAGTGAATTATAAACTTGTGTTTTTTCGGTTTTGTATTTGGAGATATAAGTAAATATATATAATTTAAAAACGATTTTTAAAATTTTTGTGCCCTTGCGATAAATGGGCCCTGGATGGAGGTCGGGTTTGCCCCTTCCCAGGGCCTCCCATGACCACCACCCATCGACAACGCCACCCATCACCGCAAGCCACCACCACCCGCCACCAACTTTGTCACTTACCGCGTACGTCGCCACCTCGCTGCGAGTGCTGCCACCCACAACTATCACCCACCGCCCACCACCGTACCACTCACCTCCACCGCCATCCACCCCAATTTTCGCAACCCATCATCGCTACCCATAACCTTAAAATAGTAGTCTATATAATAATTTCCTTTTTGGTAATTTTGAAAAAGTTCTTTTGGAAATACTACTCTAAACACATTTTTAAAACTTAATTTCAAAAATTCATTAGTTAATAAGCATTTTTGACAAAAAATCCTTTTGAAATTAAATAAGCAATCCCAAACAAGGTCTAAGATAAAGATATTAACCTATAGTTAAGTTTATCTTCTCAACTTATCATTGTATTTCATAATAAGCTATATTATGGATCCAAGTAAACTATTGTTATTTAATCTTGCTAGCTAACTACCATGGTAACTAGCTCAATGACGATTGAGTGTTCTTATCCTAGCCAAAGGTTGGAGATTCGAACATTATGGATGACAACATTATCATGTATTTTCCAGGTGTTGTCATTCTATTCTACGTATTCTAAATGTTGAAAAAAATATGTATATATAATATATATCAACCCCAATAGATACTTCGTCGTAAATTTGAGCATCACTCACTCTTTCGTACATATCTATTGTAAAATTGAGCATTAATAGTGTACCTCATCATAAAATCAAATGCCAAGAAACCCGAATGTGAACGTAGATGCAACAATAAACCAAAAGTATAATTCATTATAAAAATGAGCGTCAAAAATGCCGATGTAAACGTAGAAGCAATGATAACCAAAATTAAAACAATAGAAAGAGTTAATTGCAGTGATGGTTCCTCCAGTAAGGCCATATTGCTAGAAAGGTTTCTAATTTCGAAAAATGTTAGAGATGATCTCAATTGTATAAAAGCATATAACAATGGTGGTCATTGAAGTTAATAGATGTTAAATGATGGTGCTAATTCTTTTTAAGAGTTAATTACATGGTTGATGCTTGTGATATGTCGATTTTACATTAGGGGTTCAGAACTTCAAAACTCACAACAGTGCTTTGTACAGTTTTTAAAAATGTAACACCAATGGTCTTTTTCTAAGGTGGATGACCCTTAGTTTTTTAGGTTATATTTTTTAAAATACCCATTATACGCTTTTGTAAAACAGTGCTTCGTACAGTTTGTAAAATGTTGTGTAGTTACCGATAGTAACAAGAGGGGGATGACATGATATATGGAGACCTCCTTTGTTTGCAGGTCAACGACGATTGAGGTGGAGACCAGAAGTGGTGGTGTAGTTGACAGAAGAGAGGTCGCCATTGATGAATGAGGTCGCTACCAACGATTGAAGTGTAGGACAGAGGTAGTAGTGGTTAGCCAAATGCGCATCCTATCTCAACTTTCCAAAACCCTATGAACAAATTTTTTTAGAGTAAATTACCGAGATGATCATTGTGGTTTGCTAGTATTTCACTTTTGGTCCCTAAGTTTCATTAATTACCTATATGGTCCCAAACTTTTTGTCACACCCTCGTCATTGGCGAAAACACGAGAGTTGTAACGAAATTGAAATATCGAGCATTCAAGGTTTAAAAATGACTACCATGAAAATAAATCATAACAAGTCTGAACATCACACACAAATAACTCAAAATAACTAGAATCTTGCCTAAACATAATAAACTAAGTTCTTCTAAAAACTCTAATGGCATGATGATCCAAGTCTACCTCAATCTTGATTTCCTGAAAAACATGTTTGAAAAACGGTCAACTATAAAGTTGGTAAGCACGTAGGTTTTCGTGACTTGATAAATGATTTAGTGTAAAACTTTTTTTCCAAATAGAATAAGTATCGATCGATCATAGATATATGCTATAATGATGTATGTGTAACAAAAGTATGTTAGATGCAATATACATGAGTCCACAACTAAACATGTGACTGTGTGCCCAAATGATGACTAATAAAAGTCATTCGAATCATGCTTAAAAAGATGGACATATTCATTTATTGATAGTGTCATGTGTTAAACTGACTTTAGCTAGCAAGACCAGTTTGCAATGAATGGGATTGTCAGCTCAAATAGTACTATTCAATATATATCCATTGGTTCGAGTCTATGAATTAATGGTTGTGTTAGAATCAACAGGACTTACGAAAATGGAATATAACGTCTCATGTAATCTACAATCCTATTTTACTTATGCATCACATCAACACAAATAGCATATGATAGAAAAAAATTGAGTTTAACATGTCTTTCACCCCAAGTTTGCAAAACAAAAGAGTAAAAAGGGGCTACGAAACTCACAGTGTTTGTTGTCTTGCTTGAGATAATACTAGAGTCAATCGTTCCAACGTACCACTAGTGTCCTATAATAATATAGACACTACTAAGATTTCGTTTATTCGTTCAAGTGTTAACAACCTAAACTTAATAAACACAATTTATTGTGTCTAAGTTAAAGATTATGTTTCCTTTGTGAAACTGTTCATAATATACTTATTATTATTTAACATAGTAAAATAAAATAATAATTAAATTAGTTTGATTAAACCATTGGTGATATTTTAACGTAATCTTTTTATTATATATATGTCTTATGGAACAAAATTTTGATATGCATGAATATGTAAATACATATTTTATTTTACAAAATCGTTGCCTTCATAATTATGTATCTATATTTTTATTTCACATATACACACACACATGTGTGTATATAAGATCAATTGTACCATCCCATCAATGATAATATATATCTGACATTTTGCATGTGGTCATGCGTATTTTTGAAAACATACATGCATACATACATATAAATATTAAATATATATAGGGTATGGATATTTTGAAAACCACTTTTAAATGTGAAAACCCAGCAAACCGCATGTAAAACATACGTAATAAAACGTAAAAACAAAACCATGTAAAACATACGTAAAAAACGTAAAAATTCCGTCAGATCTGACGCAGTGTTACGTATGTTTTACAATGCAGAAAAATTTATAAAATATTTTTTTAAAAATTTCTTCGGCGCTTTTTTGATTTTTTTTTATAAAAATGTGTCCAATAATGTTACAAACCTGTAAAAAAAAATTTTAAAGAAAATATACGTTTGGTTTACATGAGATTTCAAGGTTTTCACACTAAAATAAGGTTTTCATTTTATTAATTCCCTATATATATATATATATATATAGAGGGAGGTTCACATACAAATAGCAAATTTTGTAAAAATGGTAGGAACCATTGATGTGTTGACATGTGACATTATTAGTGTTTAATAGAAAAGGGTAATATAGGTTTTTTGCATTTTAATTGATTTTCAAATCTTGCAATAAAATAGGAAAATTGTTGACCAGTATTATCTTTGAAAATATTCCATAATTAAATTAGTTAACGCATAATATCAAAAATCAATTTCGTAATATGCAAAAAATACCGAAAAATTCAAAAATTTGCAGGTCTTTGAGTTTACGGTTTGTGTTTATCAAAATTAGATGGATGATTACGTACAAATGGATGAACCGATTGAAGATACTCAGCATATTGGTAGTGTTCGTGATTTTTATTGTATGCAATAGTTTTTAATTTCTATTAATGTAACAAACATTGGATTTTTGATCGATTTTTTGGATTGAATTGCGATCAGAATTGATGATGGATCTGACAAATTATAACATTTGCGGATGTTAGTATTTGTGGTGCTAAGATGTGTTGTTATTAAAAATGTTATTAAATTGATAAAATTAATATTTTAATATGTATTTTTAATAATAAATTTTAAGTATTAATTATTTAATTGTGCTAAGATGTGATGGTATGTTGAACAAGCTTAAGAATTGATATTTTTGTTATGTGTTATTATATGCTGTTAAATAGGTTTGATATGTGTTGATAAATGTATTGTGTGATGTTGTGTTGTTATCAAACAATTGTGATGTTTTAGGGAATTGTTTTGTTGCAATTAGAAAAAGAAAAAAGAAAAAAGAAATTTAATTAATTTAATGTGCTAGGATGTGTTGTTATTTTCAAAGTATTTGTGGTGCTAATATATGTTGTTATACAAAAATGTTATTAAATTGATAAAATTAATATTTTAATACGTTTTTTTAATAATAAATTTTAAGAATTAATTATTTTTAATTGTGCTAAGATGTGCTGTTATTTTTAACAAGATTAAGAATTGATATTTTGTTATGTGTTATTATATGCTGTTAAACAGTTGTTGCTATGAACTGATAAATGTAGTGTGCTAGCACGTGTTGTTATTTCAAAATGTTGATAACTGAATCCCGTTATTTTTGGTGAAGCATGATATCAGCAAATCCAAAAAAGGACGAAATCCCTATTTTGCCCTTTTGATAACTGTCTAACACTTTAATCCATTAAATATAGCAACTTTGACTCCAAACCCTTGATCTTAGCACATCTATGGCCAAGATTGTTTCTCACACTTTTTACAAAAATAAGGTTTTGTACAATAACCTCACTATATATATATATATATATATATATATTAACATATGTGTCTGTGACACTTGTATATAAATATATCATTTGGGAAGGATCATATAATAACCCACTCTATTTGAGAAAACTCTATAACTCAAATCCAATGGTTCAAATTTTCTAGATTTAATCTAATGGTGACATGTGTCACTAATTAATTTTTAATACAAAAGGATATTATGATCTTTTGTGTTAATTACAAAAATCAGATTTAATATAAGAGTGACAAGTGTCACACTCTTAAAAAACCATCTATTTATATTATATACATATAAGTACATCACATGCATTAATATATATAAATACACACATACATATAGCACACAACCACACATACATATTTGTCTGTATATTCTCTACACACACATAGACTCATATATATATATGTGTGTGTCTCGAGATATATATACATACATATATACCTTTCTCTCTCTATATATATATATAGGGGCCGGTTAATGTACAAAGGGGATAAACGGTACTAAGCGTAGGAAGGAACCAGAACGTGCCATGTGTCATCTAGGAAAAGGATATAATTGTCACCAAAATTACAGACCGTGATACTGGATAATTACGGACCAAGTGTAAAATCCTGCTATATGAAATCACAGACCGTCATTTGACACCAGTAATCAAGGAATTACCTAGATAAATCACGGACCAATAATCACGGACCGTGATTTTACACTCAAAATCAAAGACAAACTGTATAGATCACGTACCAAATAATCACAGATCGTGTTATATAAAAATCACGGACCGTCATTTTAAATGCATAATCAATAACGAAATGCGTAATTACGGATCAATAATCACGGACCAAACTAAAAAATCACGGACCACATAAAAAAAATCGAAAAAAACTATAGCAATATCATATTCAAATTAAAGACAATAAAATTCTTAATTTTATGGTGTATTTTTTTTAAAAAAATAATTAAGTATTTAAAAGTTATTTGATTTTAAAAAAACGGGTGGAACTTGATTTACCCACACAAAAGTCAACTAGAGTTGGTTATTCCTTTTTTGCCCTTTCAGCTTTAATTCACGCAACTTTTTAGGGAAAAGTGGGGACCACAAGATCTTAACCATTGATTAATTTCATCAAAGGCTCAGAATCCTTCCTATCCTTCTCACCGAAAACCTCCTTTGTATTGGAACCGTCTCCTATATATATATATACTTACAAAAGAGAAGATGGAACCCACTTGATTTCTTTGTGAACTGATTTTTCACATCAACAGGTATGGCTGGCCGGTTGTTTGAAGCTGCTGATCAGAAAGAAAGCTGATCAAGGTGTGATTTTATGGCTTACACCAGGTTAGTATTTATAGGTGTAAAAGAGAGTAGTTATTTGATGAGTGGAGTTATGGAGATAATGGGAATAGTGGTAGGGAAGGTGCCTACGTTTATGGAGATGATGGGATGAATTCCGGCGGTTTTTAATTGAAGTGGGGAAGATAACCAAGATCTTTGGAGAAGATGGTGAACTTTCTTGACCAGGTATAATATAGGTGTGTGTGTTCAACTGATAGTTTAGAAAGAGAGTAGAGAGATGGAGATAAAGAAGGAGATGAGTTGGGAGAGAGGGAAATTTTAAATTTATAATAAATAACCTTAATTATTATATATATATATATATATATTACGCCTGCTAAAGCTAATTTTATTATTATTATTATTATTATTTACGTACACTAATATTATTATTATTATTATTATTTTTATTTAATAACTTTAATTTTATTACAATAAAATAATTATTTTACAAACTTAATTATTTATTTATAAACAAATATCACAAATGGGTTCGTTTTTGAGAAACATGAGATAAAATAAGTGTAAAAATCTGATTTTCGATTAAATAAACGTACCTGAATTTTGCAAATGTTACATTTTTACCATTTGTAACACATATTGTCTTTATATGAGGGTAATTTGGTCAATTATATGAGGTTAATTTGGTAACATAAGAACAATATGTGTTACAAATCTCAAAAGTGTGTAACCATATAGGTAATTTATGAAACTTAGGTCCAAAAGTAAAATACTAGCAAATCACAGGTACCGTGTTAGTAATTTACTCTTTATTATTTTATTTTTAAGCATTGGACTAATGCAATTGTAGTGGAAGCAATATATTCCATGGCTTGAGTACCTTTTTTTAACGTAAATAAATATAAAAAAAATACAAAAAAACTATAATTTTGATTACTCATGGAAGAAAAATAATAATTTGGTTGGTTTTTATTCTTCTATTTTTATTTTCGGTTCTTATCAATCTGGTTCTAGAAATAATACATACATTATAATGCATGTTCACTAGATATATATAACATCAAACATCAACGTTTACCATTTGAAAAGTAATTTTATTCTCTCATTTATTAAACATTGGTTTGCGGTAGCGGCTCGAACTCGAAGTTGGTATGCTCCAACATCGATCCGAGCCTAACCAACTTAGGGATTAGCACATTGTCCCTTAACGAACAAACCATCGAGTTATCCATCTGCAAAATGGCTCCAACCAAATAAGAACGTATGGTCATAGGATAGAGTCGTGGGAACCTCTCGTTTTGGTACGACCTTAGTGCATCCTCGATGGCCATTGGTCCAGCGTCGAGTACAGGCGCGAGCTTTTTCACTAAAACAACAGCATCTTCTAAAGCACAACAAGCGCCTTGACCAAGATTAGGAGTCATTGGGTGCCATGCATCACCAACCACCACAGCTCCACCTGATGAAGCTGGTGGGCTAAAACCAGGCCATAACCACCTATCGGACAGTGGTGTTAGAATGATCGTGTCGTCCGGGGTTGCATCGACTATGCTTTGCAGCTCACAGTCCCATGTCTTGATTAGGTCCTTGCTTTGTTTCTTCAACTCTAATGGATCGGTTATCTTTGTACCTGCCATGATACATTCACGCGTAAGGGTGTTTAGTTTTTGAATTTGAATCGATTTGTATTCGAAAATCACCACATTGAAATTTAGTTCAAACTTTCAGATTCAAATTCCATTCAAAGTCTGATATCGAATTTTAAATTTGTGAATTTTCAATTCTATTTAATTCAAAATTCAAATTAGAAGCATTTTATTATATATTATAATAAATTTGGAACAATAGAATGATTATTTGACTAATTTTCTTAATACTATTAAGAGTTTTACAATTCTTATAACATGAAGTATAACTTACAAAGCTTCAAAAACCATATATTAAATGTTTTTTTTTTACTTTTTAGTTTGTGTCACATTGATACCTTTAAGAAATAAAGTGTCTAAAATAACTTAAAAGAAAACCCTTTCAAATCAAATGAATCATTTCTTGACTATTTTGTCACATTTGGCGTTTTAATTGTGACTTTTATCATAATAGTTATTTTTAATTAAATATTAAAATTAAATTAAAAGAGTTGTTTTAATGAAACAAGAGATGATAAACCTCAAACGTTAAACCCTAAGGTATAAAACCATAATACTAAAACCTAAACCTTAAAACCAAACACTAAAGGCTAAAGATAAAACTTAATAGTTAAAAACCAAGCCCTAAAACCTAAACTGTATAGGTAATGTTAAACCTAAAACCTAAAAGCTAATATTGTAGAGTTTGATGATACAGTTTAGGGTTGTTCAAACCGCTCGCCGCTCGCTCGGTAAAAGCTCGTTCAAATTCTGCCCGGTTTTAAACTAGCCGAGCACTCGCCAAGGTAAGCTCGCTCGTTCGGCTCGCTCGCTTAAGTATAACTAAATTATATATATATATATATATATATATATAATATTTTATTAATGTATAACTAATATAACTGTTTTTATATTTAAACTACTTTAAAAGACCCAAATAGGCAAATACCCAATACCCAAAAATTTAAAATTAATTCTCAGATCCATTTGTTTCACTTTTCACATTAAACCCTAATTCCCAAATACTCAATACTCAGTCGCTTGTTTACTCCCAGTTGTGATCTTTTTGCTAAGACTAGTATGGATGTTTGGATGTGTTTTTAAAGGTTTAGACTCCTTTGATTATGTTTCGAAAAAAAAAATTGTCATTATTTGAGATTATTGCTATTGAGCATGTTTTCCTTTAATCTCAAATTTGATGGTTGTGGTCTGGATTATTAGATGCTAATGTGAGTGTTGATCATGGTTTAAAAAAACTTTCTGAGGCCCGCCCTGAGGCTTACGCCTCGGCTGAGGGGTTGCTGGAACCTACGCCTCAGTCTGTCTGAGGCCGTCCGAGGCGGTGAGGCGGTATGAGGCTGTGAGGCGAGGCTTAAGCCTCACTAAACAAGCCTTATTTTTTCCCTTTAATATATTTTGACTTATTTTGGCCCCTTTTTGACCCATTTGATAGGAAACACGCTAGCCACCCTAACTCAAATTAAATTAGAACACAACTTTTCTCTCAGACTTCGAACACACACTTCATCCATTATCCCCCCTAGACTTCGAACACACACTTCAGTACTTTACCCTTCCATTCTCCCAACATTGAAAGCTTCCATTCTCTTGGATTTCATATTCGATAAGTTGAATACGTTGGTGTAAATGATATACACTAAGAAATTAAAAAGAGTTTATAAGGAAGACTAATCTAAAAGATAATGAGGATTCGATAGTTCGCGAGGAGGTTTTGTCGGATGATGAGTAGATAGTCAACCCAACTTTTGATGAAGATGATATTAGTGGTGTTGGCAGGTCAAATTCATTATCTAGGAAAAGAAAAAGCGTTGAAGTTAATTTGGTTTATGAAGACGACGATGAGGATTTAAATTTGGTTAATAAAAACATTAAGAATGATAGCAGCAGAAAAAGAATTTTATAATATTTAAATCTCATAACATTGTTAAATTAGGTTATTGAAGTATTTTTGCTTAAATTGTGATACTTATGATGTTTGTTTTATATTAAATAGTGATTTTTATAATGTTTCGAGGCTTACGCCTCTGTCCGCCGTGAGGATTACGCCTCGTGAGTGTAACAGAAAGCGCCTCGAGGCTCGTTTCCGTTCTTTTAAACCTTGGTGTTGATATGTAACTATAAGAACCAACTAGATGGCAGCTGGTAGTAATTCGTTGCATTAATTTTATTTTAAATCGAGCTAAACTAAACCAAGCCGAGCCGCTCGGTTTTAAAACGAGCCGAGCAACGAGCACAACATTTGGCTCGATTCTGCAAATCCATACAAAGCCGAGCCGCTCGGTTTGAAAACGAGCCGAGCACAAACATACCTTCGCTCGGTTCGGTTCGACTTTGTGCTCGGCTCGGTTCGACTAGTGAAAATCCCTGATACAGTTCCAGCATCGTCAAAATGAGCTCAATCAGAGTTCATTTGAGCGGATTTCAGGCATTTTAGAAATAAAACCCTTAAGCTCTATCTGGGCCCTCCATTTGAAATCTTGAAAATAATGAACTTTATAGTTATAGCTTAAGTTTTGATTATTTGATGTGGCGAATGTTTAAAGTTAACAATAATTTTGTAAATAAAGTTTAAACAAATTATTTAGCTAAATTAGAATCGAATCAACTCGAATTTGATTTAAATTTGAATATAAACGAATTTCGAATTTGATATTGAATTCAAATAGTTTTATTCGAATTCAGATCGAATGCAAATCTTACTCAAAAACGCATAATTCAAATTATTTGAGTTATTCAAAATTCGGTTGATCACTCTTATTCACACAACTGTGTTCCAACAATATTACCACTCTAGATATAACATGAAGCTGTATTTTTTTAGTGTGAAAAAGACTAAATTACCCTTTACATGGGTCATGGGGATGACGTACCTGGTGGAGGGCTATTGAAGCAAACAAACCAATAAACCTTTGTTGTGGAAACTGGAACATAAGCAGCCCGTATGCCTCGTCCATAAATGTAATTTACCCGTGGCCCGAAAGGTTGTCCATCAGGGTAATCTCCAAGCCCACGAAAAGCACAGTAGCCCGCATATTTAGGCTCGGAAAAGCCCATCCATTTAGCCACAGCAGAATGAATTCCATCACATCCAATTACCAGCTGTTGATTCATACAATGTTGATCAAATCGAAGGACAGGGCCGGCCCGGCCCAACAGCCAAGCAACCAAGCAGGGTTAGGGCCCCAAAAGAATAGGGCTTTTTTTAAAAAAAATTAGGGATTTTTACGTATATATCCTTACTAAGAGTATATCCTTACTAAAAGTCTTTATTACATATTTATCCAATGTTTAAAATTAATTACATATTTCTCCTTATGAGGGAAAATATGTAATTGACTTTATTAATTGCAAGGGAAATATGTTTCAAGAAGAGAAATATGTAATAAAATTATTTACTTAGATAAATATATAATAATGATCTTAAGAATGGTATATATGTAAATGTCCCGTTTTTATAAATAGCGGATTTTTTTATATGTGGGCTTTTTTCAGCTTGTGGGCTCCAAAAGAATTATGAAATACAACAAAAGCCCACATAAAACCTTCTAATATTCAATTGAAAAAAAAATTAATTATCATGAACATTATATTAAGGAATTAGCATTTAAAAAAAACTAGAAAATAAATTTAATTGAAACATTTTATACATGTAATTAATAGGAACGATTTTTTTAAATACAAAATGTATAAATTTTTAGTTTATTATTGTCAGTTTTAAGTTTGAATAAAAGGAAAAGAAATTTTAACGTAACTGTTAGCAAAGGGCCCGGCTATTTATTCCTGTTTAGGGCCCTAAAATGATTGAGCCGACGTGGCTTCACCTAAACTTTTTAATCAAGAAATCTTTGCATCTGTAGTGATGCATATACCTTGGATGATATTCGAGTACCATTATCAAGTTCTAGCAGAATTCCACCATCTTTATCTTTTTCAATTCTTCCCAATTTTGAGGAGAAACAAATGGAATCTTGTGGCAATTGCTTGGCAAGAGTCTCCAGAAGTATTTTTCTTTCAACTGCACGAACCTCTTGACTGTTCTTGTATGCATCAAACACAGATTTTTGCAATTGAAATCATTTATAATTAAATGAGTAATTGAGGGTTCATGCAGATGTAAATGAACCGAACGAACACGAACAAGCTCATGTTCGTGTTCGTCCGTTTAACTTTTAGCTTGTTTATGAACGGTTCATGAACGCTAACCAAACGAAAATCCTTGTTCGTGTTTGTTCATTAAAAAATTGAAATTGTTTACGAACGCAAACACAAGTATTATTTTAACAATAAAAACCAACATGCTTATCTCAAGCATTAAAATATTTATTTATAAAGTTAAATATTATGGTATTAAACTAAAATTTGCTTAAATATTATATTATTAAACTAAAAATAAAAAATTTAGGAATATACAGTACATTTAATAAATAAATATAATAGATGAAAATAGACGAACGTAAACGAACACATTAACAAACGTTCACGAACACAAATGAACGAACACGACGTCTGTTCATGTTAATTTATTTAACTAAACAAACAAAATTTCTTTTGTTTGTGTTCGTTCATTTAATAAACAAACAAACATAAACGAGCTTCCCGTCAAAACAGTTCACGAACTGTTCATGTTTCGGTTTATTTACAGCCCTACTTACGTTTGATCTTCATCTTTGAAGGTGAATGAGCGTATCTCTCTTCCATTGTCTGTTTTTATGGCGATCCTGCATTTGATTCCATAAAACATTCAAAACACAGTTGAATTTGAGCATGGTTTAAAAACCTAGATTAAAAAAGGGGAAAAGTGTACAACGAACCCTTGAATCTCGAGGTGTTGGGATCTGAGTTCCTCACCGACTCCAATTACATCCAGAACCTTCCAACCATTCTTGAACAGAGTCACTGACGTTCCTCCGGTCCGTAACGAATCCCCCTGCTCCAACACCAACGATCGAACCCCCAATCTTAACACAAAACAAACCCTAATCAGTGAAATTGATTACTTTACTTTGTTTGGATACAGACGAAATTAGAGAAGTAACCTGTGCAGAGCAACTGCAGTAGATAGGCCGGCGATTCCGGCTCCGACGATGACTACTTGTTCGTCCCGGGTATCGGATCGGAGAGTGGCGAACGTTCGAGAAGCTAATCTGAGAAAAGAGTGCCGGGCTAACATGGTTTTTTGAACCAGAGATGAATAGTAAAGAGATAAGAAAGATGAAGTGACTGGCGCCAATGATTTTGGAAGAAAACTCCATTTTGAGTTTTGTAACCGCTGATTTTATTGGTGTGTACATGACATGTAGAGCAGCCATGAGGGATTTCGGTATACGGGTTGAGTAAATTCGACAATCTTACTTCTTAGACTATGTGTTATCCACCACGAGTGAGGCGTGAATGGGCTTGATCACGCCCTCCCCTCATTACAGAGGGGCGTGAGGAAGGTGTGAGAAGGGCAAGCTCACCTCGTGATGGCTGGACGGAAAAGAAAAAAAAATTCTTTGTTACCGTTAGAAAGAAGAAAAAAAAACCTAAATCTACCCGTTGGAATAAAAAAAAGTTAAACTACTATAAATAAAACTACTCCTTTATGTTACCGTTATATATGCTTGCATTATTTTGCATAACATGATTTTGGAGGAAAAGGAAAAACTATTTGCCAAAATTACGAAGAGGTCGACCCTCTGGTTGAAGAAGTTATACTGGAAGAAAGAGTTGAAATACGAGCCGAGATCCGAAGCAGGGAGATACATAACATGCTTAAAGGCGATTTAGTTGAACATGTTTGGAAAATCGAAGAGAAAATTTGTAGTTTTTTAAAAAAAATTTTAAATTTATTTTGATGTTTTTTTTATTTAATTATGTAATTCAATTTTTTTATCATGTAAATTTTTTATTTTAGTTTGTAATATTAATATTTTTAATAATATTATGTGCTTTTTTAATTTAATTTATAATTAAAAAAATAAATTCAAATAATAAAATATTGAATAAAGATGGTGATGACGTGGAGTGATGAGGGAATAATGGATAACATATGTAAAGATGATGTGGAGTAATAAGAAGGTGATGGATAACATATGTAAAGATGATGTGCAGTGATAAGGGGGTGATGGTGTTGGTTGACTACGAGACGCCTACGGGGGAGTGATAGATAACACATATCCTTAGACCAAAATCAAAAGAAATTGGTTCATTTTCATGAGTACGTATTGTAGTTTGACTTATGTTTCACCATAAATAAGTAATTTTTAGGGATATTCATTCATTTTTTAGTTAAAAGCAATTGTCAATATTATATAATATAACAATTAGTAATGTCGGTGGATTTTAACTGAATTATTGCGTTTTTATTTTAGGTTAAATAAGATCACTTTCAAATGTTTTACACTAATGTTGGCGTAGTTGGAATGGTAGGGCCGAGGGTTTCTGTTCTGTTGGGCGTGGGTTCGGGTACCTCCCACAAGTTTTTTTTTTTAATTTCCATTTTCTCTCATTTTTCTTTTAATTCTCTTTTCCCAAATCTTTTTCCATCTCTCTTTTCACTTTCTTTTACACATCGTCGTCATCAAATCGCTCCCATACAAACGAGTCAATAACGTAACAACTGATCTCTAAACTTTAAATTTCCATCCTATGCTTTTGGGGTTATCTCTTTCATCCCCTCATATTTCAAAAAACTTTATAAAATGTTACTTTAATTACCTTAGGTTTATAAACTTTCTAATTTAGCCATTTTGTTCCTTAGATAATTATAATTTCTTACATGCTTAGTTTTGCATTAGAGTCCATATAAATTTGCGTATCTATAATTTCTTACGTGCTTAGTTTTGCTAAGAGTCCATACAAATTTGTGTTGATACACATTTCGAAATCTTTTTTCCCAGAAACGAGCCCGGTTAAATATAGTATATTTCTGTACTTACCTATATATGTTAGTATATGTTTTAACGTAAATTTTTTAGAAGATAGGCTGTATTAAATACAGTACGTTTTCATTTGATGAAATAAATTTCAACTACCTTACATTTTGATGCCGTCGCAACGTGCGACGGTTACCTTACTATTTATTAAAACAATATGGAATGTCTTATTTGATAATGACTATGTTAAAGTGATGTCTAGTTATATTTTAACACATTTAATTAAGTCGTATTGACTTAGTCAAACGAAAGAAAGATTGTGCAATGTGACATTAATCAATCAAGAACTAACATGTGTTCATAAAATATCTAACATTGGTCAATTAATATGGGCTATAAAATGTTGGGAACGTCAGGTAACATTTTCATTTTATCATATTCAACTAATCACATTAATTGATAAAACCAATTGAAGGCGTAAGGCCAATTATAAAATAAAATAATGATGGTATCGAATAAATGTTTGTACACGTTTGCATATATGTGTACATATCTAAACGAGTATATACCTACACATGAACAAAAAAGGGGATGACAAAAGAAAAGAAATATATTTATATATGCTTGCGAGAAACGGTTATGGTGGGTCCCACAAGGAGGAAACAATCCTCAACATTCCGTAACTAATTGATACTGGAACCCACTATCTCATAGCTCTCAATAAATAAAAGAGAAAACAATCCCATTCACACACTCATGTCATTCACCGTACTCAAAGAAAAAAATAGAAAAGAAGACTCAGAAAACCATCTCATATGTATCGGAGGAAGTACATACACATTGTTTTGCTCAGCCAGAGATGATGGCATAAAGATCGGTTAATCGGAAATTGACTAATCCGATTAATACATCTTCATTGGTGCCATCCATGGGACCGACGAGGTCATTTCCGTCATCATCCTGAGCGAATCCTAAAAAGAATGAGCAACTCCGGTAACCAGCCGTTGTCCTTTACGTTCGTTCCCCCTCCTCATCAAACGACGGTGGCGACAGTAGTACATACCGCAGCGATGGCAAAATCCGCAGCAATGAGAGCAGATGGAGAGGAGGCTAGTGTTTCCTCCTCCGATCACGCCATTCCGAGATCCCACCCAATTGCTGTCACTACCTCGCCAATGAACATTCCCTCAACAGGAGGAGGGATGATCAGAGCTCCTTTTGCTTCACATGGTATGTTGGTATCTCTTCCTCCTCCTTTTTATCCGTACACTCCTTTGACACCCCTGTTACCTCCGTTTAACAACTTCTCCCCTCAAACCCCTGTTTATACTAACCCCATGGTTCCACTGGTTCATTCGAACACCATGGTTTCCTTTTCCCCATATGGGGTGATGAATTCCATGTCGGTATTATCACCAGAGGTTACGATGCCTTTAGCCATGGGTGGAACGCATTTAAACACTCCGGTTACACCGTATCCCCAGTACATCTCCACCTCATCGACTTCGCCATTTCACTCAATTTTACCAACACCGGGAGGATCAATGTCCCATGAAGCGATGCTAAATAGCCTGAGAACCCAGTTACAATTTACAGGTATACCAACATCCCAAATAACTAGCCAATACAACGACCTCCTTTCACATCCCTATTAATACCCACACTTATTCCTTTGCCTTGTATTATAATCGGCCATATAAGCCACCCGAGTTACTGACAAAATCTAAATTCATAGCACCCATAGCCCTGGCGGAATTTCAACGAAAACTAAAAATGCCCACCAATGTAGGAAAGTATGATGGGCTCTCACACCCAGAAGATCATTACAATGTATTCGTTAGCGCAGGGGGGTTGAACAATGGACTATGCCCGCATGGTGCCACATGTTCGTTCAGACTTTTGTGGGTGCCGCGCATATATGGTTTGATAGCTTACCGGCCGGGAGCATAGCATGTTTTGAAGACCTTGCGGTCAAGTTCAAATTGCATTTTAGCCAGCAGCGAAGACATACGCGAGACAAAAAGGAAGTTCTAAACCTTCGGAGGGGTCCAAATGAAACGGTGGAAGAATTCATAGTTAGATATAATTTGAAAAGCCTCCAGATAAATGGAACTACCGAAGCTTTGAAAGTAGCGGGGTTCATTCATGGGGTAAGGGACAAATATTTTATTCGGAAATCGCATAGAGTGAACGGGACTCCAGAAGACATGAACGCCTTGATGACAATTGCTAAAGCCTATGTGCAACATGAAAAATCGGTGACAGCAAGCGTGGATTGGGTGAACCGAAAGAGTGAGAAAAAGACGACAAGTACTCTCGCGCAACCCAGTTACGCAAATCGAAAAGGCTTGGCGGAAGCCAGCGCAAGGCCTGTACCATTCCGACGAGAAGCTAGGAGATTCACGCCGTATATCCCTCGTGAAGTATCTATCATAGCTCGAAAGAAGGAGGAAAAGCAGGAGACGTATCCCGCGCTTACTAAAACGCCAGGGGAAATTTGGAGAACCGAGGGTTTGAAATGGGAACATCCTCGTCCTTTGAGGGATAACCCAGCTAGGGATAAAGCCAAATATTGTGATTATCACCGTGTACACGGTCACAATACGGACGATTGCTGGCACCTGAAGAAACAAATAGAGAAGTTCGTTTCCAATGGAGGCTTAAAACATGTGACAACTAGTACCTGACTGGCCGGCAAGTCCGTACGGTAGGTGTACTTGTAAACAGTAACTGTGTGTACATATGTGATCGTAAACAGTGTTTGTGTTAACAGATTCTTAAATACAAGAAATCGTTGTACGTATTTTTGTGTAAACTTAGATACTGTAAGTACAACGTACATTTGAAACATTAGTTGTGTGTATTTAAGTGAAAACTTAAGTGCAGTTAGCACAACAGATCAAGAGAAACAACAATGTTCAAGCAATTAACAGAAACAAATCGGTTGCGATCTGATATCCATAGATGACAGGAATCAGATGGCTGACATTTCAATGTGAAAACTATGTGATAACATGATGTTTAGTTGAGTCCGACAGTGAGGAAACACAATTTAAACAATAACACAGTGTCGTGTCAGAATAACGAACTGACAGTGTGTTTGCGTGGGTGACGATTCACACAAACATATCTGTGAGTTTAACGTTCTGAAATGATGACTGATAAGTAGAAAACAAAAGTCGGAAAGCAAAACCATCGTCGTATTCGTTCGAATGACGATTCGAACGAATACGCGCGATGGTGACGCGATTCGACGAAACGAAAGCGAAATGCGACACGAACGATAATAAAATTAATAAAATAAAATACTTAACATTTTACAATTTTGAAACTCATCACAAAATTAAAATAACATCCTTTTATTTATTTCAAACAATTACGCGTAAAAATCCGGATACGCGACGAAAACGCGAACCGAGCAACCGAAACGAACCCGAACACCACATAGGGTATAAAAACCCTAAATGAAAGAATTTCTTTCATTTTCATCCAAACTCTCTCTCTCTCTCATTTCCGGCCACCACCAAGCACCACCACTCTCCATCTTCAAAACCTTGTATCTTGCTCATTTCTTCACCGATTTGGGTGATTTTTGCGCCCACGCGAAGCTCTTGATGCCCTCTACATGAAAGTACAACGGATATGAAAGTTTAACCACTGAAAAACGAGGTATGAGGCTTCAAAGAAATCGAAAAATAGGGTTTTCTTGTCTTGATGTTCAACCCACGCACCTAACCGGTCCTAAGCCCACTTTCACGACCACCACACCTTTGAGAATCTGGTTCTGGATCGTTGTTGTTGTGACAGCACCACCATGGATCTATCTCTCCAGCAGCCGCACGATGAAGATGCAACACAGCTACAGGTTCGCGGGTTGAGGCTGGCTGAACCCTCGACCAGCCGAACCATTATGGGACCTCAAACAGGCGAACCTTCTACTCGATACAGCCAAAACCACAAGAGCCGAAACATCCCAGAAGAACCCTGGTCCTCAGACGAACCCTGCTACGGACCATCCCCCACGAACTATTAAGCGGCGAACCCTACAACCACCGAACCTACTATCTTATTTCCCGAACCCTACTGCAGTAACCGATCCACGAACCCTCCTGTAAACCCTAGCCGAACCACTAGGGAGCACCGAACCCATGGAGTATAAGTCATGCTGGACGAACCTTGGGGTGGTGGATGGGTTCGCTGGTCACAAATCGGTTAACAAAATTTTGTTAAGTCCAGCATGCATAAATTCCTTAGAGCCGCACCATCATTGCTATCCTGTCTAGTTGGCCCATCTGATGTGATCCAATTACTTGGTGCAGCCACACACACACATGGTCCACGAGAAAGCTATGGTCTACACATAAACCGGCCCAATTTTGTTTATCCGGCCCAATAGACTGAAACAGGCCCAACAGCCACTTGTATTCGGCCCAAGGGATTAGATCAGCCCAACTGGCATTGGCCCAGCAGCACCATTTCGTTCGGCCCAATAGTTGGGCCCATTACACATTTCCTTGGTCCACTAAATTTCGTTGGATTGCACCACTTTTTCCTAGGCCCAATGCGTGAGCAGCCCACACCCATTACTCGGCCCAACCCTTATTCCTTGGTCCATGTTATCCGGTCCACATTATATATTGGGCCCAACGTGGCCCAAGACCACGCCCATGTAGCCATTTTTATCATGGCCTAATGTGGACATTAAGGCCCAATGGTATTCGGCCCGATTGATTTCCGACTCATATCGAAACAAGACAAATATAACACATTAAAACAATAATTACGGTATAACTATACGAGTAAAATGTGATCAAGATAACGGGATCAACTTTAAAATTGTAACTCTAAGTTATATGTATGACTTGGATTTAATTACAAAACCTTATTAAGGAAATTAAAGGGATAACTTACAATTTTTAGCACATAACGGACTTAAGTTATTGAAATCAAATGTTAAAGGATCAACGAACAATAAATAAGGGCCGAATCATTACCGAGACTCACAAGTGTTAGCCAACTTTAGTGCTAACACGTACACGCGCACAAAACCTACAATTCACACTTATAAGTTAAATACGACATGAAATCAATACAGGAACGTGAACACAACTACAAGAACAATCAAAGAGCGTGTGCATTCTTTCTTTTCAGCTAAGTCAACCCTACTACTACAAGGTGAGTTCATATGCCCCTTTTCTTTAATCTTTACTGATTTTAAACTCTCGGGGCTGAGAAACATGCTTTACTTTATTTACTTAAAAGTTTTGCTTACATATTGTTAATACTTTGATTAAATGATATTAAATTGTTTATTATCATATATCATTGTATGTTTGCTTGTATGATTGCATGATGACAGGGAAAATAAGATGATTATGATATTATAACATCATAACTCACCAATACAATAGAATAACATAGTTGTATGATTATCTCTTACAACACTTAGTTATTCTTACAAGAATTAACATAGAAACAATTACAAGGATCAAGATGACAAGAACAAGACATGAGAATGTTATAAAGATAACACATCTTTATTACATCATTCGATACAAGAATTAAGTAAGTGTAATAAGACTAGTTCTTATAACACTTAGCTTTTCAATGCAACTCATATTACAAGAGAACAAGAAACAAAGAATGATAATCATGATAATATAACTTCATGATAACAACATCATTCACTCAAACGATTAACATAATGTAATAAGACAAGTTCTTATTTAACTTTGTTAATATCACGAAGAACATATGACAATGAGAACAAGAATACAAGTGAATACAATTACAATTAGTTACTATTGACCTGTTGCATTTATATCATTTCAATCATGTGCCAAATTGTACAAGTAGATCATGTAAGCCCCTTTAATTCGCTGACCAGTTAGTTTGACGTGACTAAACCGACGATAGCATAGTGGTACCATAGGTTTGACAAACCTCTAGCTTGTAGGGCTAGTATGTTGATCGTATTGATTCATTTGGCCGGTAACGTATGACCGGTGACAGGGCTACCCCAAGTCAGGTTCTGGTAAGCGACACATGTTGATATTAATCTGCAGTGATAAGTAATTAATCCAACGGGATCCTATTGATTAGTAGGTTGAGGAATTGATCTTACCTCATGTTTCACTACTAGTAATAGCTTTCGTTGAGGATGAAAGACATAAAAAGTGATAGAGATAAATCAGATGCATTGAAATCTGATTACGTGAGGATTTCAATGGATTCCTTTTAGGCTCTATGCACTATAGTTCAAGAACAAATTGCAAGAGGTTAACTAACACTCTTAATACTTAAAAGTGTAACAATAGTTAACTCCACAAATATAGAATAATACAAGGAACATATTACATTAATCTAAACCCCTTAATACATGGAGGGTTTACCAATACTTTGGTTTGATAATTAAACTCCTCACACTATATTATTCTATAATTGATACAACAGACGAATACATATCTGATACGTGAACAAACAGGAAATGGATATCTTTAGTTGTATCGCAAGTGGTGTGGAACTTGACTGAGTATGTGGTGGGATAGCGTCTGGGCTTGACCCTGTGGATGTGCGTATGATCAATTCAATGATTTCAATTACTAAACTTATGAACTCACCAACCTAGTGTTGACTTTGTTTAAATGCATGTTTTTCTCAGGTGACGGACAGGTGTAGATACTTATATGCAAGTACTAAGTTAGTGGATGATGTCCTCGAAAGTGGTCTAAGAAAATAACTATAAACACTAACCTAGACTCAACTTAATTACAACGAGTTAAAACCGAAAATCTTAAACTAAACCACTACGACAGGCAAGTGTACCTATCAATTGTAGAATAGCTAATGAAAGTCCGGATATCGAACCCACGAGACACTGACTTAACGAAACAAGATTAGAAAATGATTAAAACAATTAGGGGGGTTTTTTTTAATAAAAATGATAATTCAATTAAACTAATTACCCTAATTAAATTATAAAAGCAATTTAACTAATATTTAAACCCTAAAACAGATTAATGCATTTAATTAAGAAAATTGAATTAT
This sequence comes from Mikania micrantha, assembly GCA_009363875.1. Taxonomy (NCBI): domain Eukaryota; kingdom Viridiplantae; phylum Streptophyta; class Magnoliopsida; order Asterales; family Asteraceae; genus Mikania; species Mikania micrantha. The sequence continues at coordinate 21,561,085 of CM018693.1, forward strand.
ATTTTAGAAAAACTTAAAACAAATGAGAAAACTCTACTTAGGTAGAATTCCTGTTTGTGATTATTGACACTATTGACTTTGTTTGATATGATGGAACTAGGATCTTAAACAGCAAAATATAAGTAACTTAATGTATTCTGGATTAATTACCAAATATAACCAATTAAGAAAACTTAATCTTGCAATAAACACACTAGTTAATTGAATCACCTCCCGGATTTCTCCAATAACACTTTGTACTCAAATGAACAAGTCACATTCCTGATTTTCTTATTCCAATACACCAAAGATGCAAGAAGTAATCTTAAAATGTCTAATTTGACACGAAATGACAATAACACTAAGTCTTTCAATTAATCAACCATTCCGGGTAATTATCATGAAAACCCTAATGTTAAAGATCACCCGGCAAGTCTATCACCTTCCGGATTTCTAAACTTAGATACACAAAGAACCCTAAAAACATCAATTATATCTTTTCCTATGGCTAGTGATATCAAACAAGCCACAAACTAGTCATAACACCAAGTCGATGACCTAATACGTGTCTAACACCGAAAGACATTCAATAAACACGTATGGAACATGATATAAACTGATATAATCAAGATTAGATATGCAAAACTCATCAAAATGACACAATAAGATCTGTTACAAAAGTGTTTTCCATCATATATCAAAACAATAGTCAATAGTCATCAATAATCATTCAAACAATCATTCTAACCTAAGTAGAATCAAACTATTAGCCTACTAACATCATCATCAGTCAAGAAATCTCAGAAATATCATAACAAGATGAAATATAATACTGAAAATTAAGAACAATTGAGAACAAAGATTGACCAAGATGATATCACATGTAAACAAGTTCTTCTAGCCCTCCAATGCTTCCCAAATGCCTCCTCAAGCTCCTGGATAGCTCTCCTGCTTCAAAAATGGTCGAGAATGATAATTGAAACGGCTGGGGAGCGTCTCCTATTTAATCTCGCTTGAATCTTGACTTTTTTCAAATTTCAAACCTGTCGCGTACCGCGGAGACTAATTCAAAATAACACCGCGTATCGCGATAGACAAAACAAGCGGGGAACCCCCGAAATCCTTCGCGTACCGCGAAGACTTTATTTCTCCTCACCGCGTACCGCGATGACGTCAGAATCATTAAAACTTGTCTTTTTCTCTTGATTTCAACCGGGGCTCGATTCCTTCGGGTTTCGAACTCGATTTCCTTTCATTTCATTAGACAAGCCTATAAAAACAATAAACATGTAAAAAGAACCTAAAAATAGACAAAATCGACATATTTACAAACTAAAATCGACTCAAAAGTATTTAAAAACAAGATGTGTTTTACAACCCATCAAAAAATACCCACACTTGAACATTTTTCGTCCTCGAAAAAGAATTACAATGGAATCACAATCAGAAATTTATCTTTAACCTCAAAAATTTAAACACATACGCATTAACCACGATTGTCAGTATTTGTATCCATTTAAACCAACAACTGATATATAGGTTCCCTAATCTTGATTCATTATATTCAAATGATTCAATCAACTATAGGTATTACACTCAACTCATATAGATCAACTTAATCCTGATAAAAGCTTTCAAGTTACAATTACATTCGAACAACCCAAATGAATTTAAAAATCAAACCTTAGATGGAATGGATGAAGTTATGGGCATTTTGCTTATAAATTAATGAGCCTAACTTAGTGGTGTTTCACTCGGTTGCCATCCGGGGTATGACACATAAGCTGCAGCTCTTATTTTTTTTTTTTTTTTTTTTCTGCAAGCTCAGCCCATTTAGTGGATTGATGGATGATATTTCTTTTAATCAGGCGCCATAAGTCTCGAATTTATTTTCATAAAAAGAGAAAATATGTGCCAGGTTTAATTTTAAAAACATTAAGTTGTTTGTTTGCAAAAGTTCCTCTAATCACAATTAAACAGTTTCAGAATCCCCATATTTCCCAAGGCAAAACCTATTAGCATCATGAAAATTAAGTAAATTATATCAATACTAGAGAACCTTTCTATCAATTAGGCCTACTAACATATCCCAAATTAGATGCGTACGTTTAAACTTTTAAGAAAAACATAAAATTCCTGATTATACTATCATTTTCCATTTTAATGCAAAACCTAATTCAAAGACTTTTTACAAAATTATATACAATATTTACAATCTAACCTAGAAAATTTTAAAAATTAAAACTCAATTTACAATTAAACAACTAAAAACCTAAATAAAAATGAAAAAGAATAAACATAAATAAAATAAAAAAATAAAATAAAATAAAAACAAAAATTTGGAAAAGACTTAGCTGGTTTCATGTAACAGCCGTGCATGTCAAATCCAGAATAACACAATCGTATAGCATTCCATTCGCGATCGAGTTATTTGTAATCCTGTTGATTGCCTTTCTACTACAATATATAAGTTATCACTACCCAATAAGGGTAATTCAAACCAAACTGCAAATGAAGCTCTAAACAATCCAAACAAAATTAACTATAAATAAAAAAAATTAAAAATAAAAGACTAAAACCTAACTAAAACTGACTTGATTATTTACAAATGACTCAAATTTTAAAAATAAAAATCTTTTTGAAAAATATTATTTTTTTTTTTATTTTTATTTTTTTTTTTTTACTAATGATTTTTCAAAATTTAACTAAAAATTTACAATTTATTTACTAAAATTTTCAAAAATTTTACAATTTTTCACAAATCTCATACCCACACTTAAAATCAAACATTGTCCTCAATGTGGAATATGAAATAATCAATAATTCAACAAACATATACAATTTACAACATTTACAACTTCCCTGATATGTGACAATTCCTCATAAGTCTTATCAACCGCCATCAAATCCAATCGCAAAATCAATTAAGTTCCAAATTCTCATTCTGAACAATCACGATGAAATTGGCAATCCACTAACACTCACAACAAACCATCAACATATACATGGATAATAATGAAAGAAAAACTGTACAAACGACAATCAAACATAACAACCATAAAATATATACAACCAGTAATCAAAATACATCTAAGTTCACATAAGGTATCCAAATATATACAGACTATGAAGATAAAAACAAAAATAAAGAGAAAAATACAAAAGATAGAACTGCTACTGCTTAAGTACTGAAAACTAATCATGAGGCTCATCAGCATCTCCTCCTGGCTGCTGAGGCTGATCCGGAGCTCTAAACCACTCAGGAATCTCAATCTCAAAATGTGCAAAAAGAAGGCGCATCATCTGACCCAGCCTCTGCTGCTCCTCCCACAGGCTCTCTAAAGTAATACGAGGAGGACGAGGCTGACGAAGAGGAAATGTCTGTGGTGGCCTCTCTGCCCTATGCAAAATCCTCTGTCTCTCTGGAGGCACCTGCCTCTGCAGGACCTCAATATCCGGGGTCCTCTCTGGTGCAGGCCTAGCTGGCATCCAAGTGGCTGGATCGGCCATAGAACACATGCCAGCTAGCCTCATATCATCCAAACTATACCGCCCCGTCTCGGGCCCCTCTGTCAAAAACCGGCGTGGGAATCTGTTAAAGACTCCCAGCCTCATAGCAATACTCCCAATATAGGGCCCAAGATCCAATCTAGCCGTCGCCCCTCCACGGCGAATCCTCGCAAATGATGACAATAAAATACAGGCGAGGTTAGCCGGGCGACGGCTAATCATGCTGTACATACAAAACAGGTCTAGTTGGTTGCATTTCTCTGCACCGGCCCTGCGACCGACGAGAGTGCAACTAACCATCCTGTGGACATAACGAATGAGTGGATCACGAATCGAGGACTCGATAATCGCACTCGTAAACGGTCCATCAGCTATGGACGTCCAGAACTCCTCCAGCTGTCTCTCTGTAATGCCCAGATCACTGGGCTCCCTCACCACTGCCCTCAGGCTCTGAGCAAAGCCAGGCTCTCTCACCTGCCCTGCTGTGTAAAATCCCGTCGCAATCGCGAACTGCGGGATGCTCATCGAAAATGTACGTCTGCCTAAGGCAAACGATACAGCAGCAGGATCATCGAATGAACCTGACATGTGACGGAAAGTCGAGTGGAACTCGACAGTCAGCTCCATGTACTGAGGCCACCTACAGTCTAGGGCAGTCCTCCACTCGTCTCGTACAATAGCATCAAACTCATCAAGACGCCCTAACCTCTCTAATAGCTCTCGATCGAAGGTACGGTGGTGGTAGTGCTCCATCGTCACAAATCTCTCGCATCTGGTGGCCTCCTCTGTCCCCTGCTCGAACTGCAGGACAGTGTGATCTCTGAGGACACGCTGATCTATGGGAACCGCCTCATCCTCGTCAATAGGGAGGATCTCCTCTGATGAATAGATGATCTCCCGAGCCCTCCTCCTCGATGAGCTCGATCCTCTGGCCCTCTTGGCCCCTGCTGCAGAACTCTCAGCTGCTCCAGACATCCTACAATAGCAGTGTACAAATATACAAAATACAGAACAAATTTTACAAATTAAACTAATTCAAAACCTAAATTTAATCTATTTACAATTTTTACAAAAATTTCTATTTACAAAATATAAATTTAAAAATTAAAAACCTATTTACAAAAATTACAAATGTTATAAAAATTATAGTACAAAAGTTTATCTACAAATTAAAATTTATTTACAAAATTTACAATTTACAATTTTTAAATTTTATTTATGTTACATATAATGAAAACAAAAATTTTACAAAAATTTATTTACAAATGAAAAATTATTTACAAAATTTAAAATGTTAAAACTAATTTAAGTATTTACATATTTAAATAAATAATAAAACAAAAATTTAATAAAAATTCATTTACAAAAATTTTAACAAATTGTTACAAGAGTTATAACCTAATTTAATAAAAAATTTATTAACTTTCTTTACAAAATTTAATTAATTACAAAGAAAATAAAATATAAATTAAATTTTATTTACAAAATTATATACAAAACAGTTTTCTGTATACAAAGTAAGAAAAAAAACTGGGATCCGGGAGGCATCGCGTACCGCTAGGGCTTAGTCCGCGGTACGCGGCCCCTTTTCAAAACCAGGAAATCGATCGGCCACCTATGGCGACCAACCGAACCCTATTTCGTTCCAAATCCAATACATACCTAAACTATATGATTCCATGACTACGTATAATCTACAAAAATTAACAACTATCCTAGATCTAAAACCTAAAATTCAAAAAGGAACAGAAAAAACTATACCTAATCGCGCTTGAATCGGTGGTTGGAGGTGTTGTGATGAACCGGAGATGACAATGATGACAACTCACAACGGTAGTGGATGCGAACGCGACGGTGGTGACTGGCGGTAGCGCGATGGTAGTGATGATGCACAGTGGTGGTGGTGACGGTGATGAAGGTGTGATGATGCACAGTGGTGGTGGCTGCACGGTGGAGATCGGTGACAAGTGGTGGCGCTATGGTGGCGGTGCGGTGGTAACCGGTGGGGAATGGGTAAGGAGATGGTGGATCGGTGGTAAGTGGGGTGGTGGTGGTGGTGGGTACGCGAAGAAGATAAACCCTTTTATTATTTTTTTCTTTTTCCGAAATCCTCCGCGTACCGCGGAGAGTATCTTGGGATACTACCGCGTATCGCGACGAAATTCGGTGATTTTGAATTTTGCTTTTTTGCTTTTTTTTTTATTTACTTAATAAAATAAAGTTAAATTAAATAAAAACTAACCTAATAAAATTAAATATTCTATATTAAATATTTTACAAAAAATAAAAATTTAAATAAAACAAAATAAAATTAAACAAAATAAAAACTACCTAAATTACAAAACTAAAAATTAATTACCTAGAATTTACAATCTAAACCTAATTGAGTTACGATGCGACTTAATGTTCGGGTTTTAATATGCGTAGATGTTATAGGCGAAAACCGTACCGAATACCCACACTTAATTCCCGAAATAGTCCTATCGAAGAGCACGAAAACACAAACATGCAAAAACAACGCAATCTATATTACAAACTCTACAAATCAGGCACTATCCTCACTTACTCAACTCAAGGAGTGCTACCTCCTTCTCAGTACCGATCGGTCCTCCGATGTATAGCTTCAACCGATGCCCGTTAACCTTCCATGTCCGACCTTCTGATTCAAGCTCAACTGCTCCGTGTGGAAAGACCTCATTCACAACAAACGGTCCTTTCCATTTGGACTTCAACTTACCTGGAAATAACCTGAGCCTTGAATCATAAACTAGCACCTGATCACCTTTCCTAAATTCCTTCACACCTCTCAACTTACGATCGTGCAACGCCTTCGTACGCTCTTTATAACTCCACGATCGTGCGTACGCCTCGTCACGCAACTCCTCTAACTCATGCAACTGCAGAAACCGATTCTTCACAGCACTCGGCAAATCAAGATTCACACTCTTCAACGCCCAAAATGCCTTATGCTCTAACTCTACTGGCAGATGACACGCTTTACCATAAATCATCCGAAAAGGTGTGGTCCCAATCGGATTCTTAAAAGCTGTCCTAAACGCCCACAACACCTCGTCTAGCCTATCTGCCCAATCCTTACGGTTTCTACCTATCGTCTTCTCAAGAATCCTCTTCACACCCCTATTGGCATTCTCAACCTGGCCACTAGTCTGTGGATGATAGGCTGTCGACACTCGATGGGTCACCCCATATCGTGCTAACACCTTCTCCAACTGTGCATTACAGAAATGCGTGCCTCTATCACTTATCAATGCCTTAGGGGTTCCAAACCTACAAAACAATCTCTTCAGAAATCCCACAACTCCTCGTGCATCATTCGTGGATAAAGCTTGAGCCTCTACCCACTTCGAAACGTAATCAATAGCCACGAGGATGTACCGATTCCCTCGGGATGAAGGGAACGGTCCCATGAAGTCAATACCCCAAATATCAAAGACCTCAACCCCCTGGATGGGGTTCTGGGGCATCTCATTCCTACGTGAGATGTTTCCGGTCCTCTGACATGCATCACATCTCCTCACAAACTCATGCGCATCCTTAAACACTGTCGGCCAATAAAATCCACAATCAAACACCTTCTTCGCAGTGTACGATGGTCCATGGTGTCCTCCAGTCAAACCCTCATGACAATGTCTTAGGATGTCTAACCCTTCCTCACGACTCACACATCTCCTCAAAATACCGTCTGCTCCCTCGCGAAACAAATATGGAGCATCCCATATATAATGGTTTGCTTCAGTAAAGAACCTCTTCCGCTGCTGTGAAGTCAGACCCTTCAACATGTAACCTTCAGACAAGTAGTTCGCAATGTCTGAGAACCAGGCAATCCCTGCTCACCTGCACTCACCAATCCCACTATCTCTGTGTCTGCAGAAATCAAAGTCTCATGTGGGAATGTGTCTCCAATCATCTCCTCATTCATCTTCTCCCGAGCAGGATCCTCAAGCCGCGACAAATGGTCGGCTGCAACATTCTCAGCTCCTTTCTTATCCTTAATCTCTATGTCAAACTCAGAAAGGAGGAGAATCCACCGAATCAAACGAGGTTTTGCGTCCTTTTTCGCGAACAAGTATCGCAAGGCCGCATGATCGGTGTAAACAATGGTCTTGGAAAGAACAAGATAAGACCTAAACTTATCGAACGCATACACGACCGCTAACAACTCCTTCTCCGTAGTCGTGTAATTCTCCTGAGCATCATCTAAGGTCTTACTTGCGTAGTAAATCGGATGAAAGTGCTTATCTTTCCGCTGACCAAGCACAGCCCCTACTGCAAAATCACTAGCATCGCACATCAACTCGAAAGGAAGGCTCCAATCGGGGGCTATCAGAATAGGAGAACTCACCAACTTCTCCTTCAGAAACTCAAACGCTCTCATGCACTCCTCACTAAACTTAAACTCCACATCTTTCTCCAAAAGTCGGGTCATCGGTCGGGTAATCTTAGAAAAGTCTTTAATGAAACGCCTATAAAACCCTGCATGACCTAGAAAACTACGAACTGCTCTCACGTTCGTCGGTGGTGGGAGTTTACTAATCGTATCGATCTTAGCCCTATCTACCTCAATGCCATCTCGCGAAATCTTGTGCCCTAGCACAATACCTTCAGTTACCATGAAATGGCACTTCTCCCAGTTCAGCATCAGATTAGTCTCCACACATCTAGCAAGCATCCTATCCAAATTCTGCAAACAATGATCGAACGAACTTCCAAACACTGAAAAATCGTCCATGAACACTTCCATGGAAGTCTCGATCATATCCTGAAATATAGCCACCATGCATCTCTGGAATGTGGCTGGAGCATTACATAACCCAAACGGCATACGGCGATACGCAAAGGTACCGTATGGGCATGTAAACGTGGTTTTCTCCTGATCCTCCGGTGCTATGGGGATCTGGAAATAACCTGAAAAACCATCAAGAAAACAGTAAAACTGTTGTCCTGACAACCGCTCCAACATCTGATCAATGAAAGGCAGTGGGAAATGATCTTTCCTAGTGGCATCATTCAGTCTCCTGTAATCGATGCATACTCTCCAACCAGTGACTGTCCTAGACGGAATCAACTCCTTCTTCTCATTCACAATGACAGTCATGCCTCCCTTCTTGGGAACAACCTGTACCGGACTGACCCAAGCGGAATCTGAAATGGGATAGATCAATCCGGCATCTAAGAGCTTAAGAACCTCCTTCTTCACAACTTCAGACATATTAGGATTAAGCCGTCGCTGTGGTTGGACCACCGGCTTGTAATCCTCCTCCATCAAAATGCGATGCGTACAAAACGAAGGGTGTATGCCCTTTATGTCCATCAACTTCCACGCAATCGCCTGCCTATTCGCCTTAAGCACCTCAATCAATCTCGACTTCTCCTCCTCCGTCAATGAAGATGAAATAATGACGGGCAAATCAGAATCACCATCCAGAAATGCATACTCCAAATGAGATGGCAACTCCTTAAGCTCTAGGGATGGTGGTGCCTCTACAGATGGTTTCTCAACCGGATCTGTACTCTCAAACACCTCAAAAGCAGTCGGGTACTCAGGAGGCTTACTAGCCAGACTGCTCGGAATGTGCTCAGAAGAAGCATCAATCTCAACAGTCTGGTTCTCCTCACCCAGGTCTTGATCTTTCAATAAATCAGATCCAGAGATGTAATCTAGACAACGATCTATGTAAGGAATGAAAGAATCAAGAAAATAAACTGAATCATCCTGACCGTTCGAATGCTTCATCGACTTCCTCACGTCGAATGTAACATTCTCCTCACCCACACGCAATGTAATCTTACCTTCAAACACATCTATCATTGCCTTAGCAGTGCGTAGGAAAGGACGTCCCATAATGAGCGGGACTCGGTCATCGGCCTCCATGTCCAGAATGACAAAATCCGCGGGGAATACAAACTTATCAACCTTCACCAAAACATTCTCCACAATTCCCCGTGGATACTTGACCGAACGATCAGCCAAAGTGATGCTCATGCGCGTCGGCGATGGGTCTCCAAGATCTAGCTTCTGATAAGTCGAATATGGCATCAAGTTAATGCTAGCACCCAAGTCGGCCAACGCGTGGTTCACAGAAGAACTACCAAATAAGCAAGGGATAGTAAAAACCCCTGGATCATCGAGCTTCTCGGGCAGTTTGTTCTGGACCAACGCAGAACATCGAGCTCCTAATGTGACTGTAGAAAGTGACTCCAGCTTCTTCTTGTTAGACAGAAGATCCTTCAAGAATTTAGCATATTTGGGCATATGCTGGAGTGCTTCTACAAACGGGAGGTTAATCTTAAGCTGCTTGAACATCTCTAAAAAATGTCCATACTCCTGTGCATACTTCTGCTGCAATGCACGTGCCGGATATGGTAGCCTACTTATATCAACCTCGGGAGTCCTCTTCTCTTCCATCTTCTTCTTCTCTGCCTCAACTCCCTTCTTCTCAACTGAAGACTCTCCTACTGGTGCTGTACTTGCTGGGCCTAGCCTCTGGTGCACCCTATCAGGAGTCTCCAACTCTATCTCCTCGTCTACCGGTTCCTCTACATCGACATCCGGTGACTTCTCCACCTCTTTCTCACCTCCACGACCACTTCTAGTCGTCACAGCCTTCACATGACCCTTCGGGTTTGCCTCAGTATTCCCTGAGAAGGATCCACCCTGCCTCTCATCCAACCTCTTCGCAATATCACCTACCGATCGCTGTAGGTCCAGAAATGCTGACTGTTGATTCCTCAGCAATGTATCATGCTCCTGAAGCTTCACCTGTGTGTGTTGATCCTTGGCAATCAACTGCTGTAGCATCTGCATCTGCTGCTTGAGCATGTCCTTCACTTCTGGGTCACCGCTGCTACTTGGACCCGCTCCTGAATTCTCATTCGCTGCCTGATTCTGACGTGGTTGATAGGAGTTGTTACCACGCCAGTTGTTGTTGGAGTTTCGCCAATTTGAGTTAGGATTCCAATTAGGATTGGGATTGGAATTAAAGTTGGAAGTGAAAGGCTTGTTCCAACCAGAATTAATGGAATCTAACTGCTCCTGATCAGTAATGGGGCACTCGGCAGTCGCATGTCCTCCTCGACATATCTCACACTTCTTCAGCTGTGTCTTCAGTTCCTTCATATCTCTCGCTAGAGACTCTATGGTAGCAGCAAGGCTAGTGTCAGGAGCGACCTGATAAACACCTCGAGCAACGGATGAGGTGTTGGTAGCCTTAGTGGTGGAGGATCTAGTGGATGGCTTCTGCTGCTGCTCGGCTCTAGCAAAACTCTCAAACATGTCAATACACTCATCTGTATCCTTCATCTCCATGATATGCCCTCCTGCAGCTGTATTGAACATGATTTGCTTCTCAAGTGTCAATCCATTGTAGAATTTCTCTACAAGTGCCCATTCAGAAAGTCCATGCTGTGGACATTTGCTAAGCAAAGTGTGGAATCGCTCCCAAGCTGTAGAGTAAGACTCATCGGGCTCCATATGAAAGGAATGGATTTGGTCCCTCAGACGAGCAGCCTTGGAAGGTGGAAAATATTTCTTCAGAAATTTCTTTCGAAGATCATCCCACGTGGTGATGGAGTTCTCAGGGAGGCTGTCGAACCAGGTGGATGCACGACTAGCAAGAGAGAATGGGAAAAGCTGTAAGCAGATGTTATCCTCAGAAACTCCATGGAGATTGAACGTGTTGCAGATCCTAGAAAAACGGGACAGATGTCCGGGAGCATCCTCATCATCAAGACCATTAAACTGAATGGAATTGGTGATAGCAGTCATGATGTAGGAAGGGAATTGCCAAGTAGCATCATTGGCAAACACGGGACGAGTGACCGGGTTGCGAACTCCGGTGAATCCATCGCAAGCTCGGTCGTGAACGGTGCGTCTCACTGGTGGTGGCATCTCCTCGGCCATGTCGAAGTAAACGGGTGAGATCGGGAAAGGTGAAATGGGTGTGTGTGAAGGTGAACTAGGTGTAGAACTAGAAGGTGAAAACAAAATCGGGGCAAGAACACGTACCTGGGAAAGACGACTCCTAAGGTTCGTGTGAAACTCTTGCTCCGGCTCTTCAAAAGCTAAAACTGGCGGTGGTCCTTGTGATCGAGTATGTGGCATGCACTGTAAACGATAACAAGTAAGGGAATTTAACAAACAAAACAAAGAAAAACCTAAAACATAATAAAAACCTAGCAACTAAAAGACAAGAAACGATTAAGGCAAATAAGAAAGAAAAGAAAAGACTCAAAACCTAAAATACTAAAAAATAAACAAAAATTAGACCTACTAATTCTTTCAATCACAATCTAAGCTAATTTCGCTATTGCCAAGTATCCCCGGCAACGGCGCCAAAAACTTGATGTCCTCGAAAGTGGTCTAAGAAAATAACTATAAAAACTAACCTAGACTCAACTTAATTACAACGAGTTAAAACCGAAAATCCTAAACTAAACCACTACGACAGGCAAGTGTACCTATCAATTGTAGAATAGCTAACGAAAGTCCGGATATCGAACCCACGAGACACTGACTCAACGAAACAAGAGTAGAAAATGATTAAAACAAATAAAGGGGGGGTTTTGAATAAAAATGATAATTCAATTAAACTAATTACCCTAATTAAATTATAAAAGCAATTTAACTAATATTTAAACCCTAAAACAGATTAACGAATTTAATTAAAAGATATGGTTTATAATTTTAGAAAAACTTAAACAAATGAGAAAACTCTACTTAGGTAGAATTCCTGTTTGTGATTATTGACACTATTGACTTTGTTTGATATGATGGAACTAGGATCTTAAGCAGCAATATATAAGTAATCTAATGGATTCTGGATCAATTACCAGATAAACCAACTAAGAAAACCTAATATTGCAATAAATACACTAGTTAATTGAATCACCTCCCGGATTTTTCCAATAACACTTATGTACTCAAATGAACAAGTCACATTCCTGATTTTCTTATTCCAATACACCAAAGATGCAAGAAGTAATCTTAAAATGTCTAATTTGACACGAAATGACAATAACACTAAGTCTTTCAATTAATCAACCATTCCGGGTAATTATCATGAAAACCCTAATGTTAAAGATCACCCGGCAAGTCTATCACCTTCCGGATTTCTAAACTTAGATACACAAAGAACCCTAAAAACATCAATTATATCTTTTCCTATGGCTAGTGATATCAAACAAGCCACAAACTAGTCATAACACCAAGTCGATGACCTAATACGTGTCTAACACCGAAAGACATTCAATAAACACGTATGGAACATGATATAAACTGATATAATCAAGATTAGATATGCAAAACTCATCAAAATGACACAATAAGATCTGTTACAAAAGTGTTTTCCATCATAAATCAAAACAATAGTCAATAGTCATCAATAATCATTCAAACATTCATTCTAACCTAAGTAGAAGTAAACTATTAGCCTACTAACATCATCATCAGTCAAGAAATCCCAGAAATATCATAACAAGATGAAATATAATACTGAAAATTAAGAACAATTGAGAACAAAGATTGACCAAGATGATATCACATGTAAACAAGGTCTTCTAGCCCTCCAATGCTTCCCAAATGCCTCCTCAAGCTCCTGGATAGCTCTCCTGCTTCAAAAATGGTCGATAATGGTCCTTGAAACGGCTGGGGAGCGTCTCCTATTTAATCTCGCTTGAATCTTGACTTTTTTCAAAATTTAAAACTGTCGCGTACCGCGGTGATGCATTCAAAAACCTATCGCGTACCGCGGTGGACAAAATAAGCGGGAACCCCCGAAATCCTTCGCGTACCGCGGTGGACAATTTCTTCCTCATCGCGTACCGCGATGACTACAGAATCATTAAAACTTGTCTTTTTCTCTTGATTTCAACCGGGGCTCGATTCCTTCGGGTTTCGAACTCGATTTCCACTCATTTCATTCGACAAGCCTGTAAAAACAATAAACTGTAAAAAGAGTCTAAAAATTACACAAAAACTACATATTTACAACTTAAAATCAACTAAAAACTATTTAAAAACCAGATGTGTTTTACAACCCATCAATAATCACAAACATTATCAATCAATTTTTTCGTATTTTTTTTTATTTCTTTCTTTTTTAAGGTTAGAAATGTAAAAAAAAAAAACAAATAAAATATGTAGCTCATGTTATTATGTATATGTACATTTTATTAGTTACATGAAGAGTTACATACCAATTGTGTGAATACATATATGTAACTTCATGATCTAAATGCTTTATTTGATTTTTTTTTGCTTATAGCATTTTAAACTTTATAATAAAAATCTTGAAAAACTTTTTAAAAATTGATTAGTTAGTAGGAGTTTTTCTTTATATATATATATATATATGTGTGTGTATAACATTCCAATGTCTTCTTTGGTACTAAGTAAACCCAATTATACTTCGATTTATAAGAAAATTATAAAATGTAATAAGAGATCTGTATATTTAACACTTTAAATAAATTATTAATAAAAGTCTCACAATATTATATATGCTAGAAGGGATCAAATTTATGTCTTATTATGCCAACCAAACTGCATACGACGTATGACACATTGACACCACTTTTTATTTAAATTCTAATTCTTATTTTTTGATAGTCTTTTTTTATTTTGTGAAATAATTTACAGACCAGGCATCCTACAAGTTTTAAATGATGAAGGTGACAAGACGCTAACTCTCAACATTTAAAGGTTAGATGTTCAATTTTTATATTGGATAGTAGAACGCGGATTTTATGACAATTTGAAACACCAAAATGGAGGTGGTCCACATATATAAAGTTTACATATTTAAGGAAAATAATGATTTCCATATGGGTCAAGTGGAGTTTGTGAAAGAGACACGAAATTATTACCAATTAGGGTCACCACTTATAGTTGAAAAAACACATTTTAAACATTTTTATAAACTTATAAAATCAGTTTTTTTGTCTTCTTTTAATAGAGAAAAGTTGTATTTCAAATAGTCTACCTCTAATAAGTAGGAATAAAAAAGAAACGTATATTTAAGTGACATTTCTATCCAACTATACGGTATAAGTCTGTACGGGTCATATAAAGGGAGTTATACGGTTCGTATATACCTACACGGCCTATATTATCGGCAGAAATTCCATCGTAGTAAGATCTCACCTACTATGATAGGCCCATTGCAGGCCTGTACATTCGGCGTGTTAGTCGTATTGGGTGTGTTATACCGCCCGTACAACCCTGTAAGGACCAAACATTGACCCTACTAGAAATTTAACAATAACACCACCTTTAAAAAGGAATATTAGTGAGGATGGTGTTGGATTATCCTCCCACAATAAACTTTACACATCTTTGAATGCCTATATATAAAAACTACACCATATGACATATGTGGTTAAGCACTTGAGCGGTTGAGCGACCAAAACGCGCGACGTGGACCTATATATCGCGTGGGCCTAAGCCCATATAAATGAACTTTAAGTTTCAAAATGAATTTCAAAAATAATAATGAAATTACTTATAAACATGTGTTATTAAGGTGATTCAATCTTTGTGTATTTTTTTTTTTGTTTCTTTTATTAAAACAGAAGTCACATGTCACCCTCTAATGTCTCCAAACTCTTAATTTTTTGTTTCTTTCATATTAAATAACAATATTAAAATAATATATACTTTCAAATATTTAATTTAAAATAATTGGTATAAGATTAGAGCAAGTCAATAAACAAAAGAAAACAAATCCAATGATTTCAATCATAATTCACTAATAAACAAACCAAATTCCATCACAATTCACAAAAAAAAACAAAAAAAAACAAAACAAACCAAATCCAGTCATAATTCATATAAAACAATCAAACAAAGAGTCAAGGAATAAACGAAAGTAAGAAAACCCCCTTCAATTGTGATTGGGCTAAAAATTGTGATTGGGCTTAGTTGGAACTTGGATGACCAAAATTAGGCTTGTAGGAGGGCTACAACTTGCGGGCAGAAGGATCTCCGACTAGAGGCGGGCAAAAAAAAAGAAGGACCCGGAACATGAACCGACAACCCGAACCCGAACCGGTCATACCCGAACCAGTGGGTACAAACAGGTTCGTGTTTTCAGGCAAATTAAAACCGGAACCAGTTCCACCTATACCCGGTCAAAACCCGAACCGGAACCGGCCAAAACCCGAACTGAAACCACCAAAAACTGGTTGGAACCGGTCGAAACCTGGAACCGGAACCGAGTATTGACTTTGTTGACCGGAATTAGAACCGCTTGAAACCAGAACTGGTTCCGGTTTAAAAAAACTCGATTTGCGCACCTCTATCTCCGACCACTTGACAAAAGAAATATGTGATCACGGATTATTGATTGTACAGTCACCGACTCACACGTGACAAGGGTGAGGTATAGAAAATGAAAATTTTGGGCCCAAAAAAAAACTCTGTGAATTGTAGAGGTGAAAAAAAAACCGTTTTGGGTTTACAAACCGGTCATCAGTGGATCTCAAATCGGATTCCAAACCAGTCCAAGCCGCCGGTTTGACATAGGTTCGGGATTTTGCCTTTAAAACCGCTCCGAACCGGTTTCAAACCCCTCCAAACCGGTTTCAACCCATTCAAACCGGTTTGCCTAAACCGGTTCCTATAAGTTTTGCATCCCTTTCTCTCAAACCGGTTTCCAAACCGAACCGGTTTCCAAACCGAAACGGTTTCACCACAAACCGGTTTCACTCTTATACTACCCAAACCGAACCGGTTTGTGCAACTATAGTGAATTGTGATCATATATTGTAAACCCTGTGTTGAGTGACCTTACTATTTATTGACAAAGCTTGAAAATTTTTTTTAAAGGGGTCCAAAATCATGGGTCCATTTTTTATATTTCTATGGGTCCCAGATAGCATGTTCCAGATTGTATATTCCGGCGAGAATATAGGAATCATGACCATGTCTTCAATTGTGACAGCTACCATGTTTTCAACGGTTGGTAACTCCACTTAAACGTCCACTAAACGCATGTGATCGTTTCTTTTAACTAAATCCCGAGTCTTTAGATCCAATCTAGTCAATATGACCGTTTGAGAGTTGTTCTCCACTTATAGCAGTTATTTAGCATGTTCACCACGTTTCCTTTGACTATATCCCGACTTTTAAGGTAAAATTAAGTCCATAAGGCCACAAGGAGTCGTCTAGTATTTCCCCACTTTTCCCCGTTGCCACATCAGCGCCACATCAGCTTTCCTCACTTTTCCCCACTTTTCCTCACTTTTCCCCATTTTGCACGGTGTCGTCCCACTTTTCCCCATTTTCAAATCTTATTTTTAATTAATTATTTTAACAATAAATAATAATAATAACAATAATAATATTAATAAAATAAAAAAAGATTCATTAAATTTAAAATAAAAAAAAAGAATACAACAAAAAAAATACAACAAAAAAAATGAGTAAAAAAAAAAGAGTACAACCTAAAAAATTAAATTAAAAACCTAGAAAGGGCAATGCCATCCCCAACGAGCAGCAATTTCTCGTTTACGATCGAGAATCAGTTGTAGCATTGGTTCTTGATAAATTGTGTGGTCTTTCATCATAAACTCTAAATCTACAGCCTTTTGCTGTTCGTCTAAATCCTGTTGTTGTCGTCGCATTAATGCAACGCGTGCTTCTTTCTCCTCTTGCAAAACACGGAGTTTTTCTTCTCGATGGCGTTCTCTTTTTTGGGATTCCTCTTTGTTCAACGAGTTGAATTCCGCCATTTGTTGAATTAAATCGTCATGCGACGAGGAGGACGCGGCCGATCTTTTGCCCTTTCTTGTTGGCCTATCTGGTTCATAATAAATGCGTGGGCCATCACGATCAAGGTTGATGTTGATGTCTTCGTCATCATCAAGGTTGATTTCGATGTGGGGGTTCGCACTACCCATTGACTCGTTTGGCTTCGGCCTTTTTGTTGTAGATTGTGAGTCACAACCTACTGGTGGAATGTCGCACCATAAAGGGCTATCGCGGACCACATCCCACGCTTGGATGTGATCGAATCCCTTTGACTTGACCAAGATTTTGTAGTTTTTCATGGCCGTTTTCAAAACTTGTTCGTCCCCTTCACCGCTTTTGCGATTCATTGAACACTGTTGGTAAAAACCATTCCATTTCTTCATGGAGGCGTTCATATCGTTCCATTTGGAATAGATTTGATCAACAGTCCTCGACCTGTCCTTCACGAGATGGTGAAAATGTTCGGTTACCTACATATAAACAACATAAATTTAAGCATCAACCGTTACTTTTTTTGTTAACTTAAACAATGTTAAAAAATACCTTTTTATAAAAACCATCACGTTTTTGCGCATTACCAACATCGGGATTTTCAGAAATAGTTAGCCAAGCTCTGGCCAACGCAACCTCCTCTTCATCGGACCAACGCTTGGCCGGTGCTTTCTTTCCAATTGGTTTCTTTCCCGGTCGCCTTACCGGTTCTTGTTCTTCTTCTTCTTCCGACTCGACTTGAACACTTTTATTATGTTCGCTTGAATCCGAGTCGTCTTGATTATGGTCACAATAGTCTAAACATAAAAATAAACGTATAAAAATAGACTTAATAAATAAACTTATAAAAATAAACAAAAAAAATAAAATATAAAAATAAACGTATAAAAAATACCTTGAAATGGAGATTGTTGTTGAAAATTTTGTTGATCGAATTGTTGGTAACTTTGTTGGTCTTGTTGATACGATTGCTCCCACCGATTGAATTGTTGTTGAGTGCCCGGTGAATATTGCAAATATGGAGGCGGGTTCATTGGATCGTAGTAAAATGTTGGTTGATTCGGAGATGGCATTTGTTGATGATACCGGGTGTGTGTTGAACGGGTTCATTTGAGGCGTTTGAACATTTTTTTGTCGTGGTTTTCTAAATTTCTTGGTTGACGACCCACCACGTGATGAACCTCCTTCCATTTTAGTTGAAAATTTTATAAATTTTAGTGTATAGATTGTAGAAGATGAGAGAAAAAAGTGTGAGATTTTGGTTGGTTTTTGAGTTGTTTAAATAGAAAAAAATTGGTTTTTTTTTTTTTAAAAAAAACTAACCGTTGTCAAACGGTTGGATTTGGTTTCTCATTCGGCGAGATTCGGTGTGATGTCCCCGATTCACCCCACCCCACTTCCGGGGGGTGGTGTTCTCTTTTTCTCCCGGACCGGGAAAAGGCTCCCCGGCTCATCCCGAAGCCCCACTCCGAGTCCTCTAAGACAATTAAAACGTGTCTCTTTTGTTAGTTATTTATCAGTATAAATTAGGCTAGTAACTTGTATTTTATACGATTTAAATAATAAGCATTAATATATTAGCATTAATATAAAACGATTTAAATAACATTTAGTATTTATAAAACGATTTTTTTTAAAAAAAAAATATGATCAAAATTACATATAACTTAATATATAAAGTAATAGAATAACAATATACTTTTTCAAACATTGGTGTTCAAAAGTGTGTATTTTAAACATTTTGTTTTAAACTAAATTAACTAAACATCAAATTAACCAAAAACTCAATGTTGGTTTCAGTGCACCCTTGGTTAACAAAATTAACCAAAACTGAACCGTTCATATTTTTAACTACTTTCATGTACTTTTTTTTGTTTTTATGCCTAGGTTCCTTTTATTTCTTCACCTATTTTGTACTCTTGATAACTATTGGTTGAATATTGTTGTTAACTTTATAAATTAGATAAGAGAATGATAGTTTAAACAAAAAAAAATTGTTTATACTTACTATACAACCAATTTTCTTATTAATTTCATAATGTTGCTCATATAAATAACTCATAAAGATATAAATAAACGAAAATAAAACCAAGAAGATATGAAAAAAATACGTTGGCAGTTAAATTAAACTGAACCGAAATTGATGTGAATAACCAAACCAAAAATAAAGCTCGGTTACGGTTTCGGTTATGGTTTATTCAATAACCAACGATCATAATTAGTTTTGATGGAGCTTAAAAACTGAACCGATCACGTCATTAGTTGAGTTTGTATTTTCAGAATGGTTGTATAAGTTACTAGGCGCTAGTCGAGCGGCGAGGTACCGTCTATGCATTAACCGGAATTAATCAGCGCTAGACAGATTGTAATTTTTATATGTAATTACAAATATATATTATATACACGCATCAATATCAATAATTCAATATAATCTTAAATAATGCTCTCTGTTTATAATAAAATTTATATAAAAATAGATAAATATTTTTTAGAAAAGTACACTATGTTGTTCTGATAACTTGTTTGTAGGGGCGGCCCTGAGTTTTTAAATGTCTCGGACGTACTGAGAAAAAAAAACCCCTAGTGAATTATAAACTTATGTTTTTTCGGTTTTGTATTTGGAGATATAAGTAAATATATATAATTTAAAAAGATTTTTAAAATTTTTTTGCCGTTACGATAAATGGCCCTGGACGGAGGTCGGGTTTGCTCTCCCAGGGCCTCCCATGCTTGTTTGTTTGTTGTTTTGCGCTTCAATTAAAATTTAGTGTGACATGAATAAAATGTTAATTTGTATTAAAAAATGGACATATGGCAAAAGAACAAAAGCACTACTATTATTCAAAATTGTATTGTATATATTTATATGATATGTATATACTTGTTTTTATAATCCAAATAATAAAATAAAATGATGAATACGTATTCTTAATGACTTATAATTGAAAGTCAATATGATGTTAGATAGAAAAATATGATATTTTTAAAGTGGCTTTCCTAGAACACTCATTATAATTAAGTCGTGGCATTTTGTATATATTTTAAGTGATCTGTGTATTTATTGGTTGATATGCATTTTAAGGTCTAACCGAAATCCAAACGGACAACGTGTTCAGATCCGAGATTTGGTTAGCTGTTAGCTCACTTGAAGGGTTAAGGTTCCTGAATAACAATAAAATAAATTATTTAACAAGATGATAATAACGTTTTAGGGAAATGGATTTATCGGATAATCCGGAACAATTGCAACACGGTGAGTGTATGTATATACATAAGAAAAAAAATTAAATAAAAAGTATATTTTGTCTGAAAAAGTAAAAATAATGTTTAAAACATTTGAAACATGCTCAAACGAACATCGATTGAACTCATTTCGATTGTATTGGAAACGTCACATCAAGTACTATAATATTAACTTTTAGGGTTTAGCTTTAACAACTAGTTTTATATAGGTTTTATGGCTTGTTTTTAGCTTTTACATTTTATCATTAGGCCGGTTTAGGGTTCATTTTTAAAGTTTTGCTTTAAGTATTAGGATTTATTGTTTATGATTTATGGTTTGAGTTTTAGGTTTCAACAAGACGGTTCCAATGTTACAAAAATGAATTCAATCGGAGTTTGTCTGAGCCGTTTTTTGAGTTTTTTAAATTTTTTTAGTTTTTTTAAGCAAAATAAACTATTTAAGGAACCTTCCCATATATACACATACATATATGGGAACATTCCCATACACGTACACGTATAGGATTGCGATCTTATAATAACTCACTTTTTAAAATTTAACACATATAACTTCAACAAGATTAATTTAAATCTTTGATTTTTTTTTCAAGCGTCATTGTAACACAAGTAGAATAATTTCTTCTTTTATGTGTATGTGTTGATCATCACCGTTTAAGAGTTTTCATCGTTGTAGGTTTTTCTAAAACAGTTACATTGATGAATGATGTAAGGAAAACACTTACAATGATGTAAACTCTTAAACAATGATAAATCTATCCATACACATAAATAAAAGTATTATACTTTTATTACAATGATGTTTAAGAAAAATCAAAGACTCGGAATTATCTGGGCGAAATTATATGTTCATTGCTTTAAAAATGTGTTATTATTTGAACACTACTATATATATATATATATATATATATATATATATATATATATATATATATATATATATATTTAGTGGCAACCTTTGTTGAATCGAAAGCCACACTTTTTAATTAAGGAAACATCATATGCATTATCCAACATTGGTTGGCTGCCTTTAATTAGTCACAACTTCCCTTAAATTGATATCATTTTTAATAATTATGTAATTGGATTCTTTCTCATGTTTTGTTGATAAAGCATGAGACAAAAGGTTAAGATTACAATGTTACTTTTCTTATTCTCAACAAAAGCCGAGCTTTTATTGATTAATTAGAGGTGTTATCTATCTATCAATTTTACATTTGTTTCCTTTGAGGATACAATTCCCCACTATTTTATCCATTTTCATAAACCATATCGATCTATGTATATTCACTAGCTTTGAAGCTCATGTATTACACTGGTTGAACTGTAAGAAAGCATAATATTTTTTATTTATATACAATAGTTATTGAGTTAATCTTTTAGTACGTATAATCATGCAAGTGAAAGAGAATCGGTTATTTGAATTGCAAGCAAAGATAGAAACATTTTGAGATTTATTAAGTACCATGAAGATGGGTGCTGAGAGTGTAGCAGATTTAACAAATCAAATTGAATCCATGATCGGTGTAAGGATGTGATTGAGTATGTAGGTTGATGAAGGTTGTTGATGATGGAGTGGAGAGGTCAAGTGATGAATTGCATGTTCTTTTCTTAATAAATATAAACTTTATTTGGGCCTATAAATTTGAAATCTTCAAAATAAACATGTGATGCACATTAAAGTTAAATAAAAATAAGCTTTAAATAAAAAATCAATTTTAATATGTTTTAATATAACCACATATTTACTTTTTAAGATTTTAAATGAAAGGTAATTAATTTTAAACAACCCATTTTAGTAAATATAATTTTCCATAAATAATTTTTAGAGAAAAAACTCAGAATGTCAACTTATTAGCAGGGCGATTAAGATAAGACGAGCTGCCAAGGCAGAGGAGCCAAGGAGGTGCAATCACGTGATGTTTGGTTTTTTGGGCTCAATTTGGTAAATAATTTTAAAACTACCAATTTGATAAATGTGTTTTTTGATTAACACTCTTTAGAGAAAGACTTAGGTTAAATGTGATCAAGAACGTCAACTTTAGCAGCAAGGACGAAGCTTTTAAGTGGCCCGGGGTGCCGGGCCTTTTTCGTTTTACCGCTTAGAAGTGTCAATTTATTAGTATTTTGTGGAAATTTTATTAGGTATGGAGTCCGTTCTTATACGTTTTTCTTCTTAAAAGTCTTTGGATACCATTGGTTTTTGAAAAATACTTAAGTTGAACTAGTCTTTTTACAATACATTTAACAATTTATGATTTAAACTTACTTAAAAAATTCAAATAAATATATTAGTGGAACTATAAATTTTAATTTACAAAAATGTTTTAGTTATAGGAGGCCAAGAGGGTAATATATAACTGTTGTGAGTCAATTTTTATGGTTTGAGATTCGGGATAGCCGAGGATAATCCGGAATATGGGATTCTTAAGTATCCTCAAATATGCAGAATGCTAACGTCACTAATCGATCTCTTCTTTGTATAGATTGACTTAGTCTTGCAGGTTTAAATCTTAACTTTTTTTCTTACATCTCTTTTATTAAATAAAAAAACTTATTATGATATCGTAGTCCTTATTTTCGTTACTTATTTTTCTTTAATAAATGTTCATATTCAAAGTATATTTTTAAGTATTTAATATTAATTTTAATATATATTAAAAAGTTATTATTAAAAAATTATATTCAGAATTAAAAATTTTGCTTAGCATGAGCTAAATTGGATAATCATTTTATAATTTTTAAACTTTTATTACTAATTATTACTTAACAAGGAGCCACTCACCTTTCAAATTTTGTGTGTACACAATTTGTTTAACAAAGTATTTTATAACATGCTACGATATATAAATGTTTTATAATCTTTGTGCATATATAAACTGTCATTTATCCGGATAAGTTGTTCTCGTAGTAAAAAACTCACATTTCAATATGAAGGTCAAGGTTCTACACCCACTTAAGACACTTTGATGGATACCAAGTAAGGGGAGGAATCTTGAGTTTAATCTCGGGTTTTGAACCGATGGGGGTACAGTTTTTACAACAAAAATAAGTTGGTTTCTGCACATCAGGTGCATTTCTTCCGAAGGTGGCGCCGATAAAACGGATCGCTTCCTTGAGGAAGAGATCTTCGAAGGCCTGTTGGCGTGGTTCATATGTCACGACTTTACGCTCGATTTTTTATGTTAAAAAAATATATATAAACTGTGAGTGGGGAAATGAAGAGGAAAGTGACATGTGGTGAGCTCAGAGGTCTGCACATGGCTTCCCAAATTCCCAAGCTTTAAACCATTAGGGTTTTGGTTCTCCAAGAGAATCATCAGTCCCAGAGGAAGCAAACACCATTCTCATTGGTACCCAATTTTAAATACAAGTTTTTTTTTCACACACTTTATGGGAAACTGTGTGTAAATTTGTCTGAGTTCTGATCATCTTTATTGTTCCAAAAAGATTTCAATTTTAAATTTTTAATCACTTCGATCTCTATATTAATCTCTTCATTTCATCACAAACAGTGTGTTTTTTTTTTTTTTAATATATGAGTCTGTAGATTGTAGAACATAGTTGAAGATCAGATGGATTCTTGCGTGTTTTCCCTCAGAAATCCCTGGACTGTTTCTTGTTTAATTTCTATTTTCACTTTTATATGTGAGAATTTCAGTTTGTTCATCATTACAAGTTTAATTTTGGGTACTTCTGCATTTCTGTTCTTGACACACTCGAAGCACAACGTACTAGTTATTGAGCAGGAAAAACAGAGCAACTGCCAGGAAGATGGGCATGATCAGATGATTTCAGATCAGAATGATTCAAATCAATCGGAAAATGTGAAAAATAAAGGGTGTTTGAATGTGGGTTCACCGGATTCTTCGTCCGAAAGCGAAATCATTGGAAGGTTTTCATGTACAACTGAAGAAGATTTTGATTCTGATCGGTGGCGTTATTCCGGCGAGGCACGCCGGAGATCCGACTGCTCCGATGGGTCTATTTCCGACGAGGAGAGTTTAATCGAAATCGAACTACTTGATGGTCACTATGTTGGGTACAAGAATTATAAAGATGAAGAAGAACCCAAGTTCTGTCGCCGGCAAAAGTCGCCGGACTCTGTGTTATGGTCGCCGGAGATGAACGAGGAAGAGAATATGATTGAAATTGACTTATCAGTGGGGTCAATTAAGTGCTCGAGACATAAGCATGAGTGGTGATGATGATGATGATGGTGTTGGGTCTTCCTTTTGGACATAAAGGTTTTTTGTAATCCTAAAATGGATTTGGTATCACTTCAACCCAAGAAAAAGGATTGAATGTTTTTGAAATTTGGGGTCTTGAGGACTTTATTTGGTTTTGATTATTGTCATTGTAATAACACAAAATCCAGATTTGTTTATATGTACACTATTCTATGTATTTTAATGTTTTATGGGTAGTTTATAAAAACAAACAACATATCCGGTAAAGTTTGATTTATCAGTAGGATCTGTAGAGATCTTCAGATCAGAATTGAGACTTTATATACTTCAAAACACGAACACAAACAAACACATAAACAAACTTAGACACATACAAACGAGCAATGCAACATGCCATAAACATGAAATAAGAGTAACTAAAAATAAAACCTATAAGTAGACATGTCAAAAAAAAGAAGTTGAAGTAGAAGCAAAATTCAATCTTCACCTTGGATGTCTTAAACTTTCTCTTAATCGGCTTTATTATATAACATAGTTGAGCATAAACTCTATAAAACTTGCCTTTTACTTTTATGAAAACCTTTATTTGTGTGTAGTTTACGAATATGTAAATTTCCTTTAGGGGGAAAGAGACCTCCTTATAACTATATGTTTATATATGATATGACTAGAGAAGAATAAATAAGTGAATAGGTTAAGGTTAATAACATGACTAAAATTACATCTAAATGGGCCCAACTTGCATAACTCGTTTATGATACGAATAATACGATTGGGTAATCATGTCTTTATGATACTAATAATATGATTAACTAATCGTGTTATGAATCAAAGGACTTTTGTAATGATACCAAGGTGGTTATTAAGGCATCACTTTAAAAAATGGTAAAAGATTCAAGTCATGTGATAAATATAATATAATGATAAAAAGTTATTGTTCAAAAAAGTAATCGTGTTAAATGGGTTAAGCGGTCAACAAGAAACACTTGTAAACGTTATTACTTTACAATGTTACAAACTCTTATTTAAAATTCTCTCGTTTTTCTTACAAGTCTGTAACAAATTGTTCTCCAATGATTTTATGTATTGTAATTTGGTAATTTTTATATTATCATGTTACCTATAATTATATTAGATGGGCCTTGTGACTCTTACTAAACTAATTATATTTTGAGTGTATAAATGTGTAGTGTAGCGGTGGAAACAGCAAACCATTTGCTTATAGGGTGTGCAGTGGTGTCTGAGTTTTGGCAGATTATCTCAACTTGGTGTAAAATCCCTCTTCTCTATGCATTTGAAGTCAAAGACCTGCTTTCCATTTATAGCACTCTTCCAGTTGGAGGTTTTAAAAAGGAAGTCATACATGCGATTATTCTTTCCGGTTGCTGGGTTTTATGGAAGTCAAGAAATAACATGGTTTTTTGTAACATGAGGCCTGATCTATGTGGGTTAATTGAAGATGTCAAGAGATCAAGTTTCATGTGGGTCAAAAACAGATCAACAGGAGTGGATTGGAGATGAGAAGATTGGAAGACTTTTCATTTTGACTAATGTAACCTTATGTTTTTGGCTTTTGGTGTTTGATTTTACCTGGTGTTTTTGGCTAGCATCTTGCTAGTTGGTGATCTAAATAAAATCTTTCGTTGTTCAAAAAAAATAAATGTGTAGTGTAACATGTTTATTAAACAAAACGCACTTGTTAATATTGTTGGGTTGTGTGTGCCTTGTTTAACATAACAAAACACAACACGTTTTGCCAATCCTAAGTAATCCCAACTACATTTCACTTGGTGTGGTGGCTATCTAAAATAATTCTCTATAATGATACGGGTTGTATATGATGGTTGTGTTTTAAATGAGTTGAAATCAAGTTGTAAGTAGGTTTTGCTACTGTAAACGTGTTATAATATAGTTAAGTTAGATATGTTTTATAAAATTTTAATATAAAACACATATAGTTCTACTTTTATATACATTTCTAAATAAGTTACCCGTTTATTTACAACGTAACAAGAACCCGAATTACTTGTCAAACATGTTAGATTAGGCCAACACGTTTAAACCCCGAAACCATTTGGTTAAAATCATGATGTATACAACAAGTTGATGTATAGAACCTTCACATTTCTTAATCCGATTAACAGTTCCTGAAACAGAAATCATTGCACATGGTATGATATGTTCTAAACATATATTTGTTGTGAGATATACTCGAACAAATTTGATTGAATTTGCTAGCATAAAATCCTACCTGCAGACCACATGTTCGACAAAATGCCATTTTTAAGTTTGTTTTATGTTTGATAGCAAATTTTCAACATTTTCCACAAGTATTATGGTAATGGACACATAACCAAGTAACCAACCCTCAATCATTGAGAACCATATCCTGGATACACAATGATTGAGTTCTATTTATTGAACTTCAAGTTGTACTGCTAAATTTGGTTTCTATTATTGCATTGATCCATAAAGTGTTCTTATTCAAGCAACTAGGGAAAGTTCCGGTGAGGGTTGCGTCATAAAATCTGTCAAATCTCAAAATTTGAAAAGCATGTGTAAAAGCATTATGTAATGTCACAACAACGCTTACACTTTTAAAAATCCAAAACGAATAGTAAGAAAACAAAAAAAAAAAAAAGAAAAAAGAACCTAGATCACACAATCGCTGCTCAACGGATGATGAGAATGAAAAATTAAATGTTGACAATGTAGCAAATTAATGCAAGTATGTATGTTGTGTCAAAGCAACCGTGCCATAAAACTCAAAAGTTTAACCAATAAATCAAAAAAAAAAAAAAACTAAATAATCAATATAAAAAAGTTTATAAAAATTTGTTGTCTAAATTATTTTAAAGATCGAAAAGATAATTTTGTATGTGTGTATAATTTCAAGGTAGCAATATTACGAATTCTTTACTTAAAAGTTAACTTTTTCAAACTAATAAAAATAAAACATTAGAGGTTAAATAAAAATTAACATAACACCTTAATGTTAAAAAAAAAACAAATTGATTCGTTATATTATATATAATAATAGTTGTATAGACTTGTTTCACCCATTTCATTTATAAGTCACTACACTTTTAACCAATGTTTTAAAAACCGGTATTTTAGGTGTATCGGATTTTGCTAAAAAATGGTTCAACCGGTTGAACCGGGTTGTACCGGATGGTTCAACCGGACACACTAATTAACCATAAAATTCCATAGAAATACAACTTATACTTAAATAAGTTTCCAAAAAGTATACAAATTCATCTAAAAACAATTCAAAAAGTACACAAATTCATCCAAAACAAACTAAAAGTACTCAAATTCTAATAATATTTTTTAAATGAAAGTGCATAATAGGATTATGACATTGGCGTGTTAAACGCATCAAGTTCACGATCACTTAAAAGCCAAAAATCGCTTAAAAGCCGAAATTTTGTGTTTTTTTTAAACCGGAAATACCGGTTTTACCGGTAAAACCGGATTAAACCGGATTAAACCGGAGGCACAACCAATCGAAGGAACCTGCATAATACCGGAGTGTTTCGTACCGGTTTAGTAACCGGCAACCGGTTGAACCGGTTAAACCGGCGTGTTCGAACCGGTTCTTAAAACATTGCTTTTAACTCAATACATTCAAAAAATTTTATGTAACGACAATGACTAGCCAATATGTTATTGGGAAAGTTTGAACATGAGTCTTGTTTTCTTTCAAAAAAATTTTACTCACTTGACACATTCCATTATTTTTCTTTAATATTAAAAAATACATTAGTTTTGATGTGTGTGACCCAAACACTTATCGATTAGATTATTTTATTTTATTTATTTTGTTTGAATTTGCCAGTTAACTGCATTAATTTTGTTGTTTGACTGAAACACCTAGGCCACAAGGAGTCCTCCCAAAACTCTCCACTTTTCCCCGTTGCCACATCAGCGCCACATCAGTTTTCCTCACTTTTCCCCACTTTTCCCCATTTTGCACTGTGTCGTCCCACTTTTCCCCATTTTCAAATCTTATTTTTATTTAATTATTTTAACAATAAATAAATAATAATAATTAAATAGATTCATTAAAATAAAATATAAAATTACATTAAAATTTAAAAAGATATTACATTAAATTAAAAAGATATTACATTAAATGAAAATACATAATAAAAAATATAAAAAAACAACTATACTAAAAAAATTGTGTATACCTTTTCGAAGAGGATGCGGTGGATGCAGACTCGTTTAAACTCGTGGCGACGATGGTTGACAAAAACTGAAAGTTTCGTTGTTTGATATTGATCTCCTCTTCTTCTGAACTTGACGATTTACTTTCAAATGTGGGAAGCTCCAACTTAAATGGATCCATTGTTTTAAACTTTATAAATTTTGAGTGAAGAATGAAAGAATAAAATGATAAAGAGTGTGAGTTGTGATTGTTTTGGAGTTGTTTAAATAGAAAAAGAATTAGATTTTTTTTTTTTAAACATTCCAACGGTCCAAAATCACCCCTAACGGTCGACACCCTCTTCTTCCCATTCGGCTTGATTCGGTGATGGTCTCCCGATTCACCCCACCCCACTTCCGGGGGGGTGGTGTTCCCATTTCTTCCCGGACCGGGAAACGGCTCCCCGGCTTCTTCCCGGGTGCCACTCCGTCTCCTCTTATTGTTTTCGTTATTTTATTTAAATTTTCACCGTTTAAACTCCAAAAGTGATTACACTAGATTTTAATAGTTCATTGTTGCTATTGGAATATACCTCTGGAAGTTTAATAAGTTAGGTATTAACATTTTGTAGATATTGCCAAAAAAAATTTTGAACGATGAAAGTCTCAATCGTGTGAGCCCACTGTTCCAGACTATGTCACCAAGATCTAGTTATTTGGACCACCCATGAGCCACCACAGGAGGAAACCCCATTGGGAAAACTTCCTACCCCACTCAGACCCTTTTTCGCTGCGGGGGGATTTGAACCCAAGACCTCTCGTATGGAAAAATCTCAGGGTACCATTGAGGCACTGCCTCATTGGTTAATCAAGAATCAATATTAGTTAAGAATTAAAATAAAAATTTCTAACCGTAAATTTAAAAGACATAAAAGTAATTTTTGTTAACTTAAAAAATTACTTTCACACTTATTGAATCATGTGGTTATAAATAGTTATTTATAACTTGTTGGTTCTCACTAGCATTTTCGAATGTTTTGATAGGGGTTGAATCGTAAAGTAAGAAGAAAATGCTAAGAAATAGGGAATGATCAATTAAACATCATTATACCCTTAAATTATTACGTTCAAATATTAAATAAAAATATAAATTACAAGGAAAACCCCACACTCCAAAAAAAGTTCCTAGTGACCCTCACAAATTCAAAAATCAAACCGTAATAATGGAAAACCAAATGATAGACGTAACAATACTCCCTTCTTAACCTACTTTTTGCACTCAAAGAATGGTTCCTAGAAACTTGTCTTCATCCTCTTCTGTTGCTTGTTTTTCATCATCTACAACCCCTCAAGTATGTAAAGTTGTCTTTTCATGCACTTGTGCGCCTAAACGAACTTTTCTTTGCACCATAAACATTCCCCTTTTGCCCTTTTTAACTCGAGTTCATTACCCTTCAGAAGCTCGGTCATTGGGCTTGGCAACGAAGGAAGTTTTTACACATTAAAGACATGTTTGGGATTGCTAAAAGGACTTTTTGTTAAAAGTTTTGTTAACTTGTGACTTTTTGAAATAAAGTTTTTAAAAAAATGTTTGAATTAGTTTTTGTGTATAAAAAAGTCAAAAAGGACTTTTTAGTCATAAAAATTTTAAAAACCACAAAAAGTAACTTCTTAAAAATGACTTTTAACCAGTGTTTTGAAAACCGGACCGGACCGGCCGGTCGGACCGGAAAACCGGTGGTCGGACCGGTGGTTGAACCGGTTTTTTGATTTATTTATTTTTTTGATTTTTTTTGATATATATATATATATATATTTATAAAATGTTTATAAAATCATCCGGTTCTTAAATCCGGTTCGACCGGTCCGACCTCTGACCAGTAACGAAACCGGTTCGACGTCCGGTCTGATTATGAAAACATTGCTTTTAACACTTCTCAAAAAGTTAAAACAAAAGGTGTTTTTTAAATTAACAAGCATCTTTTTGACTTAATTACTTTTTCATCAATTTAATAGGTTAAAAAGTTTATTTCAACTGAAATCTCAAACATTCACTAACCAAATGAGTAATTACCCCATAAGTGCCATTCTCTCCCTCACGGTAAGTGGATCCTCCTTCAATCTCTGAGTTAGTTAACCAAACTAGGGGTGTTCATCGGGTCGGATAACGAGTTATTCGGGTTTTTCAAATCGGTTATTTGGATCTGAAATTTTTTTTTGGCCTATCCGAAATCCGAAACCAAACCGGAATCTCAAAATATATATTATCTGACCTGAACAAACTATTTTATTCGAGGTATTCGGATATTTGACCCGAAAAATTAGTTTTTGCATATCCGAAACCCGACACGGCTCGAATCTAAAGACATATTATCCTAACCGAACAACCCGAAATAGATTTCGGATGAGGTTTTTTTTGTTTCGGATACGATTCGGATTTCGAATTTTTTCGAGTTTGGATATTTTGAACACCCCTAAACCAAACCCAAATTGGAGTTCTTGATGTCTTGAAATGGCCATCCTGTAAGCCTCATGTTGGGCTCTTGGCTTATTACATGCAAAGAAACTCATGTCACTATTACGTGAATTCATATTAATACGTTTGACCTTCGGTTTCAAGCCTTTAACGTACAAGATAATCACCTTGTTTAGTAAACTATCAAACAATTGCTTATACTCTTGAAATCAAATGAGTTGAGATAGCCATGGTATATTCTTCCCATGATAGTTAGACAATAGTTGTGCCACAGGTGTTAATAAACAATTGATGTCATTCAACAGGGCCGGCTCGAGCTTTTTGGAAGCCTAAGGCAAACACAAAGATCATGGCCCTTACCACTAAATAGCATGTCTAAATCTCTAACTCGTAACAGTAATAAAAACTTCATTTCAACGCTAAGCATAGATGAAACAAAAACAAAATAGGTGTGATTATTTGAGAAAAAAAAACTATAAACACTCTCTTTTGAGATTATGAAAGGTTTCTATGTTTTTTCAAACTCAAATGACAAAACAAATGAAAACAGATAACTTCTAAGATTGGGGCCCAAAAAATTTGAGGCCCTAAGCTCTTGCCACAAATTTATTTAATAAAAGCAGACGCTGCCATTGAATGGCATTGGCTTCAAGATAGATGTATGACCAGTGGCGGAGCTTAACCCCAAGCGTGGGGGGGGGGCGAAACTTCAGGGGGGCGAACATAGGGTATATTTTTTTTTTCCGGGGTGGACGAAATAAAAATTTTTTAAAAATTTTGCACTACGAATCGGGAAATGTACACCACTGAACGAAAAAACAGGGGGGACGGTCACCCCCCCCAGTCCTCACTAACCTTCGCCACTGTGTATGACAACCTACCTGATGCCTGATGGTTACGTTCCAAGATTAAATAGAACTTGAAGTTTTACAATTAAAATGTTCCCAACACCATAATGAAAGTTGCTAATGACCTTCACAAATATAAATCAAACCATAATCATGAAAAACCAAACGAAAGACACGTAACATGTTTAATGGGATTTTGGATGATAATTAATCATACGGGTAAAATGATCGAAGAGTTACAATGTCAATGGATACGGGCTGACCCGATAAAAATGTTTATACCCAAGGCATATATTTCTTGATATCCAAGCTACAGGTTGAAGCTATGAAAAGCTTCAACTTCATAATGAATATATGTGTTACAAATGTGTAAAGTTTAGGACCATATGCGTAATTTATCTATGAACCAAAAGTAAAATACCAGTAAAGAATCGCCGATATATACTCCTGATGATGATGGATTATTTGTTTAAAGTTTGCTCTTTGGTTTTACATATTTTATTCACTTGTTAACCCCTCTAAAATTACTAATACCCTCTGAAACATGTAATTACTAACAAATGTATATTTTGTACTATAATCATATTTGTTTTGTACTGTATTTTTAGATGCAACACAAAAGGATAAAATTTAGCAGGAAAAAAAAAATAATTTTAGGAAAAAAAAATTAAGTACAAAAACATATTTTGTAGTATTTTTAGACAAAATTCTGTACTATATTTTGTAAAAAAGAAATTTAATTACTTTTTGTTCAGGATTTCAAGTTAACTGGGACGTAAGTTGTGTCTCTGTTTTAATCGGTCTGAATATTTTAAGCCATATTTTGAGGATCGGGTTTTGGTGATGCCATAACATGAACAGAATTTCAACTTCAGATCACGAGTACCATGCATGACGAAGAAGAAACCTTTGATCAAATGGTTTTTGTAATCGCTATAAATGATCATGCATGTGGTTAGTGTAGTAATTATATTACGTTAAAAAATAAAAAAAGTAATGGAATGTACTTCTAACAAATGTAAAAGAAATCCAATAAAAACAATAAATATTATTATTTTATACTATTAAAATACTAAAAGTTATTTTTCTGAGGTTGGATATGATAAAAACAAGTTTTACTTAAAAGCATAAAATACTTGCTTTTATGCTAGATTTTTACTTTTTGTAATGCATGTAAAAATACAACACAAAAAGTTAAAATTATATACAAAAAAACATAATACACGTCTTATAACAAAACAATACTGTTATGTTTTCAGTTTTTAGGTAAAATATTGTCACATTGTGACACGAGTCAAAAGTAATCTAGTTATTGAATTCGATGCAGAAGACAAAATGACTTATGTTTTATAACAATGGATAAATAAAAATTATTACAAGTTTACAACTAAAACGGTTTTTTAGGTGGGTTTAAATTTTATCCAGAAAAAAAACGCTTTAAAAATTGAAATTACTCTTAATATCACCTAGTTTGTGATAAGCAAAAAAATTACATTTGGAACTTTTTTATTTATTTATGTTAATTAAGAAATCAAAAATATTTAACTTAATAAATAATTAATTAATCGTGTCATGTGTTAAACTTTTATGAAGCAAAGTTTCTTTTTTCAACTTTTCTTATTTTACACATGATAACTTCAAGTAATCTAATTTTTTATTTCACCTATATATTTAATATTTTATTTATTCAACCTCTCTAATATTAAGTCATTTGGGAATTTGAAGATGTTCGGCTTTTTTTTCATATAGAGAAAATTATATAAAGTGCCAAGTTCGAATATAGTAATATACTTTCGAAATATGATAGCAGAACAGAATAGAGGTGGGCAAAAAAAACCGGACCCGAAACCGAAACCGAAACTGAAACCAGATGGTACAAACGGGTCCGGTTTTTCATACAAACTAGAACCGGAACCAGAAAAACCGGATTTGGTTCCACTTATACCCTGCTAAAACCCGAATCGGAACCGGTCAAAAACCGGTTGAAACCCGGAACCAGAACCGGGTCTTGAATTTGTTAGCTGAAACTGGAACCAGTTGAAACCGGAACATGTTGCAAGAAAAACCGATTTACGCACCTCTAGAAGAGAAGCAAAGGACCCAGTGAAACTGCCTGCCCGGCCCAGGCCCATCTTCTTGTGAAACACCGGCTTTTCATTTTCGATCCCTTTCTTTTTCCTCTTGATTCGATGGCGTAGGCTGCGTAGCCGAACAAAATTGAACTGCAGCCCAGTTCTTGTTTTTAAACATCCAAGTTTTCTATTTTAATCATGTTGATGGCCCAATCACATTAAATTATTACACCATCCACTAATGTAGCAATGTATAATGTTACACTAAGTTACATATCATATATTATAAAAATATGACTTAAAATATAAGCATATTATTTACTAAATTGAATAACATTGTTTTTAATTATTAAAAGAAAGAGGAGAAAAACATAATTTAAAAAAAAGTGTGAAATATATACACATATATATTTAATATGAGAGAGTCGAGAAACTAATTTCAATATACTCTAAAAAATGACATATAACCTTAAAAAATATTATTTATTAGAATAGGTATCTCTTTAACCATCTTCTATTATTCTTCATGTTTTTCTAAGGATAATAGGTCGCAAGCAAAAAAACAAAAGAAAAGAAAGTTTTTATAACTAAACCTTTAGAAACCAATTTAAAACTGGTATATGAACCATTTTATTATTGTTTTATTTATTTCAATGATATTCGAAAAGACCAATTTATTGGTTTGTGAGTCTGTGACTGCCTGACTGGCATGTAGTTTTCAAGCGGGTACCATTTTAAAATCGATAAACCGGTTTTTGATCGTTGGGTATAAAAAACTCTTTTTAAAAGCTATATTGATGTTGATTCGTTAAAACCAAAATTTTGTATCATTTTGTCACCATATTTTTGTATAAATAGGCATTGATGTGTTGGTTTGATTATAACACTTAAACCTGGATTAAAAACGATTTGGTTATACCTGAACCGGTTTATACAAAAACCAGTTTTTAACCAAATTGGCCAAAATCAGTTTGATTAAAACCTAATTAAACCAATTTTTTCTAAAAGAAAAATCCTGATTCAAAGCTCGTTATATTACATATCTTTACTGTCTCAAGGTAAAAGCCTTTTTCTTAATTTTTTTGACTGCTTGTAATGGTTGTGTATTAGTGATAGATAATTATTTCCATGTAGGCACCACGTAAGCAGTTAATACATTTTTTTTTACAACAAATTTTTCCCACCTTTGTTTACTATGGTACCAGAACCCTCAACCTATTTTAGAAAAAAACGCCATAATACATCTTGGTACCATTGGGACAAATGTCCTTTTGGTAAGTAGTTAATGCATAGTGAGTGATATATATTTGTAATGACACATGTGTTAATGCATGGTTTAATTTTAAAAAAGAAAAGATAATGTCTATAATTGTAGTTGGTTGAAAAAATCCAAAGCCATTGTGCTTTGCCCCATTGCTTGTTATCACCCTCATGAGAAGCATTATAACACCTCAAAAGTGGAATGAAGAGGCAGTGTAGGGACGTGATTGAGCTACCACTAGTATTGTTTTACTACTGATAACCTACAACATGTAACACCCTCATCTTTATCATCATGATTTTATATTTTTATAATATGAGTTATTAAAAATAAGCATGTGGGTTAGTATTTAAATGAAGGGATTTAAAAGGGCTAACAGTGGAAAAATATATTTAGGGTTCTCTAATTACCCTCACTAGTTGACCTTGCCTATTATTTTATTCATTGTCATAGTTTTAGAGAGAGAAAGATATGAGATAGAAAAGCCAAAGATTCAGCAAAAAGCTAGGTATGAATTATAATTTTAACTCTTGTCTAAAGGCTTAAATCAAAGCATATATAATATCTTGCACAAACGTTTGTTGATGATATGCAGATTGTTAACGATTGAATCTTCACAATTTTTATAGATTTCACGTGAAAGAGGTGTCGGTTTAGGGTTTTATTTATAACATAATCAAA
Organism: Mikania micrantha; assembly: GCA_009363875.1. Classification (NCBI taxonomy): domain Eukaryota; kingdom Viridiplantae; phylum Streptophyta; class Magnoliopsida; order Asterales; family Asteraceae; genus Mikania; species Mikania micrantha. The sequence goes on from CM018693.1 coordinate 21,597,253, forward strand.
GTTAAGTTATAGATACCTACTTTTACATGTTTTATCTTGATTTGAGGCTGAAATATGTTAACAGTTTCTTAAAGCTTTTACGCGCGCTAAAGCTTTCATCTTGCAAGGTTGTGATTAGGTTTACAACTTTTTTGATGATATTGGGAGTTTGGGACTCACTTACATTGTAAACCCTCGGGTTCTTTCAATACCTAACTAACCGGAAAGAACAGGTAAAGTGCGACTGCAATCAACTGAGTTGGTGGCCTTCAAAGAAAATTGGCCAAAGTGTGAATTAAACTTGAGATATCTAGGTTATCTCTCATCCATTTTAACCACCACATTACTTCCTTAGAGGTTTAGGTTTATAGTTTTTTTTTATGTATGAATATTGATGTATCATGGTCATGGTTGCAAAAGTCGCTAGGCGCTCCTAGGTCGGAACAGGTCCTTGGAGCGAGTAATCGGAGAGTACTCGGCCCTAGGCGGGAGTACTCGGGTAATACGCAGGAAGTACTCGGCCTCGGAACAACTCCTTGGAGCGAGTACTCGGAGAGTACTCGGCCTTGGAGACCGACTTTTACAACAGTGATCATGGTTCATGTATGTAAACCCTAAAAAGATAAAATTTAAAGTATTAGTAGCTATGGAATGTGGATTAGATTATGTTATATATATAAGGAAATAGTAGTATGAAGGTGTTAAAGTTGATCAGTCCACACTTGATATAGTTCACCTGCAAATGAAATTATCATCCATAGATGGACTTAGTCATCCTCAACTATAAAGATCATCTACACAAGGATGTTCACCCACATTGGGTTATTCATCTAAAGAATGATGATCTCACTCGTCTAAGATTACTCATTCGTAGAGTGATGTTCTCGCTCACACATGTTGAGCGTTCATAGTTGAACCCTTTTCCGCGTGACATCATGCTTGGTTATGTTATAATATACCACTTAAAAGGGTTAAGTTTTACATAGTTAAGGTTATGTGTGTATCTATATATATATATATATATATATATATATATATATATACGAGTAAAATGACATTATGTGATTTAAAAGCATCCATATCTAAAAGTTGATTATATTGATGAAACCAACACTATATTACATGAATAAATTTAATTAAAAGTAAAGTATAAACTACTCAAAGTGTGTTACAATGTCATTCGCTAAAGCGTTAAAATATAGTACAGTTAAGGAACATTTAAAGAACTAGAGGATAACAAAGAATGATATTGAAAGTAAAGAATAGTTAAAAGGCCCAAAATATTATTTTTCACATGTAAGGATGGTTATAGGCTTGCAAGCACCCATAGGAGTTTTGCATTTGTTGCTCTACTCACTATATAAGAGTCTTGCACTCCTTCACACTGCTTGTTATAGTAGTCATGCAAATGTTCATTCCCACATGTTATAATGATAAAGGAGTTGTGTCTTGCACATACTCTTATGTTATAATGATAAAGGAGTTGTGCCTTGCGTATACTCATATGTTAGAGTGATAAAGGAGTTACATATTATGCATACTTGTGTGTTATAGTTATAAAGAATTTATGCCTTATGCATACTATTAGAATTCACACATGATATAGTGATAAAAGAGTTGTGTTTTGTGCATAAACTTGGACATGTACATTGCTCAAACATATATAAAGATGAACTAAAGAAATATTAAAGTAGAAGTAGGCCTAGCAAAATAGACGGGTTGGGTAATGGGTTAGAACGGGTTCGGGTCAGGATGAGTGCGGGTCAGAACGAGTTTTAAGCAAAAATCATTCGGGTCTAAATGGATTGTTCTCAAAAATATCAATTTAGTTTAACTTAAGATACGTTATAAGTAAACAAATAGTCCATTTGGATAATTTTTAATGATTTTCTCAACAAGTATTTTATTAATCATTTTAAATGTTTGAATCCATTGCATTTGCATACTTTTTTGGTTACCCGTCTTGACCCGTATTGTGTTTAAGTGCTACTCATCTCAACCCATTCAATATTATGATGTTTCCTATTTCAATCCATTATACTACAATTGTTTACTCATACCAAACCATTTCCTTTTAACATGGGTACAAATTGCCACCTATAAGTAGAAGCATACTAAAGTATGACAAAATAATACTAAAGAAAGACAATTAAAGTTATAATGATAGTTACATTTAAAGTATGAATTTATAAACTGTTAGTGATGTTATAAAGCTTATAAAAATGTTATGTTTGAAATTATTATTAAATAAAACTAGAACTTACTCAACTTTGCTAACTTCTTTTTATGTATTTTAGCTTAACAAATAACAAGGAATAAGAGAACAACTTAACATGGATCTATAGGCATCCTAAAATCTTTAAAAACTGATATAATTCAACTACTCTTGAAACATATTAGTATATTACGACTATTGCTTTATTTTGCCCTTTATGTATTTAGTTGCATTTATTTAATAAAAAAAAATTAGTTCATAAGTCATGATGTCATTTGCAAAATTGCAAAATTGCAAAATTGCAAAATTGTGTTTGGCCATTTCTTAACAATATGCATATAGTTAAAACATAATTAATGTCGAAAATGTATACATAGTAACAGTATGCACCAACAACGCATACATAATATGCACCAATCACGGGCCATTGGATAGTCGGCATTTGGACCAATGAGTGGTTTGACATTTTGATTCATCAACAAACAAGACCACACAAGCAGGGTGTAAACGAGTCAAGCCAATCTCAAGCTTGTTAAAGCTCGGCTAGTTAGAAAATTTTTAGACTTGAGCTCGGCTCTTCTTGTTTATATTTAAACTTTAGTGTTATTTAATTTATTTACTTTAATTACTAATTTAATATATATTTAAAATTATACTTTCCAAATTTAACATAAAATATACGATTTAAATATATTTATTATAACTATATACAAATAATTAATTTTATAAATAAAAACTAAATATAATAAATAAAATTTATATTAATAAAAAGCTCGTTAAGGCTCGGGAGCTGGTTCGTGATCAATATGTAAAGCTCGGGCTCGATAACTTTAAGAGCCATATTTTTAGGCTCGAGCTCATGCTCGTTTAGGATTGGGCTCGTTTAGGCTCGGCTCATTCGAGCTTTCTATCGATCCGATCTCGAGTATTTCACGAGTTGGCTTGATTCGTTTACACCCTACACACAAGCACATTTACGCTCATGCTAGACTGCCTCAATGCATTTATACATTATTAAGGTTTAAAATAAATTTACGTTTATAATAAAACATGATGTTAAACTTCATGCACAAGGCTTTGTCAAGTATCCAATACTATTTTAAGTACATGTACTTCCTTCAAATAAAAGTAAAAGCATGCTACGACATCTATTAGCGTTGAACTTTATTAAGCAAGTATGTGATGGTGAATTTTTTACTTTTCGTTTCTTTTTTTTTAACCAGAACTTTTTACAGCAATTTTTTTTAACGTGAGTTGAACCTTGACATTAATAAAATCTTTACCATTATAACTCAGAAAGAATTATGCCATTGAACCCAACTTGTCACCCGGACCGCATTTTGTACTTTATTTCTATTTAAGTTCAAGTTATCTTAAAATAACCTATATACTTTTACAAATTTAAATTAGGTTAAATTTATAGGAATTTAATCACTTTAACAAACATGTGCGAAGTAATCGATAAATAAATCGATCGGTTAAATCCATTGAACCCTATGAATTTAATTGAAAAAACTCCAAACATATATAATATTTGGAACATTTTAGAGATAATAATAAGCTTTATTCTCAATAATTGCAACCGACACTTATTTGGGCCCGCAATTTCCAATTAATTAAACTTGACCCCTAAGCTTATATGGTTAGTAACTATATTCATCTAAGTATATTATGTATCACTTAACCCCCCATGTTTACCTGTGAAGTCTATATCCTCATGATTAGCTCATGAAAAGGCTTATGCTTCCTCACATAACCCTGAATTTTTTCTCTTAAAATCATACACAAGTATTATCATTTAGAGCTCCACCTTTAGTTTTTTGGTATTTTAAATACTTTGTATTTAATTAATTTTATTTTGGTATCAACTAAGTCAAAAAACTAAATTTTAATCATTCATGTATCATTTTAATACATTAGGTTGTTCAGTTTCCGAATATAACTCGAAAAAAATCGAAATTCGATTCAATTTCAATTCGAAAAACATCAAGTCGAAATTTAATTGGAATTTTCACATTCGAATTCGATTCGTAGTATAATATCGAATTTCGAATTTCATATTTTTAATTCGATTCGATTCGAATTTAAATTATTTTTATTTATTTTTATTTTATATATGCAAGTAGTTACTGTCTTTTAAAATTAGTTTTTTAGTTAAGTGGTTTAGTTTATAAAACTTAAAGCCTATTACACAAATGTCATTTTAATTATAAAATACTCATAATTTTAAAACTTTTAAATACACTAAACCTAAACATTTACAACAAAAGCATCAATTGTAAAACTCGAAAAATTCATCATTTTGGTTGTTAATTTCTAATATCTTGATTACTTGTCACTTTATGTTTTTTGTATGTCATCATTAGCATTATATATTGAATTTTTATCATTTTATTAGTTTAAATAATATCTCTAATATTAAAACTTAAATGTTGGTTATTTAATATTTGGATGTTTAAGGTTTTGATTATTTGATATTTTGAATGTATAAAGATAGCATGTATAAACAATTTTTTAATTAAATTCAAATCAAACTAATTTGAATCCTAATCGCATCCGAATCGAATTCTTATTGGATTTTTTGAATAAATTTCGAATTCGCCTCATCAAGAATTCAAAATTCGAAATCATTCGATTCAAAATATTTGAGTTATTCAAAATTCGATTCGACAAACGCCCCTAATTTTAATAAGAACATGTAGTATCAGACCGTCACATGGTTATTTAACCCCAAAACCAACAATATGCTATCTAAATGATTTATTAGTGATGATGGCAAATACGTTTTAAAGAATAATATATTTTTCTTTTTTTCTAAATACGTTTTTAAAGAATAATATATTTTTTCTAAAGCAAGTATTTTGGGTCTTAATATTCACACGTTATTGTCGTTATATATACATCATACTCTGGTTAGAAAATATAAAAAGATAGTGTTATTAATATACTTATAAAATCATAGTATTATAAATTGTTTGTTAGAAAAAGACGAAAGGGTGAATACAGACAAACCAACCAAAATATCAAGGGGTATTTTGAAACATGTATTAAGGTATGGACTAAATTTGTAAGAAACTACAAAACAGAGGGCTTTGTAGAAAAGACATATTAATGGGAGGGTGTAGATGTGGACATTGTGACAGTGATACGATTGTTTGTATTTAACCGAGATCATTAAACTTAATTATATAAGTAAATATATTACTGAAAATAATAAAATTCGGTGTACCGTATTTGAAACAAATAATATTTTACAATATTTTGGTGCTATTATACTAGTATTTTAACCCAAAAATATATTTAGCATTGATGGTGATGGAGAGTTGGAGACCCAAATTATTTGATCGACAGTCTGGAACTCACTGCCTCCACAGACTTCCAATTATATATATAATTTATTTAATTTTTTTTCAAAAGAAATTATAACTTTGTTGAATATACACTTATTATTTTATTATCATGCATAATATTTCTTGGTTCTTTATTTAAAAAAATAGACATACTAACATAAATCTGACTTTTTTTCATTTCAACTTGATATGATGTTTTATAGCATTTCAAAAGGATAAACCTAATCTTAAGTGGGTTTTATTTAATACATGTTTGTATTAAAATACTTAACATGAGGTCGGACATTGAATATTTACTTGATGTTTATGTTTTATCTGTTATGTTTTAATGAAATTATGTTATATGTATTAAACTTTATGTTTAAAAAAGCTTTATGCTTCTCCTTTTGGTTACATGTTAAATACAAATGAAAAATTCGGGATATCTGAGCCGGGGACTCTTACGAATCAGCCTTTCTACTTGTAGATAGAGGTAAGGTATGTCTTTATCTTTCCCCTCTTATACCCTACTTTAAGTGAAATTTTTACTTAATACGCTTGTTGTTGTTGTATTAAACTTTATGTTAAAATAAAATTATAAACCGAACAATTTTATGATTTATGTTTGATAGATTCAACTACATAATATAAATACTACTAGATATTATAAAAAGTTAAAACCGTCATAAAATTGACTCGTACAAAATCTTAAGCATTTAATAAGAATTTAAAGATCATATGAAGTAACACTAATAATAAAACGAAATTATGATACCATAAATCGATTTTACAAACTTATAAATATTCATTATTATTATTTAAATAAAATAAATATTGTTGAAAGCAATCGCGGATTCTACGTGGATATATATATAACCGCACTTCAAAACACACACCACTCACTCCCTAGTCCCTACCTCATCTTCACTTCCTCCACCACCACCACCGGCGATGCCGACGGCGACGGCGATTTCCATCACATTCCTCTTCCTCCTCTCCATTACCGCCACCGTTCACTCCCACAACATCACCAGAATCCTCGCTAAAGACCCCCAATTCTCAACCTTCAACCACTATCTCACCATCACTCACCTCGCCAATGAAATCAACCGCCGGCAGACCATCACCGTCTGCGCCGTTGATAATGCGGCAATGTCGTCGTTAATCGCCAAAGGCCTCTCTCTCCAAACAATGAAAAACGTTCTCTCTCTTCACGTCTTCGCCGATTACTTCGGATCCAAAAAGCTCCACCAGGTCACCAAAGGCTCCACCTCCACCGCCACCATGTACCAAGCCACCGGTGAAGCACCAGGCACCACCGGATACGTCCACATCACCGACGTTAAAGGCGGTAAAGTCCGGTTCACGCCGGAAGACAATCCGTCCCAAACCGACAGCGTTTACGTCAAATCAATCCTCGAAATGCCGTACAACATCTCCGTCATTCAAATCAGCTCGGTTTTACAATCGCCGGAGGCGGAAGCTCCGACTGCCGCTCCAGATCTGAACTTAACCAATTTGTTACAACGCGACGGTTGTAAAGCGTTTTACGATCTGTTAACAACTTCGGGAGCGATCGGAACGTTTTTGAGCAGTGTTGAAAGTGGAGTTACCGTGCTTTGTCCCGACGATGATGCGGTTGCAGCGTTCGCGCCAAAATACAAGAACCTGACGGCGTCGGAGAAGACGTCGTTGTTGCTCTACCACGGAATTCCGCTTTACAACTCCATGGGAATGCTCAGATCTAGCAATGGATTGATGAACACGTTAGCGACGGAGGGAGCTAAGAAGAAGTACGATTTCACGGTGCAGAACGACGGCAACGATGTGACGTTGAAGACGAAGGTTGTGACGGCGACGATAACTGGAACGGTGGTAGATGAAGAGCCGATCGCGATTTACACGATTGATAAGGTTTTGAAGCCGACGGAGTTGTTTAAAGGTGAGGTGGTGGCCGACGAGCCGGCGGCGGCTCCCAAGGGCGCGAAGAAGAAGAAGACGACGAAGAAAGGAGACACGTCGGATGGTGATGCGGATGCACCTGGGTCGGAATCTTCCGAAGACTACGGTGATGATCCGGCGGATCAGACGGCGAGTGGTGGTGGGAGGTTGGTGGCGTCGGTGGTGGTTATGGGGTTCTGGTTTTCGTGGTCGGTTCTCGTTTGATTTTTTTTTTTTTTTTTTTTTGGTGTCGGTGTGATAAATTGACGGCGGGTATCATGGGTCTCTCATGAGGTTTGCTCATGCAGAAATAGGATTCTCTTTTTATTTTTTGTATTTAATTTATGGTTTAAACATCTTTATTTTGTTATATTTATCATAAACGAAAAATATTGAGTCTTTTTATTCGAGGTCTCTTCATTGTAATTACTTGTCTTTTTTTTTTATAAATATTAATTACTTGTATTAATGTTATTGCTTCATGATTTGATATACCTAGTCTTATTTACAAATTAGTATGAGTTTTTTTATATAATTTGAACTAATTACTTTAAGGTTACAATACGCAATGTTAACACTTGCTTCAAGAATCCCTCTGCCTACTACTAAACCAGATAAAACTTTATTAATCGAAAAAATATAGCAAATTGCACACATGTATATTTTTTTAAGTTAGGTTTAGTTAAATAACTTGCACATGTTCAATACATAATTAAGATTTTTGAACATAATTAATTTTAAATAGAAAATGTTAAAAGCATATAAACATGGCCATATACTAGTGACGAGATACAGTAAGAGATAGAAAAACAAAACAATTATTGAATTATTCAGTTATGTAAATATCTCATTTATTATACTCAAGAAGAACAAAAGAATGATGTAGTTTGGTTAAAGCCAATGACAACTAATTGATGGAGAAATTAGCAAAATATGATAATGATTTTTTTTTTGAAAAGAAAAAAAGTTTTAATTAATTTGTAAAATAAAATTTATTATAGAAATAATTAGTTGTAGTCTTGCAGATTTGATAAAGATAGCGAAAATTGAAGAATCTGCCAACTGGTTGTCGACATGTGCTGCCTAGTTGGAAGCAGTTGGGTTTGGGACGCCATATTTTCCCATTAAAATTTTGTTTAATTTAATATAAGAAGCTTTTTTTTTCTTTCAATAAATGCTCACATTTTCTAAAGTGTCACAATATATTCAATATTTATTTTATTTTTGCAACAATAAATTGGTAAACATTGTGTTTTAAAATTTTCATTTGAAAGATATATATATATATATATATATATATTATAATAGATGGGTATTTTTAGGAAACACGTGTCATGTTCTGGTGCAACTTTAAAAAAAGTTACTAATTAAATTATATAATTAAATATAAAAAAATATAAATCTTCTTATTCTAATAATTTACTAATTTATTAAAATTTGATAAACCATAAAAATATTTCAATTATATCTTATCTTAAAATATAATTTTATAATTATTAAATACTAATTATTATTTAAAATTAATGAATTATGTTTTTTTATTATTCGACGTATAATAAACTGGTTTCTACGCTTTTGAAAATTACCTTCGTATGCGTGAGATTTAAATTAATGTGATGGAGACCACTATGTGCTGCCTGTTTGTTTTTTTTTAAAAAAAATAATAATTGAAGGAAAGCTAAATGCAAACGTGGGTATATCACTATATCTAGACCTGTTTCCTCTGATAAATGTTTAACATGATTGTAACATCTAGAAAATATCGTGGTAATTGTTGTAGTTATATTACTGGAAGCTACTAGTTTTTAGCATAAGAGTTACAGGTTTAGATTTGAATTCAGACTAAAACATATCGTGCTAAGACAAGGTTAAATGATTTATCCAGCTGTAAAAATCATTATAAAGTCAAACATATGCTTCAAATTGTCAAATCCGGTGAATGGTTGAAGCTTCATCTTCAGTGTGTCGTTTATATAAAAAATGTTATTTTACTAGAAAAATAAAGAGAATTATTTTAAAACTCTATGTGTATATTTGCTTAAAGGGTAAAGTTCTATATATGATAAGTTTGATAAAACATTTAAAATGAGAGGATTTTTGAGATTTAAAGTTAAAGTGTAAAAAAAACAAGTATTGAGTTTTTTTACTTTTTTTTATAGGAAGTCTCTGTCCCACTAGTCAACTGGCTCTCTTAAAAGTGAACCAAGGGTTGCTCTTTTATTTCTAAATTGACAAATATATTTATCAAGTTGAAAGGTTAACTGTCCGTATTGCAAAATTTAATTTGCTGAAAATAAATGGGTGTGAATTCTTTCTAACACGATTTAAGGATAATACAATCTTTGATACACTAATTGTATGTGTGATTGTAACATGAAATTTGATGCTAAACACGTTTAACCAATTTTAGTAGATTAAAGATGTTATAAATGATGTTTAAAACTTGTTGAAGAGGCTTAATACGGTTATATAAAAAAAAATTACGTGTAACATTGAGACGACTCCCCCACAACCTTGTACCACGTATCAAACAATAATCGATGAAAAATAACGAAAATTGATCAAAAACAGCGAAAATTTGACTTAGTCGAGCTAGTTCAAGTTGGACCAAACCAAGTTGAAGAAAATCAGCTCGGCTAAGTATTCAACCACTTAGACTGAGTTGTACAACACTACCAATTAGATAAAAGTAAATTAGAGGGTTTGTTTGTTCTTTTCTTTTGTATGTTTTTACATATATTTGACTTTCTATAAGATCATGTGTAATGAGACGTGTGGAGGGCTTAACCACCCTCCATCACGCCCTCATCACCCACATCCACCACTACACACAAGGGCGTGACCACCTATGGTGACAAATTCGTGAGGGTCTTCACTGCGTGAAGGAGAAGAAAGGGGAAAAAGGAGGGGTGATGAGACTTGATAAGGGAGTGATGATAACACATATGATGATGACGTTGAGTGGAAAGGGAGTAATAGTGTTGGTTGATTATGTGACGCCTACGTGGAGTGATGCGGGTTTGATGACTGCACATGGCTTAACAAAGCTTATCTTTTGCATTAGGTCAATTTGGTTTGACCAAACAACATTCTTGTTTAAACATTGTTTTTACAAGGGTGTAACACCCATATATTCATAACTATTTTCGTTTATCTTAACTGTATTTTAGCGCATAAATTACCCTAGTACATAGAGTAATTAAACTTGTTTCTAAAGCATATTAAAGGCAAAGAGGTATCAAAGTTCGCTGTATGGCTGGTTTGTAAGCAAAGGATATGGAACAAAATCTACAAGCCTGAAAAGTGTAATACACACACACACCTTTAAATCAAATAATGCGTTTAAACATGACCTTTTCAAGATACTTGGGAAATCAATCTTGTATTCGTATAAATTTTTTTTATTTTACAATTTTTTTTAATTTCTTTTAAGATAATAATATAAAAAAAACATATGTACATTCTGCTTAGTAACTTATCACACAAAAGCAATGTGGTTAAATTGTTAGCCAAAGGAGTGAATCCTCTGTAGTCTGTACAATCTAGAATTTAGAATTGACTTGGTTGTCAACACTTGTTATAGTTTTATTTATAACTTTATAGGTAACTAATATAACACATATACTTTAGGGTCTGATCCAAATACAATGACGCTTTTACACGGAAAGTGTTCAAAATCTGTAGTCTGTGCTAGAGGTGGCCATCCAACCCGGTTCCAGGACCCGACCCGGCAGACCTGACCCGGACCCGAACCGGTTCCTACCCAGTAATCTCAAGAACCGGTTGGTACCCGGTAGTACCTGAAAATTAGGACTCAGTTCCACACTTTTCTCATTCGACCAGTTAGTACCCGGACCCGAACCGGAACCGGTTCCTACCCGGACCCGTTTGGAACCGGTTATAGCCGTTGTAACCAATCTGAACGTTGGAGACCCATTTCTAGCCGTTTTTTTGACCGTTTGGAGCTCGAATCTAGCCGTTTTAACACCCTAAACTAGTATAAATAGGTATTGGGTGGTATGGAGTGATCACACAACTCAAAACGAAATCCCGTACGCGAAAAAACGCAAAAAACGCTCTTTATACGTGCTTGTTTAGTCTCCATCTCTCGTTTTGGTTTTTCGTTTTCTTGTTTCCTACTCTCATAGTCTCGATACTCTTTATACATTTCCCTTTGTTATCATGGATGCTTCACATTCTTCGGTCGGTCAAGGTTCCAACACCGAACCATCATTTGTTCGTGTTATTGAACACAATCGGTAAGGGTGTTCACGGTTCGATTTCAAACCGCGAAACCGCCCAAACCGGTCATCGATTTGGTCTCACGGTCAGTTTTTTTCAAAACGTTTGGTCGGTCGGTTTCAAAAGTTGGAAACCGTAATGAACGGTTTGGTTTATGGTTTTCACGAAAAACCGATCGTTAAAAAACCGGACCGGACCGTGTGATATATATATATAGGGATTGTATTTTATTATGAAACATAATATTAAAGAGAGAACCTTAAATACTATATGGGTCATCTATTTGCAATCTTGAAAATAAATATGTAGTTTACATTAATTAAACCATATTAAAATTGATTTGCGTTTATTAAAACCCAATTTTTTAATCAACTTTAATATAAAGTACATATTTATTTTCAAGTTTTCAACTTGAAGGCGCAAATGTGGTTTAAAGGTTTTTTTCTTTATAATATCACAATGTATAATTTATATATAGAGAGACACACACACATATTAAATAGATAGATTAATAAGTTTGATGATGTAGACGCCATTTCCTAAAAATAGATTTGGACGCACAATGTAAATAATCCCTCTCAAATCATGAAACAATTCAAATTTAATTTTGAACGGGTAAAAAAAACATAAACATAAAATGCTAAACCGTAAACCAAACTGAAACCAAACCGTTAATATCGGTTCGGTTCGGTTTGGTTCGGTTTTTTATTTTTAACGGTTCGGTTTTGGTTTTCATTGTTCAAAAACCGTTATTAACGGTTTGGTTTATGGTTTCACTTAAAAACCGTAAAAACCGGACCGTGAACACCCCTAACAATTGGAACCCGGAGATATGGTGCAATTGGGATTTGGTCAAGCTTAGTGATGGTTTTATAAAAGCTCGTTGCAAGTTTTGTGGAATATATTTAGGGAAAGAATCGAATTCGAATTTGAAGAAACACATCAACAAACCGTTTTGCAAGGTGTTGAAAAAGGATCCCGAGTCCCAACAAACACAAATGGATTTTCAAGGTGAAATATTTAATTATGACCTTGATCGGGTTCGGGATCGAATGGCGAAGTTCGTGATTCAAGAGGCGTTGCCGTTTAGCCATTTCGACAACCCTCGGTTAACAAACATGATTCGGGAGACGCTTCAACCACGCTACACTCACGTAAGCCGACAAACTCTTAGACGTTATTGTTTAAAGATGTGGAAAAATGCCAAACAAGAACTAGTTGCATATTTTAAAATTTTTAATACGGGGGTTAACTTAACTAGTGATGTTTGGTCGCTCCACATAATCTACCCAAATCCTACCTTTGCGTCACCGCTCATTGGGTAGAACCGTCATCATGGATAATGATGAAACGCACCATTGCTTTTGAATTTTTTCCGTATCCACATACCGGTGACCTTTTATTTCAAATTTTAGATTATGTAATAACATCGTTTAAGTTAGAAAAAAAATATTTTCAATGGCATTTAATAACGCTTCAAACAATACGACGGCGGTTGATAAATTAAAACAAAAATTTTTGCCGTTATGTAATGGTGTATTTTTTCACTCAAGATGTGTTGCACATATAATAAATTTAATTGTGCAAGACGGTATTGGCACTGATGATGTTACAACATTTATAAACTGTTGTAGACAAATGCTATATGATATTTTTAAAAAAAGTAGGAAACGACATATTGCATATAGGAAATTTTGTAAAGATACGGGGAGGGTTGCTTTGGGTGCAAATTGGGATGTACCTCATAGTGGTACGGATTACTCATCTGATATGACGGCCGAGTCATATCGCAATTTTGATATTTTGGCTTGGTGGAAAGCAAAGGAATCCGAGTTTCCAATTCTTGCTGCCATGGCCCGTGATTTACTAATTGTCCAAGCTTCCACGGTAGATTCGGAATCTGCATTCTCTCTTAGTGGCAGGGTCTTGTCGTTAAGAAGAACAAAACTCACTCCCGAGTCAGTAGAAATGTGCATATGTTTAAAGGATCATTTGGACTCGATCGATCGTATTCAAGATCAAACAACCCTCGAAGATGAAACATCCATTGAAGTAAAAGTACAGGACGAAGAAGTTGAAGAAGGCTTATCACGCCTATCTGACGAAGAACTCGCATTTGAAGCCAACTTCGGTCGTTCGGAACAAAACGACACAAATCTTTGATTTTAATGTTTTATTAGTTGTTTGTAACTTTTCTTTTGTTTTTAAACTACTTAAAATAATTAATGAATTTATGTTTGTTTTTAACATTTGTTATTATTAACCAATTCATAACTTTTAATACAAAAAACAATTTAATTAATAAAACCCTAATAAAACCTTAAACAAATCAAACCTAAACCTTAAACAAATCAAACCTAATAAAAACTAATCAAACCTTTAACTAATAATTAATTAAACTCTAATAAAACTTTAAACAAATCAAACCTAAACCTTAAACAAATCAAACCTAATAAAACCTTAAACTTATCAAACATTTAACTAATAATTAATTAAGGGTGGTGTTAAACTCACACCCAAAAATAATGTCTGCACACCCTTCAAACGACCCGTAGTGGCCACTACGGGGCGTTTAGGTACGGATTGTACTATCTCGGTCAAACGACAGGTACCATGATTAGACCCAAACGCCCCGTAGTGGGCACTACGGGGCGTTTTTGTACGAGGTTCTGCAAAAGCTTCCGACATGTCAGTTGATTAGACCCAAACGCCACGTAGTGGTCACTACGGGGCGTTTAGGGTTAACCCTAAACGCCCCGTAGTGACCACTACGTGGCGTTTAATGTTTAAAACGTGACAAATAGGTTGCAACTTACGAATTCATCGGCCATATATACACACATACTGATTTACAATATTACGCATTCTCTCGAATCACTCTCCAAATACTTGAACCAGTTTCTCTTGTTTCGTTTAATAAATATCTACACTCTACAGCCGTGTTTTTTATTTGAAATATGTCTTGGTGGGACGGAGACTTTTTCTTTGGTCAATATTCCGACGTTTCGCGTGTGGCTGAAACATATCAGGTACGAAACTGTGTTTACTTGCTTTTATTGTTAATCAAATGACAAACTAATCATAATGTTTTTAAGGATGAGACTGGCGTGCAATCGTCTGAGGCGACAAATAGACCCGCATTGCCAGATCTTAACGAAGAGGTTGCGGGTCAAACTTCGTACTGGCAGTTTGATTTGAACCAGGAACCTTGCTATGATGAAGACGTTAATAGGGAATGTTACGGTGGTGAACAATCACAACCACCCCAAGTGGCCGTTAAAAAGGAAGAAGCTGACATTGTATACCAAAATATGGACTGGAATACCAATGAGGTAATATATTTTCACTTGTTTTTAGTTAGACGGACATTAGTTTAATGACAACATTGTTTTCAGATATTCATTTCTGTGGAGGAGCTGATGGCATGGGTGAAAACTAGAGCCCTTGATAATGGATACATCATAGTTACCGGACGATCTAAGAAAAAGAAGGGGACTGATGAGGTCAACAAAATCTGGCTTGTGTGTGATCGTGGTGGTGAACACAATAGTACAGCCATCTTAAGGCGTACCGGTAGCAAGAAAATCGGGTGTCCTTTTAAATTAATAGGGATATACGACTCTGATTCTTATGGTTGGAAGCTTCAGGTCAGAAACGACAAACACAACCATGAACCTGCTCAAAATCTTGAGGGGCACCCGTTTGTTAGAAGAATGTCCGAGCAGGAACAAAACATGGTGCACCATCTGACTGAGCAACACATGGACCCACGCAACATACTTTCCAGCCTAAAGAAGCATAATCCCAACAACGTCTCCATCCGTAGAGACGTATACAATGTGCAGCATAAATTTAAAAATAAACAAAAAATCGGATCAACCCCAATGCAGGTCTTAGAGAACCTGCTACATACTAAAAATTACGTATACTTTACTCGGGAAAACTCTGAAACGAATGTCGTGGAGGAGATTTTCTTTTGTCATAAAAAATCATACACTTGGTGGCGTGCGTTCCCACATGTTCTTATGATCGACGCGACTTACAAGACTAACATGTACAATCTTCCTTTTGTACAGATAGTTGGTGTTACCTCAACACACCATACGTTTTGTATTGCTCACGCGTTCGTGAGTAAAGAAAAAGAGGAAAATTATCATTGGGTTCTAGAACGAGTAAAAGATATGCTAGATAAGTGTATGGAGCCCCGCGTGATAATAACCGACAGAGACCTTGCTCTGATGAATGCATGTCGTAAGGTCTTTCCGCATGCTTCCAGGTATTTATGCAGGTGGCACATAAGCGAAAATATCGCAAAACACTGCAAAGCGAGTTTTTCATACGGTGACTGGAAAAAGTTTAAGGGTCGTTGGGGGAATTTGTGTGACTCTTCGTCGCCTGAAATTTACGACTACAACTATAACCGCCTGTACCAACAACTTGTCTCAGATAACCGTCAAAGTAAGCGTCATTCAATATCGTTATCATTATTTTTGGTAAAATTACGTTTTCGTATGTCATAGTTTTTTTTTATTTCAGGGGTTTTGAATTATGTGACTCAGACTTGGTTAAACCCATACAAAGACATGTTTGTCACAGCCTGGACTAACAGAACGCCTAACTTTGGTCAACGTACAACTAACAGAGTCGAGAGTCAACATTCAAACTTAAAAAGATATCTAAGAACCACTAATAACTCGCTTTCGACACTGGTAGGTTTTGTTGATCAAATGATAGAATTGCAGGAGGTAAACATGAAACATGGGTTTGAAACAAGTTTAATAAAGACAATGGGTCATCATAAAATACCCTTGTTTAATAACTTACGTGGCAAGGTTTCACATAAAGCTCTTGATTTACTACTTGATGAAATAAATAAGATCAAGGTTATGCGTCAAGGTAGTATGTCATGCGGCCACCAGTTGTGGACAAGTTGTGGCTTGCCATGTGCCTGTCGGATCTCAACATACGAAAATACAGGTATCAAATTACTGTAATCAATTCCTCTTTGTTTGTTTTTTACATTTTTTTGTTGTAAACTGACTATTTTCCTTTCATTTGTATACAGACACGATTATCCCGCTTTCTGATATAGACGTCTTCTGGACAAAACTTGACACTAAGTACCCGACACTTCTAGAAGACGAAGAAATCGACGTTGCAACACAAATGGGTCTGGTGACGCAGGAAATAAATTCAAAACCTGAGTCAGTGAAAAAGAGTCTGGTGAAAAAAATACTTTCGCAGGTGTTTCCGTTTAAAAGTGAAAAGAAAACGCCATTGGTTCAGAAGGATACACGCGGACGTCCGACATTGAAGACTCAACAACAAAGGGGGAGTGAATCTAGACAAAGCGCAGTTGTCGACTCACAAGAGAGTAGTTTTCAACTTCCAAGGCATAGTTCTTTCACTCCAGCAATGTCAAACCAGCAAAGACCCTCCTTCCAACGTAGTCGTTCAACATCTTCTAGAGGGAAAAAAGGAGTCGAGACAAGTCAAGTTGACTCGGTAGTTGCCTCGCCAGTGAAACCAGAAGGAATGAACAATCTTAGACGATTTGGTCGTTACATTCCTTCAATGCTTCATTGTTATGTAAGCAACATACAAGATGTTATGCCAGATGGTAATTGTGGATTCAGGTCTTTAGCCGTTGGGTTAGGGTTCGATGAAAATCAATGGGGTTTCATTCGACAGCAACTGTTACAAGAGGTGGACACCAATAGGGAAGCATACAGATATGTTCTTAACTCCGTTGATGAAAATTTATATGAAGCAATACGTCATAGCATAAACTGGTTTGATATCAACCTGCACCTGAAGAACATTGGATGCTTATGCCTTATACGGGACTCGTTGTTGCACAAAGATTTGGCGTTATAGTTCACCTTATCACTCAACAAGGGTGTGTCACGTTTTTCCCGTTATGGTTAGCTCCATCGACAATACCACAACATAATGTGGTTTGTCTTCTTCATATGCCACAACATTTCGTCAACATAAGGTTGGAAGGGGATTATCCGATTCCAACTCTAAGTGCGGTCTGGAAATTTTACCGAAATGATGCGGCTGGTGCGTGGGAGCTGATTTATCAAGAACGAATCCAACGGTATAGATCGATTATAGAAGCAAACAAAGAAGTATATTATCACCACGAAATTCTGTAACTTTGTATATTTATTGAATATAATTAGATTACATTACATTTATATATAATATATCATTATATATAATAAATATTAAATATAATATAATTATATATAATAAATATTAAATATAATATAATTATATAAAACAAAATAAAAGATAATAATATTAAATATAATCAATTATATTACAAATATAATATAATTATATATAATAAATATTAAATATAATATAATTATATAAAACAAAATAAAAGATAATAATATTAAATATAATCAATTATATTACATTTAAATATAATTATATATATTACATTTATATATATAATATAAATTATATATAATATATAATATAAATTAAAAATTAAAAAAAAAATAAAGCTAAACGCCACGTAGTGCCCACTACGTGGCGTATTAGCATTTAATAACCCCCAAAACGCCCCCCGTTTCCCCACAAACGACCCACGCGACCCCCGTTTCCCCAAAACGCCACCGCCGCTGACCGCCGCTGACCACCGATCGGATCTCGTTTGGACCTCGTTTGCTACTTCAAGGTTAGTAATCCGACCGTTTAATCTTGGTGGATGACCGGGGGTTGGGATTTTGGAGCATACGCGGCTTAGGCCGATCGTTTGGAGCACTACGGGGCGTTTGCCCCTTCTGGTTCAAATCAAACGCCCCATATGGGGCACTACGGGGCGTTTGCTCCTTTTTTTTTTTAATTATTAATATTTATTTATTATTTATTATTATTGTTGTTATTATTACTATTATTAATATTTATTTAATATTTATTATTATTATTTATTTATTATTTATTATTATTGTTGTTATTATTACTATTATTAATATTTATTTAATATTTATTATTATTGTTGTTATTTATTATTGTTATTTATTGATTATTGTTATTAATATTTATTGTTATTATTTATTTATTATTTATTATTATTATTGTGCCATTGTGTATTATTAATTATTATACTTATTATTTATTTGTTTATTGTTATTATTTATTAATACTATTATTATTATTTATTTAATTTTTATTATTATTGTTATTATTTATTATTGTTATTTATTGATTATTTATTATTATTATTGTTATTATTGCTATTATTAATATTTATTTACTATTTATTATTTATTGTTATTATTTATTTATTATTTTTATTTATTATTGTTATTTGTTTATTATTTATTATTACTATTATTATAATTTATTATTTATTATTTATTATTCGTAATTTGTTTTATTTTATTTGTTCATCATTCAGATATGTCTTCTTCTGATGAGATAGAGTTTGCTGGTGACGATGTGGGACAGCCGCATGTGGATGATCTAGATGTCGAGCATGACGAGCTTATGGACCATCCCTGGTTGGCATTTCCTCAGCGGACGAGCGCGCGTAAGAGGCGCGATCGTCTACTGAAGAAGGAGATGGGCAACCAGAAGGCGATTGACTACGACCTGCTGGCTGAGCTTGGCCAGCAGGAGAGGATGACGGCGATCATTGGCGAGGACACGCCATGGTCTCGTCTTTTTGAGATGACGTATGCTCCACAGTACCGACTTATTACTGTGGAGTTTCTTTCGACATTTAGGTACAGGCCTCAGGCTCCTGATTTCCAGCCACAGCCGGGTCAGGCCCAGCCGGCAGAGGTTTCCTTTAGACTCTGCGGGGCCCCGTACCATTTGTCTTTAGCCGAGTTTGGGAGCGTACTCGGTTTGTACACCGAGCAGGAGACTCAGATGCCGATCTACACGACGGCTATTCATACAGCTGACGACGCCGTCGTCAGTGCTTGGTGGCCTCGGATAGGCGACGACGCCTTTGACCGCAGCGCCCGGGTCACGCGTATTCGTGACCCGCTCATTCGGTATTTGCACCGGTGCATTGCCTCGTCTGTTACAGGACGTGGCATGAGCCAGGAGTGGTGCACTTCACAGGATTTATTTTTTTTGTATTGTATATTGAGTGGGAGACCGTGCAACCTTGCACGTTGTCTCGCCGAGTACTTTAGCACGTATTACCACCGCCAGGAGAGGGGGCTGATCTTCGGGGGGTATATGTGACACGTATTGCTCGTTTTAACGGGCTTATAGATATGGAGCCTGCCGGTATGGAGGCCTTTCATCCAGTTCGTTTAGATCGACGGACAGTGCTTGGGATGCGTATAGCGCAGACATTCCCACGGGTCGGGCTTCGATTTTCCCTCGAGAAGGGGGTCATTTGGCAGCCGGGGCCAAATGATCTCCACTACAGAGACGAGGACCCTATGCCTGTGTTCCCACAGCCACAGCCGCAGCCGCAGCAGCCGCCACCGCCGCCGCCACCACATGGCGAGGGGGAGCCGCATGCTGATGTCCCACATCAGCATCCTGAGCGCATATACAGAGCAGTGCGGCTTCCCGCTCGTGTAGAGGCTATGTTACAGGGGATAGCTGATTCGACTCAACAGCTCATCCAGCAGCATCAGCACATGCAGCAGCAGTCTCATCATACCCGACGACTGGATCGGTTGGAGGATCTGATCTCGTGGCATGTGCATGTGGAGCTTAGGCATGCAGAAGGTGAGGGTATTCAGCTTCCTGCAGTTCCTGGGCCACGAGATTATCCTCTTCCACCTCCACCTCCACCTTAGTATTTTCAGTCATATTTGTATTTGTTAAACAGACACTTGTATTCATGTTTATAGTTTGTATATATTTGGTTGTTTTGGTTGATGATGCGTGCATATATCTGATTGTTTTAGTTAGTGATGCGTGTTTATTATTTAAATATGCTTTGTTGTTGATACATGTTTATTATTATATGTTTTTTTGTTGATGCGTGTAATATGCTTGGTTGGTGATGCATTATTTATCGTATTACTCTGTAACATCAGTATGCTTAAACAAAGAACGTCATTCATATATAAATTATTTAATATATTTAAATTTTAATTAAATCTAAAAATTAAAAACATTTTTAGCTTTCAAAACTAAATGTTTTAAAAACAATTAAAAATAAACGAACTGAGAGATCGTAAAAAGTAAAAAACAAGTTTTAAACAAAAAAATATTAGATTTTTACAAACAAAAAAACATGCGTTTAAAAAAACAACTAAACTTTTAAGTACGAGAGATACGTCGTCGGAAAATAAAAATGCTACGAGAGATACGTCGCAAATACGCAAAATATAAAAATAGTTTTTAACAAAAAAAACTATATTTTTACACATCAAAAATCATACCCAAACCCCCCAAATCACCCTCAAACGACCCAAGCTGTTGCACGTTTGTTTTTTTAGACCTAAACGCCCCGTAGTGGTCACTACGGGTCGTATAGGTCCTGAAAAAGCTGACAACAGAATTCTGTCGTTTAAGGTTGTCAGTGGCTCAAACGCCCCGTAGTGGCCACTACGGGGCGTATGGGTGGCGGCGGGGTGTTGAATTAAAATCCTGGGGTGTGTAGATAACCCTTCCCTTAATTAATAAACCCTAATTAAACCTTAAACAAATCAAACATAAACCTTAAATTAATCAAACCTAACACTATTAATTAATAAAACCCTAATAAAACCTTAAACTAATCAAATTAAATAATAGTTTAAGGTTTTATTTGTTTAGTGTTTTATTTTTGATTTGTTTAAGGTTTATTAATAAGTTTAAGGTTTTATTAGGGTTTATTAATTATTAGTTTAAGGTTCTATTAGGGTTTATAAATTACTAGGTTAATACCTCGTGTATTACACGGATCAGATAAAGAAATATAACTAATAATTATCAATGAAAATATAGAAATTATAAGATTATTTTTAATTTAAAATACGATTGCAATTTCGTATGATTTAATATTTTAAGCATTAAAAAAATAATATTTATCTAAACACCAACTTTTTTATATTTTGTTTTTTTCTTTAAACATGGTGTTTCAAATAATTGCTTTTGAAAATTTTATAATTTATAATAATTTTTTTAAAAAAAAGTATGTTCTTAATATTAATATACTATCATGCTTAAAAAATATTTTTTAATTTCAAAATGTTTAAAAAGTGTATTTAATATTTAATATTAGATGCATTTAATAAGAGAGAGAGGCGGGAAATAAAGGTTGAGATGCCCTAGAAACTTGACATGTGGCACAAAAAACTTTTATTTATTAGTATAGGTAGATTAGTTTAAGGTTTGATTAGTTTAAGGTTTGATTGGAGTTTAGTAATTATTAGTTTAAGTTTTAATTAGTTTAATGTTTTATTAGGGATTTAGGGTTTTACTAATTATTATTATAAGGTTTGATTAGTTTAAGGTTTTGTAAAGATTTTGTTCACGTCTAACGGTCAACGAGGTAAAAAAAACAAGTGGAACCGGTTTTCTTAAACA
Source organism: Mikania micrantha (assembly GCA_009363875.1). Taxonomy (NCBI): domain Eukaryota; kingdom Viridiplantae; phylum Streptophyta; class Magnoliopsida; order Asterales; family Asteraceae; genus Mikania; species Mikania micrantha. The sequence goes on from CM018693.1 coordinate 21,619,465, forward strand.
AGAACCGGAACCGGACCCTACCCTAACCGGGTACACCGAATAGGGTTCTTTGTGAGTGGAACCGGGTACGGAACCGGTTCGGGTCTTGGGTGGAACCGGTTTGGAGGAACCGATGGGTCTCAGGAACCGGTTCCGGTTCTTGAAAAAAAACCGGTTTGGCCACCTCTAGTCTGTACAATCCTCTGTAGTCTGTACACCCATCACCCATGCTAAATGGCCCGAGGAAGAACACTTAACGGGTTTGAGAATTACATCCTCTATATTAACATTCTTCATACCACATTCATCGACCCATAAAATATATAGCATACAAAACAAAATGGAATTTAAAAATTATTTTTAAATCAAGCAGCCTAAACTCGCAATTAAAATTTTATTTCAAATAGGGGGTCCTAACATCACATTTTATTTCTTTTTTTACATGTTAACTGAGATACCTAGCATCAAGTTTCGTCTTTTCCCCCTATGCTTAATCCAAACAAGGGGCAAAAAAGTACATGTCATCCAACCGATCATTGCTAGGAGAATTGCCACCATACACCAACAACCCATCTTTGCCATCCCGCCTCCCACCGGAAAATGCGCACCAACCTCGTGGACCAGGGTGATCACCGCCACCAGAACCATCCTCCACTCGGTACCACACAAGTGTTTCTGTGTCCAACGCGTATACTTCGTGTGTGAACCTACCCGCACCTAAGTGACCCAAATCACTAGGGTCTACTTCACCACCACACACATATATGTATTTCCCAACAGCAACACTTGAAAACACACTTCTAGGCGTTGGTTTCTCACCTGTAGTTTCAACCTGGATCCACTTTTCAGTAGCGGGGTCGAAAAAGTGCACATCATCAACCTCCATACCCGCAAATCCATACACCACCCAGATTTTCCCTCCAACTGCAGCCAGCCCAGGCCCACCTCTGCCTTTAAGGTTATCTCCGGGTAAAGGGAACCTGGCCCATTTTTTGTCAACAACATTAAAAGCCCATAAATCATTGAGTCTACCCGCAACTCCACACCCACCAAATACATAAATGTTCTGGTCATCTGTGGTTACCGAGTGGTAGCTACGATGAGCTGGCCCAGTGTCCCCGGTGGAGAGTAGGGTCCACTTGTTTGTGCATATGTCGAAAGAATAGAGCTCATTGAGCTCTGCATGTGTTGCATCTCGACCACCAAACACGTATATGGTCTGACCAATTGAAGCCATGGTCACACCGACTCGTGGTGGTGGGATGTCACCGGTTACATTGGCTACAGACCACGTTAGCTCGTTTAGATCAAAGATGTAAAGGGTGTTGTCCACGGGGACACGGGGCTTGAACTCACCACCAAAGGCGTAAGCTTTTTCTCCAACCATGGCTATTGCATGAGAACTTCTAGCACCAGGACCTGCTCCATCTTGGTTCAACTGAAAATTATAAATTTCTACAGTCAATAGACCACTTCTCAAATTAGACATTAATCTTATTAAGAAAAGATGAAAATCTACCTCGAATTTCATTATTTGTTCAACATCAGATGGAAAATTGAAATGATAGTTAAATTGACATTGTTATTTACCTTCATAAGTCAACATAACATGAACAGTATTACTAGCAAACCATCCATGGATGATGAATCATATGACTATTTAAGATTGGTGACAAACAGAATCTTGTTTGGGATTTATGCTTCTAATATCTAAGTCAAAGTGTTGTTTGGGAACATTGAAACCAGGGATTGCAACTTTAAAGAAATATTATTTGGTTGTAAGTTTATATTAATTATAGTTGTAACATCCGTCCCCTTATACTAATCAATATGGTTTTCTTTAATCACATGAAACTCACAGTTTTGTTTCTAGGACTTAAGCCATCCCAGAATTGCCCCCGACTAAAATACGCTTAACTGTAAAGTTTTCTTGTCATCTATAATCAATAAGGTTAAAACATATTGACGGAACCTCTTATATCCTACTATCACTCACATGATATTTTCCGAAGAGAGTGGTTATTCCAACACTTTTTTTTTTTTTTATTTTAGCACCCTACCGATACTATACATCTTGTATAGTCCTATTAGAGCCGTATAGCCCCCTCTAACACCCACTGATTCGACAATGATTTGTCTTGTGTACACTATAAAAGGTGTATACGAGTCCAATCATTAACACTGAGAAATTATGACAAATAATGATTGACCCTCGTAGGTGTGAAAATAACATGAATTTTTCTAAAGTATCATAAATCGTTTTATTTTTATTTTTATTATTTATTTTTTATTTTTGAACAGCAAAGAAGTTTTGATTCCCTTAACAAAGATCTAGCAAGGTGCTAGAAATCAATACAAAATAATCGTTGTCAAACCCTGAACCGAAACTAGAATCTCTATTACAAAATCATGAATCAATGATTATGGATTCGCATCTGTAAACGTATACACCAAACAATATTTACGAGATCCACAGTCTCTCCATGAATTAAATCATATGATTTTGACAACTTTGATAATGGTCTAGCATGAATTCGAGAACATTAACCACATTTATCACTTATAATTCAACGATTATTGCAGCCTACTTCAATTCGAGAACTTAAAATAACCTAACCCTAACATAATTCCAAGACATAAGTGAAATGCCTCACGTACACAGATCACAATCGATCATTGCTTCTTTTTAAACCTCTACCTTCATATATCTCGGAAACAAACCAGAATTACAAGATTTTAAGACACAAATAGAACAAAAACTGGCTAATTTCACGAGCTGCAAATCCGTCAGGAAAAGATAATTAACCAAATTATTTAACGAGATGTGATGAAAAAACAATTAAGCGAATAAATGATAATTATATGCAAAATGGAAAGAGGGAATGATTATACGAAGAAGAAGAAGCTAACCTTAATCCATTTGCCTTGCTTTACCTCCATTGTTGTTGCTCAGCACGAAGATTTGTGTTTGATAATTGATTCTCTGTTCCACTGTGAAACACTGTCCTAATTTTATAGCAACCAGTGGCCATTTGTAATCGTTTTCGGGTGGGTGGTATTTGCCAAACATTTTTTACAAGATAAATAGTGATAAATTATATATATAGGTTGTCCGGTCATTCGGGATCATTCTGGCAAATAGGTCACCTTTATCGCTCGAAGAACAAAGCGTAGTGACCTAACACGTGCGCACAAGAGTAAACCTACAACTAGAAAAACCTTATGTCTCAACCCAGAGCAATATTTGTTATGTGTGAGACTCCAACCTAATACATCTCATCGTTTTAAAATGTAGTTTTTTCTAGAAAATTTGATTAAAGATTCAATAGAGTATAAATATTTTATGTGAATATTAATATGTGAATGAAAAGTTTTAACGAATAAATAAATATTTTATGAAATGTGTGAAATGTTGGATTTAAAATTTAAATTGGATTATATTTTTTATGTAATATAAAAGAGTAAAAACCTAAATAAGACCAGAGTTATGTGGTGGAGTGGTTATTTGATTTGTTATGTACGTATGTGACGACTGAAATCACCATACCTTTTTTATAATATATTGATGTCGCTTTTCATTAGTATTAATAAATAACGTAACTTTGTTTTGGATAATATTAACAAGAAAAATATTGTATTAAAAATTTTAAGAATTGCTATAGATTAATGATAATGATAATGTAATAGTCTTTTAAAATTGCTTTTTTGGTAAATTAAGGTTTAATAAGTTACATTTTAATCAAGTGCCTTTACAATATGTTTTTTTTTCATTTTTAGTTTTAAAAGGTTTTTGTTGATAAACCCTTCCTGCACTAACGGTTTCATGGGTCACTTATGAAAATTGGTTATGTGAGAGAAAATGGTAGCACAAAGTGGTATAAAAAAAGGAGAAAATGTTGATATAAAGGGGCCTCCACTATCTATAGGTGTCCAAGAAAATTTCCTTTTAGAAAAAATAATTTAACAATTTAATATAGTGGAGATCACTTTTCATAAGCTAAAACACTCGTATGTTCGCTATAGTGTGTTTGTTTCTCATGCTTAATGTTCCATCTAAACAAGTTCATCTAGGTTCATAAATTTTACATTTTGTTTATGATCGTAGGAACCACTTACATGGTAAATTCTCAGGTTTTTTTAATACCCGACTAACAGAAGGAAACATGTAAAACACGACCACAAGCAAGCGGGTTGATGCCCTTAAAAAAAATCGACATAAGTGAGAATCTTAAATTAAAAGTAGAGTTTGATGTTAATTAAGAGATGCAAATAGTAAATAAACACATAACACATTGAACCTAAGGTTGGACCGAACCTTTTTTTAATGCAAAAATATATTCAACAAAAACAATGGCTACCTAGAAGGCCTAGGCAAGTTGATAACATGGCCTCATATATATATATATATATATATGTATTTGGAATGAGTAATTTGAATCACTAGAGTATCATTATCTCATCAGCAGTATCACTTAATAATATCTACCATCAAATCACCAGTTTAAGAGGAAACATAATACATTGGGAAAAACCCTCTTGTGAGATCCGAACCCAGACCTTATGGTTCTCGAGTCTTATCATATCAACAAGATGTCGTTGGGTTATAATGCCTTTGACATATGATCATTCCATGGCTAATAGAAACAAAGTGTTTCTAACCTAGTGGTTGCCCCATGACTTCCTTATAAGAGATTTTGGGTTCAAATCCCTACCAATATATATTTGTTGAGACAATGTTAGAGTATTTATCTAGATATGAGGGTCCTCCTATAGTGGACTCGAATGTATGCGTCAGAGCATTAAATCCGATGTAACGGTTGAAATTCCGTCTTATATATGCTTTCCAAGCCGTTTGAAAAAAATTGCAAAGACTAATAGGATGGGCAGAACCAGCCAAACCAACCATACTTCCGTTTGGTGTTTTTCTCTTAAAAATAGTATAGGTTTAAATTACCTAAAAATAGAATTATATAGCATTTACGCCCGTAAAGGAAAAAAGAATCATACTCTAGTTTGCACATTAATTTTCGATTTATATTTATTAACGCCATTATATAATAAAATATTTAATGAATAACTCCGCTATGTACTTGGTTTTGTTTGTATCAAAATCTCGCAGAAAAATTGTAGGGATGACAAAAAAAACCCAATACCGATGAGTTTACCCGAAACCCGTTACATATGGGACGAGTATTCACGAACCCAATTGGTATTGGGTGGGGTATGTGATTAATTTTTAAAATTTTCGCGGGTATAGGATGGGCATCAGATTTGTTCGTATGCCATACCCGGCCCGATACCTGAATATATACACACATTTACCCGCCCCATGTAACACTGTAACCAACTATAAATACACATTTATATACATTTGAAGTAAATAGAATTTGTTTCTTTTTTTATTCCTTTTGAAATTTATAAATTGGTCATGGAATTTGTTTATTTTTTTATCTTTATTTTTTGTGGAAAATAATTTTTTTTTAACCATTTAATTGATAATTGTTTTTCTTTTGTTTGTCTTGAACGATACTAATCAACTTAAAACATTTTTAAGTTTCTTGCTTTTTGATATATTAACTTGGCATGTTTAATATATATTTTTTTTGTTATGAAAAAATAAATTTATTATTAGTTACCCGATATTCGAAATGTTTTATGCAAATTATTCTCAACTAATATATGTAGCTAACTAACGAGTATACCCGAACTCTTCGAGAAACCCGATAATTGACGGGTAAATACCCAATAGATACCTTATGGGTTTTGAGACAATATGTGACAAGTTTTTATAATCATGTATGGTACTGAGATTACTCAAACTCGTCTCATTGTCATCCCTAAAAAAAGGTTTAGAGTAAATTACTGATTATGTCCTTTAAAAATATAGCAATTTGCTGGTTTCGTCCTTTAAATTCAAAAATTACTAGGGGTGTCCCTATTTTGAAAATTTTGCACTGGTTTTGTCCTTTGTCACTAACCTCGTTAACTTATTCCGTTAAAACCCCCATGTGCCAGTCACATGAGGGGTAAAATGGTCAAATCACACCCTTCTTCTTTCCCACCTTCTCCTTCCCCACCAATCTCTCTCTCTCTCGCACGCTTGGACCAGACGTGACCGGCCGGTCGGAAACCACCTAAACAAACCTCGTTGGAATACCAAACCGGAAACCTAGGGACACCGAACCCACATCCTGCCACCACCTGATTTCATAATTCTGGCAAACAAGTATACATTTTGAAGTATTTTTAATCCATCTTAGATAGCCGAAAAGTAAGGATGCCGGAAGATAATACCACATCCAAGCAAAACAGCAACCGACGTCGTGAGTACCATCAACAGCTCACGATTCTCCATAATCATCGTTACCGCCGGCTGCATCACGGATTCTCCCGACTCCGATGCGTTCGATGTGACCAGATCAAGCGGCGAAATCTTGACAGTGTTAGATTGCATCTTCTGCCCCAAAATTCAAGATTCAAGTAGTATTGGAGATTCGAGAATCGAGAGTTTAGATAGAGAAATACTGGTAATGTATAGTTTCTCTCTCTCTAGATCCTCTGGAATTGGTGGGGTAGTTGAGAGAAAGGTATTGACTTGAGGGGTGTTTTATGGCGGTGAGAAATGAAGGAGGAACCAAGTCCCAACCACAACAGTCAACACATACCTAAATTGATTGGTGGGGTAATCAGTAATGTATAGTTTTTCTCTCTCTAGATCCTCTGGTAATGTATTGTTTCCGCCGGAGATATGTGGGAAATACCGGTGGTGGCTGGTGGTGATGGTGGATTGTAGTGGAAACCCTAGGTAAGGAAGAAGGAGGGGGATAAAATGACAAATTTACCCCTTATGTGACTGGCACATGGGGGTTTTAACGGAATAAGTTAACGGGGTTAGTGACAAAGGACAAAACCAGTGCAAAATTTTCAAAATAGGGACACCCCTAGTAATTTTTGAATTTAAAGAACGAAACCAGCATATTGTTATATTTTTAAAGGACATAATCAGTAATTTACTCAAAGGTTTATGACAAATATAAAGTTACATTTAAAAAAAAATAATAATAATAATTACTATGTGTAAATACGTATATGTGAACAGTGTTTGTGATAACAGAATTCAAATTACAAGAAACAGCTGTACGTATTTAAGTGAAAACTTAAATACTGTAAGTACAACACGCACAATAAACAATAGTTGTTAGTATTTAGGTAAAAACCTAAGTACGAATAGTACAACGAATCAAGAGATACAACGGTGTTCAAGTAAACGACAAGTACAAGCCGGTTGCGATCTGATATCCCCAGATTAGGGGTGTTCATCGGATCGGATAACGGTTTATTCGGGTTATTCGGATCGGGTTGTTCGGATTTGAAAATTTTAGGACCTTATCCGAAACTCGACCCGATCCGAATTCGAAAATTTTCTATCCGATCCGAATCTATCCGAATAACCCGAAAAACCCGAATAAACCAATTTTTTCATCCGAATAATCCGAACAACCCGAATAACCCGAAAAAACAGGGTTTATTCGGGTTATTCGGATTGAATTCGGATATCCGATCCGAATAAACAGGATTTCGGATATCCGATATCCGATCCGATCCGAATTCGGAAAACGGATATCCGATCCGAATCTATCCGAATATCCGAATCTTTAATTCGGATCGGTTTTTTCGGGTTTCGGATACGATTCGGATTTCGGATTTTTTGAACACCCCTACCCCAGATGACAGGGATCAGATGGCCGACACATCAGCACGAAAACAATGTGAAAACAGGAAGTTTAGTTGAGTCCGTCAGTGAGGAAACACAATTCAAACATAATTGTAGTGTTATTTCGGAATAACGAACTGACAGTGTGTTTGCGTGGGTGACGATTCACACAAACATATCTGTGAGTTTGGAGTTCTGAAATAATGACTGAAAAGTAGAAAACAAGAGTCGGAAAGCAAAACTATTGTCGTGTTCGTTCGGGTGACGATTCAAACGAGTACGCGCGATGGTGACGCGTTCTGACGAAACGAAAACGAAATACGACACGAACGAATTTAAATTAATAGAGTTAAATATTTAATGTTTTAATTTTGAAACTCATCAAAAATTAAATAAATAAACTATTTTTATTTAAAACCGTAAAAACACGCGTTACGTTCCGGAAACGTAACGAAAACGCGAACCGAGCAACAAAAACGAACCCGAACACCCTCGGGGTATAAATACCCTAAATGAGGGTGATTTCCTCATTTTCATCTCATCTTCTCCCCCACAAAACCCTAATCCCGGTTTTGAAGAGCCACTTCCACTAACAACCTTCAAACCTCCATATATCCCTCATTTCTTAACGAAATCGAGTGATTCTTTCGCCTAAACGAAGCTCTTGATCTCTACTACATGAAAGTACAACCGATCTAGAACGAGAAACAATTGAAATGAGGTAATATGTGGTTGAAAATAGCGAAAACTAGGGTTTTCATCACCTTGTTTGACCACCATCTTTACAACCGGTCCTACACCTTCTTCTTCGAACCTTAACCTGTTGAAATCGGTTCTAATACACCTCAACACTTAAAACCGTCATAGATCTAAGTTGGAACCTTGGGTGGACACCATGGTCGGACCACACATCCATTCGGCCGAATGGCTTGGTCACCTTGCCAGCCGACCGAACCAGCTCATTCGGCCACATTCATTCGTTTCTTTTCATTCGGTGGTTAAGCAGCCTCAGTCGCCAAGACCAGCCTCATTCGGCCACCACCTTTCAGCCATTCGACAGCCACCTTTATTCGGCCATTTTCAGTCGTGGGTTCATGACATTCGGCAGCCATCATCATTCGGTCAACACATGAGACCCATATCATCAGTTGGCAGAAACCCTAGTCGACCATAACTCCATTATTCAGTCTACACACATCCACACATTCGCTTGATGGCCATCGACTACCTTCATTCACGAAGCAGACCTGTTCGGCCCATATAGCCACATCCAGGCCCAACAGTGACTTGTTTGTTAACCCAACAGTGGCCTACACAATTCCTACAGCCCACACTGATTCAGGCCCAACATCATGTGGCCCATTCCTTGGTGATTAAATGATCCAACAATCTGGTCCATACATTTGTTCGGCCCACTTCTGGCTCAAATCAATAGCCCATCAGCATTAAACCCATGATTCCTATCCTGGCCCAATTTCAACACTTGGCCCACCTATATATTATTCGGCCCAGTTTATTAAAATGGGAGATATACACTTGAATAAATCACAAGGGATTATACGCGAAATGGGATTCACAAATCTCATTTTATTACCAAAATGGGGGGGGGGGGGCTTTGGGTTCAAAGATCTCATAAAAATCTAAAATACTAGGTTTTATTAAATGGAGATATATATAATGACAAGTTAAAACAAAGTGGTTGTAATGTCAATAACAAAGTGTGTTAACTTTAAGTTAACTAGGCTAAGGATTTATAAATAAAATCTAAAGTCCAAGTCAATGAGGATAAATAGTTATGATGGGCAATGTGACTCAACATGACAAGGATAAAATAAAGTAAAATGTAAACAAATCACAAAACATACTAAGCTTAATCTAACATGATTGAGTAATTGAGTAACTTTAAAAAAAAATTATCAAGGGCTGAATAACGACCGAGACAGGTGTTAGCCAAGAGTATGGCTAACACATACACACACACGAATCCTTATAAATTTATACTTATATGTTACAAACATCGTGAAATCAATACAGGATCGTGAAAACTACTACAAACCCAACAAAGAGCGCGTGCATTTCTTGTTAGGTTAAGTCAACCGCAATCACTACAAGGTGAGTTCATATGCCTCATTTCTTTAATCTTAACTGATTATAAACTCACGGGGCTGAGAAACGTGGTTTGCTTTTAATTACTTAAAAGTTTTGCTTACAAATTGCTTATATTTTGATTTGAATGATATTAAATTGCTTATTATCATACATCATTGTATGCATGCTTGTATGATTATGACATGACAGGGATAATAAGATGAACAAGATAATATATCTTATTAATTCATCAATACATTAGAATAATATAGTTATAAGATTTTATCTTATAACACTCAATTATTCTTACATAAACAGACAATGGAACATTTACAAGTAAACATATGAATGTTATAAAGATATTACATATCTTCGCATTAACATTCGATACAAGAGTTAAGTAAGTGTAATAGGACAAGTCCTTTTTACACTTAGCTTTACAACTCAACACATATTACAAGAGTACAAAAAACAAAGAATGATAATCATGATAATGTAACTTCATGATAACAACATCATTCACTCAAATAATTAACATAACTTAATAAGACAAGTTCTTATTTAACTTTGTTAATATCATGGAGAACATATGACAATGAGAACAACGATACAGATGAACACAATTACAATTAGTTACTATTGACCTGTTGTATTATATCACTTCAATCATGTGCCAAATTGTACAAGTGATCATGTAAGCCCCTTTTAATTCGCTGACCAGTTAGTTTGATGTGACTAAACCGACGATAGCATAGTGGTACCATAGGTTTGACAAACCTCTAGCTTGTAGGGCTAGTATGTTGATCGTATTGATTCATTGGCCGGTACCGTATGACCGGTGACAGGGCGACTTCAAGTCAGGTTCTGGTAAGCGACACATGGTGATATTAATCTGCAGTGATAAGTAATTAATCCAGCGGAAATCCTATTGACTAGTAGGTTGAGAAAGTGATCTACTCTCATGTTAACTGCTAGTAATAGATTTCGTTGAGGACACGGTACATACAAAGTGGTAGAGGTAAATCGGATGCATTGTACTCTGATTATGTGAGGATTACAATGGATTCCTTTTAGGCTCTATGCACTATATTTCAAGAACGAATTACTAGTGGTTAACTAACACTCTTAATATTTAAAGGTGTAATAATAGTTAACCCCACAATTATAGAATAATACAAGGATCTGATTAAATAAATCTAACTTCCTTAATACAATGAGGGTGTATCAATACTTCGGTTTGATAACTAAACCCCTCTAACTCTACTATTTTATATATGATAAACAGACGAATACACCACGAGCAAGTCAATCAATTGGGAGATGAAAATGGATATTCTTAGTTGTATTACAAGCAATGTGGAATTCAATCGAGTATGTGGTGGGTGGCGTCTGGGCTTGACCCTTTCGTATGCCCCTATATATAAGCATACTTGATTTAGTGAAATACCACTTGTACATATAACTAAGGAGAGGCCATTGGGTGGAACAAGTGAATTCAATTAATGCAAGTAATCAAATATGACAATCTGACTGTGTGCATGAACAATTCAAGGTTTTCAATATTCAAACTTATGAACTCACCAACCTAGTGTTGACTTTGTTTTAAATGCATGTTTTCTCAGGTGACGAACATGTGTAGTCATCATATTTCAAGATTCATAGCTAGAGGACTTTTAGAAGGCCTAGCTGCATTTTGTGTGATCATTACTTTTGGATTGTCAAGAACATTGAATCATATTTTGTAGATCTTGTACAGTTACAAGATATAAACACATTGATTCTTTTGGATGGATTTACTTAGTTAAATTATGAGCGATGCATTGTAATTTAACTTTGTAATTCTATATCATTGTCATGTTTACATTTCTCAATTATACATCATGTGCTATGCAAATAATCTGATAAATTCGATTATCATTCAAGATATCGCACCCCGGGATCCTTCCGCCCGACGGGAAAACACGATCCATTCCCGCCGGCCTGGGGTGTGACATGTTAAAATAAGATGCAAATAAAATTTGAAACATATACGTTTTGCTAATAAAAGAAATATACAGGTATTTACACAAATACAATCTTTCTATTATAATAAAGAGTTAAATGTCATTTTAGTCCCTGTAGTTTGACAACTTTTGCCATTTTAGTCCCTGTGGTTTGAATTTTGCCATTTTGGTCACTATGGTTTCATTTTATTGCCATTTTCATCCCTATGGTTTCCATTTTATTGCCATTTTAGTCCAATTAAATTTAAAATTTTGGACTAAAATGGCAAAATTTATCAAACCATAGGGATAAAAATGGCAATAAAATGAAACCATAGTGACCAAAATGGCAAAATTCAAACCACATGGACTAAAATGACAAAATTTGTCAAACCACAAGGACTAAAATGACATTTAACTCAATATCTTATATCGTTAAAGATGTTTTATAAATATATAGAAAATATGACTTATAATGTAATTATAATATTTATCAAATTAAATAAAATTATTATAATTTAATATAAAAAGTAGGAGAAAAATTAAAAAATGTTATATAAATATTTAATAATAAGAGAGACAACAAACCAATTTCGAGGAGGTCTAAAAACATGATACGTGACACTATGAAGTATGAACATTTTATTTATTATAGAGTTAAATGTCATTTTAGTCCTTGTGGTTTGACAAATTTTGTCATTTTAGTCCCCGTGGTTTGAATTTTGCCATTTTTGTCACTATGGTTTCATTTTATTGCCATTTTTATCCCTATGATTTGATAAATTTTGCCATTTTAGTCCAAAATTTTAAATTTAATTGGATAAAATGACAATAAAATGAAACCATAGTGACCAAAATGGCAAAATTCAAACCACAGGGACTAAAATGGCAAAAGTTGTCAAACTACAGGGACTAAAATGACATTTAACTCTAAGATATTTAAAAAATATGTAATTTTAAAATGAAACAAGTAAATAATGATCATAATCAATTAACGTAGATTATAAGAATTTGAAACGGAACAAGTAAGTAATGATCGTAATAAAACAAGTAAACATGGAATTTTAAATACTTTACATAAATCCCGTGTTGGGGGTCGTACCAAGCCGTTCAAAAAACATACTTTACATAAATACATTTTTAATCATATAATTTAATAGATATGATTTTTTTTGAACGGTTTCAGACTGAACGACTGATTTAAGTCCAAACGGGCACACATCCAAAGGCAGACCCATTCGTCACCCCTCCATCGACCAGAATCCAGATAAGCGGAAACCGAGTAAATACATAAACACTCTCATATGCTTAGGTTTAAACTCCTGACCTTAATAACGTACAACTTCTCTCCTTTATCGCAATATCATTAGGCTAGAAGCCCTTGATAGTTTAATAGATATGACATTATTACATTGTTTAAACGTATTTATTAGGGTCAAAGTAAAAGAAACAAAATGATATGAGGGCCTATTAGTAAATAGTCTAAAGCGACAAGGAGCATTAGGTAGGAAACATGGCATGGGTCATGCTCTTTGCTTCGATATGTCGATATCCATATGAAAACAAACAAATATGATCATCAAATTTACAATCATTCTTTTTAGGACCGAAGATTCCTTTTACATAAAAACCTTTATAAATTAATAACGTCTAGATCATGATTAAAGTAGTTCCAATGCAACTCGTAACCCTCCACCCCTTAAGTCTAAATGATGATGATTAACTCAATAGTGTTAAGTTAAATTAAACAAGTCTTTTAATCTAAGAAATCTAAAAATGATCTTTATCCTTTAGATCATTAATCAATGACTATGATTAAATTAAGTTGTTGGAAAATATTTTAATAAAAACTGCTTTTGTTGACTTATTGTTAAGTTTTCTCATCTTCTTTAAACGTTCATAACTTTTACATTTCAAATTATCTTTTGAAAAAAATATACTATAAAAACAAGCATTTTTTTATTTTTAAAATCAGTACAATATTGCTACAGAAAATTTTTCATTTTTTAGTTAATTGTGTATTTTGTACAAGACATTTGTGTCTTTTGTGTTTCTCCTCAATGTTGTGTTTTCATTAACAATTTAAGACACAATAATGTTGTAAAATACATAATGTCAAACAAGGATGACACGATGACAAATGTGAATGACATAACGACGAGTATGAATAACACAATTATCTTTAAAAAAGACACAATTACCTGTAAAAATTACACAATGACGAGTATGAACAATTTTGTATATGCCATTGTGTCTTTTATATATAAATTGTGTCTTTTGTGTTTTTGCTCACTGTTTTTTTATTAAACAATTTAAATTTCACCTCTTAAATTTGATCTCATGATCTAATAATAGCAAATAGTTATTCTTATACTTTTTGGGATAAGAAGACTATTTAGTTGAATATAATCCTAACTTAATTATATATTAATTTATTTATAATTAATAGTTGATTGTATGTTTTGCTTAGGCGATGTATAATATAAAGGTTGTATGAATGGGTTGTTACGCTTGGTTTTACCCTTTGGTTGATTGATTGATTTTTTTTCCCTTATTTTGAGTAGGCTTGGCTTGATCGGCCCAAAATTATAAAATTTAGGCTTGACCGCTTGAGCAGCACCAACAATAATTAACAGTCATGGTCCCCCCTACAAAAAAATTGTTATAAATCTCCGAACTGAGAACCATTTTGTACTTTGGAATTTACTAGACCTGATAATTTTGAGTCATAGTAATATAAATGAGTTGATTTTGGTAAATATTATTGTGTTTTTGGGTTGAAATATGTAGCACCATAATATATAACGGGTTGAGACATGTAACATCTTAACATAATGCGGATCAAGATAGATAACCTAAAAAAATTTGAATATAATAATTCAAATTTATAAAAATTATCAATAATATATTTGATGAGAAAGTCATTAAACACTATTTAAATAGATTATTCATTTAATTACAACTTATTTTAACTTAAACTAAATTTAAGTTTTTTTAAAAATGACTCATTTACGTTCAAATTGATTTGCTTAAACATCACCCTGACCTCGAACCATTTTTGACCTCCGTTATTTTGCCATGTTTGGATTTATAATCATTCTATTGGGTTTGCATTTAACAATATCAAAAAGCATGATAAAGTGTGAGTGATTACTTGTGGTCTAGTGTGATTGAAGTAAAAAGTAACATTATTTTAATCAATAGGTAATATCTTGCTTAACTAATATCAATATTATGTTTAACAATCTTTCATAAATAATAGTCTATTGAATTACATATTATACACAGAAACTCTAATGGTTTAACTTTGAAGTATATACTTCTTAGATGCAGCTATATGATTATGGGATGAAGCTATGTTAGAACACCACTTATCTTAAGGTGACCTCCTAGAGCAAGCTTTTTGAGTTATCATTCGCTTTTAGCACCTCTCTTCGAACCAAAGATATGAATGAACGAGTATAGTAAGATATCCATTAGGTAAAAAGCAAACCTGACCACGAGCTCGAGCCGATTCATGATCTTAAACGAAGTTTTTATAAATAAATTTTTTCATTTAATTAAATATGTTTGTTTATATAAATAGTTATTTTTATATATAATATTATGAAAAATACAATAAAATTACATAGTTATACATGAAAATATAAGTATAAAAATATTTAAATTAATAATAAAATAAAATTAATTAATTAAGTAAATACTAAACGAGCTAAGTTGATCTGAGCTCGAGAAATAAAACTTTTAACAAGCCGATCTTGAGCTCTCGTAAGTCATAACGAGCCTCAGTGAGCTCTGGTTTAAGTCGGCTCATTTACACCCATACTTGTACATCAATTATACTATTCATATCTTACAAATACAAGAGAACACATATCACTAGTTTGGTTATATGACCAGTTCCAGGTCCGATTCGATTGCAACATTGCCTAAGACCATGGATAGTGACTGCCCCGTGGAAACAATGGGGAGGATTAATTCGGCAGGGGTTGGCGCCTCCTCCCCCAACAGTGACACACATGAGCCTTCCACGGCCCGCGCTCTTCGCTTTCTCTTTTCGTTTGTGATTAGTTAGGAAGGTTTTTCAGTGAGAATGCGGTGATGATGTGACATAGCGGTGAAGTTTTTTTAATAAAGCAACCACCGTAAAGTATTAAGATTTTGAGTAAGATGTAACGAAAAAATTTGGTAGGCAGGGGTTTCAGTGAGATACTTTTGTGGATAGTTAAGTTTTTTTTTTGAACGACATTTGATCTCAACGTGTGAATCACTGATTTCCAAGCCATGTCACCAATGTCTAGTTACCATGACCTCCGTTGAGAACCCACCACCTCCCCAGGAGGAAACCGCACCGGAAAACCCCCTGACCTCCTAAAGACCCCTATTTCGTCTTGAGAAGGATTTGAAACCGTGACCTCCCATAGGGAAGACAAGAGCATAACCATTAAGACAAAACTACGAAGGATTTCACTGTATATCTCCAATCGGCCCAGGGGAATTTCGGACGTTTTTGCCCCAAATCAAAAACCATCGGAACCAAACCCTTCACTCAGATAGCTCGCAATTACTTGTTTTGTTTTCCAAAAACCCTCGAGAATCTTGGAAAATGTCTTTAGGATATGCACAGAAGCTGTCTTACAAAGAAGACGTTGGGGATGTCGGAATGTTGGAGATTTTTGACACCCAAGACGTCTTGCAACAAAAAGTTCGTCTTCTTTTCTTATCATTCCATTTGTCGTTCATGTTTTGTTCTTTTTCAAATCGAATCGAACTTTCGTTCTTCAGATTCGAACCCTAATTTCGAATGCAGTTCTTCAGTTTCTTGATCGCCTCACTATTCTTGATGAATGATTTCTTATATTTTTGTGGGTGATTGTTTTCTTGCTGGAAAATGATGCATATTCGTTATAAGAAATGATCACTGCGGTTGTTGCTTTTGCTGTGCATAGTTTTTTTTTTTTGAACAGCCTGATCGATGTTGATCTTTAACGAGGTCTAATGTTCTGATCGTGTTACGCTTGCGATCAGATGGTACCCATTAAAAAAAGAATTAAAGGGATTATCAAACAACATCACGCCAGTCTAATACTAATTTGTGCCAAATTAGACCAAAAACTTCCAATTTGTACGCATAAAGTTATGACATAACCTTTAAGGGGTGGCGCAATTGTAAGCATTTGAGTCCTTGTAGCAGGGTAGGTTCAAATCCAGCTTCTGGTTTTGTAACCTTTAAACCCCCCTTGAAGGCCACCTGCTTAGGTTTATTCGAAACCAAATTGATGCCCGGCATTAATGTTGTTTAAAATTTGGTTGTCCTTAGTGTAAGTTTTTGGATATTTTATCATTATCATATAATTAAAACATATATCCATTTGTATAGATGGAAACATTAAGTTTTGGTGATAGCCCTTGTAATTTGTCTGTTAACATTATACATCTGTCCATTAAGCTGTTCTTCTAACCCCATTGATATTACATTTTTCTTTTCATCTGCAGATTAAACGACTTGCAAAGATGATTAAAAAGGTTGAGCTCAAATCTGCTGTTTTTTATATTTCATATACTACAGAAGAAGTATACAAAAGATTGACATAATTTTTTGATTATATGTCAAATTTGTGGCTGCAGAGTAAGCATCTGGTAGCATTTACAGGTGCAGGAATATCAACTTCTTGTGGAATACCTGATTTTCGAGGTCCAAAAGGAGTTTGGACTCTTCAGGTTCATCACCATACTTCCATATGCTCATAAATAGTCATAAATTTTTAGTTGAACATATTAACAATCCACTCTGCAAAGGGGAGAAAAAATAATATAAGCAAAAAAAAGTAAAATACGATGCAAAAAGTTTAAAAACAAAATGAAACATAAAAGACCATGTTCATGTGATCTTTTTGTTTTATTGTAGCGTGAGGGCAAAGGTGTGCCTGAAGCATCCTTGCCATTTCATCGTGCAGCACCAAGTGCGACACATATGGCTTTGGTTGAATTGGAGCGAGCGGGTATTTTGAAGTTTGTTATCAGCCAGGTTAAATTGAGCCTTTTGTTATTCTTTCCTTTTTTTTTTAAAATAATTTACTGACCTTGTTTTTTTTTATTTGTGTCATGTAGAATGTGGATAGCCTTCATCTACGTTCTGGTATACCAAGGCACAAGCTTTCTGAATTGCATGGAAATTCATTTAGGGAGGTTTGCCCTACATGTGGCACCGAGTAAGTAGTTATTAAAATACCTAATTATTTCTTATTTTCTTTAAGTGATGTGTTTATCACTTTTTAAGAATAAGAGCTGTTTTCGAACCGAATTTTTTATATTGGTAGGGACTTATTTCTCATGTAGGTACTTAAGAGATTTTGAGGTGGAGACAATAGGTTTGAAGGAGACATCAAGACGTTGTGATCCAAAATGTGGGGCAAAACTCAGGGACTCTGTTCTTGACTGGGAGGTACTAACTACTAATTATATATAAATTAAGCCTTGGTATTATAAAGTTTTTTTTTTTCCATTAGATGCTACAATTAAAGAGAATCCACAAACCGTTTTATTCATGATAGAATAGAAGTGGCGGTGCTGTCCCATTTGCCTGTGATGGATTAATCGGGTCTAGCTTTATCTCAAATGGGTAAAACAGAAAAGGTTAACTAAAATTTAAAACGCCAAATAGGTTGAATGGGTTAAAGTTGTTTTTTTACTAATGATTAATGAATCTAGAATATCTTGGTAATAATATAATTTTGGCAATTATATCAATCACATTAGTTATTTGCAAGTTTTAAATAGAAATAGAGAAAAATAATTGTTCAATCAACCGTGTTGAAGATATTTAACTATATGACCGTGCAATATTTGTAAGTTAGTTTGATTATCAAGGTATAGTTATTATCCAATAAACCCTTTTGTATAAGTTGATACAATTATCGGTTTATTTGAAAGTTCTATTATGGTCACTCCATGGCAATAGTTTGATTGACAGTATTGCCCATTATATAAAATCTTTAAATAGTGAAGCTTACTCACTACATTGAAATAGCACATACTTAAATTATGTTGGGAGAATAAGCAAGAACACCACACACATACCCAATACAACATGAATTGGACATCAAAGAAAATTAGAGGCTACTCTCCTAGACATATCATCAAACACGTGTCAGAATCTTTCAATAAGTGAATCTCTTTACTTTCTGAATTTGTTTTATATTGAAACATAATAAATCCCATGGGTGTTAACCAAGCAGCTGCTGATTATGTAAGTATGTAAATATCCAATCCCTTGTAATCCATGCACCAGCAGTGTTTCTTTATGGAATTTACTTTCATACAGTTTCATGAGCTTATTTGAGTTGTTCATTTATGTTGGCTGCCTGTCAAATTTTTTTTGCAAGCCTACAAAAGGCTTTTGTATTAAGATTGTAAGACATCACGAAATGTCCTCACAAAATATCCTTATCCCTTCTCTCCTATCTTCTTCTCTGGTTTGGTCCAAACTACAGACCTGACATGAAACGTGTTTGACCTGCTAGTCGGGCACCCAACATGATTGATCAGTCGTTCTTGTGTCTTGTTCATGACAAATTCAAATGGACTATTTAATGGATCAATTTTTTTTTTTAACTTAAACTTCACTCATTATCTCTCGTAGGATGAACTACCTCCTAAAGAGATGAATGCAGCTGAAAAACACTGTCGAACAGCTGACATTGTGTTATGTTTGGGGACTAGGTAATTATTATTTTTGTTGTCTCTCTTCTTTTATAAGATATCTAGTAAAATAATTAAAATGTGTTGATTAATATGCAATTTATATGCAGTTTACAGATAACCCCTGCATGCAACCTCCCTTTAAAGGCCATTCGAAATGGAGGAAAGATGGTAATTGTCAACCTTCAGGTATTTCATATATGTTGCTTGATTTATATTATTGTTGAACAATTAACTTGTGGGTGTTGATGATTTTTACATCTTTACAGCAAACTCCAAAAGACAACAAAGCAAGTTTGGTCATTCGTGGTTTTGTTGACAAGGTAACATTTTTTTTTCAATCAAGAATTGTACAAGTCAAAAATTAAGAATTATATTTTTAATTGATTAAAACTAAATTGAATCTACAATTATTTTTATGTGATGACAACTCTTTTCATGTAGGTAATGGCTGAGGTGCTGCAACTTCTTAAAATGCCGATTGCTCCATATGTTCGGGTGGATCTTTTCCAGATAGTCTTTAATCAATTCCGATGCATCCATGGTACGTAAATTTTGTGTTTACATGGTTATTAATCAAACATATAATATATATATATAATCATGCTGTACATTTAGTTTCATAAAATTTAATTTCTGTACATAATTCATACCAAACTGTGACAGTTTTTGTCATATAAACTTGCTTTTTTTAAAAACTTATATTGTAGAGTCAAAGTATGCAAAGTGGTCTCTTAGAGTTATCAGTGTTCATGGAGAAAAAGCACCCCTGCCATTTGTTGAATCCGTAGAGGTGTATAACATTAGTATATTAGTATTCTATTAGTTCTTTTTTTTTAATCTGTTTAATAATTTGATTAAATTTCAATCCAGGTTACCTTCCCGGATAGACCAGAGCTTAAGACCGCCATCCTAAACAAGCAACCATTTTTGCTGAAAAGGTTATTACTTACTGTCCTATCTGCACTCTAAGATTTCTTTTTGCATCCCATTGACGTGACTAAGTAATTTTTTTTTTCTGTTTCATATGTAGAATATAACTTTTTTTTTCTTTTGTAACTTTTAATATACAAGGTTTATATAAACTTGAATACCCTTTGTGGTGTGTTTATTTTTATCTACATCTAAAATAATTTTCATAACAAAATTACCCGTATTATAGTTAATATATCAAAATATAGATAAAAAGCAGTATTATAATATATATAGAACATTATATATCAAAGTAAAAAGAAAAAAAGATAATTATTTCTTAAATAAGAAACATAAAAGGTTGTAAAATTAGTGACACCAACAGGGTGCAAATAGATTAACCCTTATCTAGATGTTCATCTAAATATCAATTTTGACATCCAAACCCCTCTAGCATAAAACTTACTAAATTGGATACCTTTTTTTCTATTTTATTTACATCATCCAATGTTTTTACTATCTATATTTGCAGGGAAACACTTAAATCAAGACCGGTTCACATGGTTTTATGGGTTAATTTCAGTGAAGGTTGCGGTTGTAGGTTTATTAGCATTGATTTTCCAATTGATTTTGAGGTAAAATCCTCACTCTTAAGTTTAATTAACCTTAAATTAAAACCCCATACCACAAATAAAATCCCATATACATATGCAGTCGTCAACTGATGAAATTAGCAAAGACAAGAATGTTGTGATTCAGCAGCTCAGAGAGACGGCAAATGAAGATGAATATTGCGGGCAGTCATCTATAATCGACAGAAAACTGATCCCAGATTCTGGAAAAACAAGTTCTACGTATGCGGTTGCTACAAACATCGTTCAATACAATGGATTGTTACCTTCAAACACCTCTGATGTTTCACAGTTGACTAAAAAAGTCAACGGATGTATAGAAAAAGTCAATCTTGATGATGGTATAGATATATCTATCAATAGTGTGCCTTTAAAGAAAGCACGAGTTCGTTAGCCGAATTGTTAGTTGTTTGGAATCTGTATATACTTGTGTGATGGTAGTTAAAGAAAGCATCGATGATAGGCAGTAAAGAGAAACCGGGCCAAGTTTGAATCCTGCAGAGCTAACTCGGTTGTGAGCGTGACAATTGTGCAAAAGTGCAGTAAATTACGGGGACCGTCTTTTTGGCTAGATTATTTTTATGGAGATATGCACCTTCATGTCACTTGCCTGTCTTGATTTTGTCGTCTGCTAATTAGATTTCAAGCAGTGGTTTTTCTATCATGTTTAGTTTCGATGTATCTAAACTGTATGACTGAACCAACTGTTTTTACACAGACTACTTTTGTTCATGTTCTGGTTAGTTTTGATGAAAATTCTGCACGAAATTTGTCAATTATTATTAAAAATTGAAAACAAACCAACTGAAAAGGTTGGGTCTGGTCGGCTCAGGTCAGGTGGACAGGTAAAACCGGGAATCAAACCATGAACTGGGTCGATTAATCAGGCTATTTAATCGGTAAACGTTAAACAGTATCTATCTCAAAAGTGGCATTTGCTTCATATTAAACATCTCAAGGAGCACACATATACACTTATATATTTGTGGGCCCTCAAGGGATCAAACTAAAATTGCACTAATTTTAACGTTATTTTACTTATTTTGTGAAAATAACATTAAAAGTGTTGGAATGATCAACTTCAAACGATAACTTCGAACCGGGGCTCCTTCGGAGCAGCCTTTCTATCCCAATTGAGATAGGGGTAATCCTTCTCCTCAGACTCTACTAAAAAATGAGAATATACTGGGTAAGTTTGTTTGTTTGAATATCTCAACAGTGTATCAACGACCTAAACACGAACATGTGAATCTCATAAAGCTAGTAGTTGCCACTCAATTTGTAGATAAAAGCATAATAATGAGAATAACAATGTAATTCACATCAATAATCTACCTTATTTATGTATCTACTCGTAGTTTCTTGCTATTATGATGTTTTCTAATCAATCTTGGCGTGACACTTGGCACCTTAGGCAACTGAATCATTTGTTGGTGTACATGACATATTATATCAGTCATTTACAATCTGTCTACTAACATATACTTTGTCTACTAATATTTTGATTTTTAACCGGTCAATCAAAATTTAATATTTGTTATTGTAACAATATCAAATTTGTATTTTTAACCAACAAATTACTAATTAATATTTATATAACTTATAAATGGCACAAGAATTGTTTGAGGATCAACACAATCCAAATTGACATGTTGTTTCAACCCGTCCATCTTGTCACCTCTAATAATTATAGCTGAAAAAATAAGTAATGTGTTTACTTTCAATCCAAGGCTGATCGGGTAAAAATCCAGCATTTTTCATTCCCCTTTTAGTTTCTAGCCCATAAATGCTAGGAACATTCAAAAATGCAAATAAGAAGCTATTTTGCTTCTTCTATCATATCCCTATATGGCTTATTTCAGTTTCTTGATCTTTAGAAGTCAACACGCTTGAATGAAAACTAGACCCGACATCTTGATCTATATTAAGATAAATGAGTAAATTTAGGTAAATAATAATTGCATTTTGGATTAAAATATGTAGCAATATGATATAGAACGAGTTAAGAACGGTAACACCTTAACACAATACGAGTCAAGATGAAAAAACTTAATAATTATATAAATACAATAGATTCAAACACATAAAAACAATCGATAATATATTTGATGAGAAAATCATTAAAAATTATTCAAATAAACTATTTGTTTAGTTACAACTCATATTAATTTGAACGAAATTGATGTTATTTAAAACGACCCATTTAAGCCAAACTAATTTTGTTTGAAATCCATCCTGACCCACACTCATCGTCCTCTGCATCCGTTCTGACCTGTTACCAACCCAACCCTTTATTCAGGTGTTATAAGTAAAATATATTTCGACTAGACCAACCATCTTCAACAAGCTTACAAGCTTCTCTAACTTTTCCACTATTGCATAAACCAAATAAAAGTGAATTAATTGATGAAAGATTAAAAACAAGACCCTTGTCTATTAGTTCCATCAAGAGCCCGGATACTACTTCAAATCTTGCACAATTCATGAGACCATCAAGAAGGACTATATACATACAAGTAACATAAAAGAACTTTCCAGAAAGCACGAATCTAAAAATGGAGAATGTGTCAATTAAGTTTCCATTTTTACAGTTTTCTTGAATCGCATTCATTCGTGTAAAGACCGTAAGTTTTTGCATTCGGTTCCAAATCAAGCTTCTTCATATCTTCCACAAGTGCAAAAGCATCAATCATTCGCCTCACTTAATCAACAAATTATAAGTTTTAATATCTAGTTTCATGCCTAGACTCATTAACTCATGATACAACAAACAATGTTCATATAACCGGATTGGACATTAAACTGGAGACCGGCTCACTAGTCAGACCGGTCTAGCCAGAATACCAGATTCAAAAACCAGATGACAACATAAATACTTAAAAAAATACCAATAAAACTAAAGAATTATAAAAACATTTAAAAAACATAATTAATATTTAAATAAATAAAAAATACAGGGTTTAAATTAATGTTTTATCCTTTAGAATTTAGAAGGAAAAAAACTATCCAACCATTGTCCGGTCTGTTGGTTCGACCGTTTCAATTGGGAGCAGCTCGAGCACCTTATTTTGAACCTGTTACCTCACGGGTTCCTAGTCCGGCTTTAACAACAGTGTGAGTGCAGTTAGTTTTCTGTTCACTCAGACAAAGCCAATGGGCTAACATAATAAGTTATTGGGCGATATAAATATATCAAGATCCCACAATTGGGCTCAGAGGTGCACATTTCAGGTTTTTTGGGACCAGGTTGTGGTTTTTTGAAATCGGGTACAACCGGTTCCGGGTTTAGGAGATATCCGGTTCCGTGTCGGGTCGGGCCCTGTTAACAAAAACCCATACCCATATGGAACAGTTTTGGTTCGGTCAGGTATAAAAACTGGGTATAACAGTTCTCGCTTAATTATTTTTTTGTGACTTTCTTATAATTAAACATTTAAACAACAAAAAATTCATTGTTATTTATTTTAAACAATTTACAAACTAATACTTATTCATTTGACTAACATAAATTTTATTTTTATATTTTTTAAGAATTAAAAACTAATACATTAAAAAAAACTAATTTACACACTTCTATGGATAGTTCAATTAAGGAGATTTTAATGCCAATGAATCCCGTTTGTACATTTATTTGTTAATAATATATAAAAGCAAGATAACAAGAAGCCCCCATACCTTCACATTGATAGAAAAATTTGCTCTACTCAAAGTTAAAACAACTTGCTCAAAAGACTTCATTAATTGAATCTTCTCTATTACTGCCTGGGGCAGACTCGAACTTTCTGACTGCAGAGAAAGAAAAAAAATAGCAGTGATAGTAGTGATGGTGGTAGTGGTTGCGATCGTGGTCTTGGCAATATCAGTAGTAGTATTAGTATCAGTAGTAGTGGTCGTGGTCATGACAGTATTAATAGTAGTAGAAGAAAAAGAAGAAGATTCCTTATTTTGTTGATCTTTTTAAATAGCCTTCTTTATTTCAAGATTTACAAATAATAGGATGAGGACAAGTATGGACCATGATTAGACATTGACACTACAAAACTCTTTTCTAAGTTTTACATTCTCGCCCATCATAGCAGCCACATTAGTCATTGCATCTTGTCTGGTTGGCCTGCACCGTAACCATAACTTTCAAGGCCCAATTGTTTTAAAACAAATAGGATCTTGAGCTTTGGCACGATTCTCGTATACAATCAAAAGTAAAGTTTTTTCCAGATAGAATCACAAACTTAACAAACTATCCATAAGCAACATATAATAAGTAGCCAAAGGCTACAATTTGGCTATAACACCATTATACATAATTGCATATCCATAAACATGCCCCCATAAGTTGTGTAGGTGCTAGGCCTCGCACCACAATCTCAACTCCTAAGTCATAACTTATGCTCAATAAGTAAGAAACAACTCAAAAGATTGTTAACTTGATACTTTGAATAATACTGATATATACTTGAAAAAATGCAACCAAAGATTTCTTCCTCTGATCACTAGTTGCATCCTTTCTTCAATAAAATAAATGTATTATGGATTCGGGCTTCCTGTGTAGAAGATATTGAATACAATTAGACCCTTACAAGACTTGGTAACTTTAATATTTCTAACTTTACCACACATGATAATTTTGCATTACAAAGCTAATGTTGTTTCCTTTTTGGGCATAATTCCAAACATACAATTACTTATTTATCTGTCCATTATGATCATTTGATTGTTTTACGCTATTGTTGTCTCTTGATAAATGATTCGGGGGCATTTGTCAAATAAATAAACTACAATAACAATTAAATCTAAAAACGAAAATCAAGTAACATGATAATAAAATCCAAAGACCTTAGGATCTTTTACCTCCAAACCTTGAAGTCCAACAACAAGAGAACTTATTTCAACATATAGCACCAATTTAGCCAAAGAAAAAGCCATCCATGATTTATTCGGCATGATTATATGTTTGCTTGGGACTTGAAGTTGCAATAAAAATATATTTGTTTGGATTAACATACCATGTTTTGGATCAACTTGATGAACCAAGGGCTAGCATTTATAGCAATATGATAAGCTCTTTAGGCAGTAGCAAGTCAGATAAATTGTATAATCACCAAACAATCGGTTATATGTGATGTCTCTTCGTTGCTGCATTTGTGTGTTTCTTGATAGCGAAACTAAAGTTAGGTAGGCGTTCCAACGCATTTGCGATCTGGTTAGGTCTGCTGATGACAATCGTATTTGTTACCATCAGTCCATCACTATTCTTCCAAAAGAACTAGCCAAACAGAGCTTCAACTAACTAGTGTATCTTTTATACTACTTGTCCTATTTATTTTGCAAGTATGGAAAGGTTGAATTGTTGTTTGAACGATCATTCATTTTTGGTGTTGATTTGTAAATGAATATGGTTGAATGCGTATTGATTGATAGTTCTTGGTGTGGTGTATGTTCCTATTTTGCTCAAGGAATATCCTAGCATAATCTGTTTTCAGGTGTTTTAATATGATGTTGATGTTTTTTTAAGCAAAGTAGCATAATCTGGTTTCAGGTGTTTTAATATGATGTTGATGTTTTTTTAAGCAAAGATTGATGAAAATCCATGGTTCACTAAACTCACGAACTAAGGGCTAGCATTTATAGCAATCGTGATAAGCAAGTCGGATAAATGGTATAATTGTGACACCCGGCAATTTCAGGTAAATTGCAACTCTTATTTTCTTTACATTTCACATTCATACTTGTTGCATTTCATTTAATTATGTTTAATTAGATGAGTGAACACAAACAACTACGAAACGATAGTCTGAGGAACTGTCGAATCGTACATTGCACATTGGTGTTGTAAACCAAGTGTGGCAAACACAACACTAACACAAGACAATAATTCGAGGAGTTATTGAATTGTGCATTACACGTTGATTAGGATTAATCAAGCATGCAAACACTTCGTTACACACCAACACAAACTATCAAAGATAATTCGATGAATTATCAAAACACACACACGAGTCTCACGAACGTTGGTGATCAATCAAACTTATGTGCTACTTTGTATTTATGTGCTTAAACGTGCATTAGATGTTTAGGATAAACGTAGGAAACAAGTACGAGCGAAATCGTATCAACGAAATCGAAAAACAAGGAAATGGACCCATCGCGGTACGCGACGGTCCCTCGGCGAAAGGCTTCGCGGTACGCGGCGCAAACCGGGATTCGAGACTCCCGAATCCCATCGCGGTACGTGATAAAAATTTTTGATCCGCGAAGGCCATGCAGATCAAATTTCTTTTAAAAACCAACCCCCTTCATTCTCAATCGGTTTCTCTCCGATTTCTTCGAACTCTCTCACCCATTCTCGACCAAAAATCCGTGTAAACAGCCCTCAAATCATCTGGGATTCATATTGGAGCTACCATTGGGAGATTTGAAGGTATTGGAGCCAAGGAGAAGTATCGGGAGCCACCCACAAGCCAAGAGCTTAACATCAGCCTTCATTCGAGCTTCCAGAACCTATTCTACCACGAATTTAAGCTTCTAAGGTAGTTCCCTATGTTTATCTTTAGTTAGATCGTACATGCAATGGGTGAAAACCCACATGCAACTCCATGTGACCATCGAGCACGAATTTGTTGGTGTTTTGATGTGTTATAGTTGTAGAGTTACTGGTTTTAGTGTTTATTGATGTTAGATTTGAGTTTGGTTTGGTTATTGTTTGATTTGATAATGATTTTTATACGCTTGCCATAAAAGGAAACTTTTATGTGCAAGTCTTGGAATTGTGATGATCTAGACATGTTAGACATGTCTAGATGTTGTTAAATGCATATTGGAGTGTTTAGAAACACATTGGGATATTTGATTTTGTCAAAAACTTGGTTTTGTAGAAACTTACTATTTATGGAAACTTTTAAAAATCAAAATAGGGCTTTTGATGTTTTAAAGTGTTTTGATGAACTTTGATTGTTGAAATATGTTTAGAAATGATTTCTAAGCATATTGGAAACCTTGATTTGTGAAAACGAGCTTTTAAACAAATACTTACTATTTTAGGAAACTTTATTTGGGCAAAACGGCATAAATGGTGATTTATGCGCAAACGACATGTTTTAAGAGTTTAAACGTGTTTTATAAACATATTGGAAGTTATTAGTTTTATGAAATGGAATTTCATAACCACACTTTCTTAAATGGGAAACTGCCCTTAATCAAAACCCACTGAACCAAGGTGATGAATCCTTTTCATATTCACCTTGCATCACAATCACACGTTTACCCGATACTTAACCCAACTCTACTCTTTGCATATCTCAGGAGCAAATCCTAACCCTCCTCTCTGCACATTCAAAATGTTCCTGGATTGCAAACCCCATTCATTCAGCGGCACTGAGGGAGCCGTTGGACTATTGCGTTGGATTGAGAAGGCGGAATCAGCTTTCGCCATGAGCAACTGCAGGAACGAGGACAGGGTCAAGTTCGCTGCAGGGACATTCGAGGGAGCTGCCCTCACCTGGTGGAATGCCAACGTTCAGAACCTAGGGCTTGATGCAGCCAACGCTCTACCTTGGGATAACTTTAAGCAAATGTCGAACCGCGAATACTGCCCTGTGGTGAGGTGCAGAAACTTGAGACTGAGTTTTGGAACCACAAGATGGTTGGTTCCGAGGTCGAGGCTTACACGGCTCGATCTTATGAGCTGGAAAACCTGTGCCCGGAAATGGCAAACCCACCTTTCAAGCACATAGAAAAGTACATTGAGGGACTACCACCTCAAATTCAGGGCATGGTACTTTCTGCTGACCCCATCACTATGCAACAAACAGTGCGACTAACTCACAAGCTCACCGATTCAGCTGTCACACAAGGACTCTTACCACCTCGTGGTGCTGTGACCCCAACTAACGACAAGGGCAAACGCAAATGGGATGACCCCATGAGCAAAACTTCCACTCTTCAACCACCACCGCAGCAACGTAAGTTTGGGTCATCTCAAGCTTACGCACCACCCATCCCAACCAACCAAGGCTCAGGATCCTACGCAGGCAAACATCCCAAGTGCAACAAATGCAACTTGCACCATGTTTTGGGACAATGCGGCTCTATCCGATGCCAACGTTGTGGCAAGGGGGGACACCTCGCCAAAGACTGCAGGGGTGAACTGCGTACAAAGACCCCACAGCCACAACAACAACAACTCGAGGCACCGAAAGGCTGCTTCGAATGTGGAAAGCCAGGGCACTTCAAGAGGGACTGCCCACATCTAAAGAACAATGACAATGGGAACAACAACGGCCCGAAGGGACGAGCCTTCGTGATTGGGGCTAAGGAAGCCAGAAAAGATCCCAACCTTGCAACCGGTACGTATCTCTTGAACAATAATTATGCTTCTGTATTGTTTGATACTGGAGCTGAGAAAAGTTTTATATCTAAGGATTTTAGTGAGATACTTGCCATTACCCCAACCCCCTTAGAGGTTGAGTACACTGTAGAGCTAGCTGATGGTAAATTGATTGTGACTAAACACATTCTTAAAGAATGCACTTTAGAGCTAGCAGGCCATGAATTTAGAATTGACCTCATGCCGGTTACACTAGGCAGTTTTGATTGCCATATCTTGTCCTGAAAGCTGTCTTGGGAATATCATCATCATGTACGCGAAGCTGATGATACCCAGACCTAAGATCGATCTTTGAAAACCATGCCGAGCCTTGAAGCTGATCGAATAGATCATCGATGCGCGGCAGTGGATATCGATTCTTGATAGTCAACTTGTTCAATTCGCGGTAGTCGATGCACATTCGGAACGACCCGTCCTTTTTCTTGACAAACAGGACCGGTGCACCCCATGGTGAATGGCTCGGGCGAATAAATCCCTTATCGGTAAGTTCTTGCAGCTGACTCGCCAATTCTTGCAACTCCGAAGGCGCAAGTCTATAAGGAGCTTTGGCGACTGGGTTCGCACCAGGCACTAAGTCAATTCGGAACTCAACTTGACGTTCTGGTGGAAGACCCGGCAAATCGTCCGGAAAGACTTCTGGGAAATCTCGTATCACTGGAACATCTTCTATCTTCTTTCCTTTCTCTTTCTTCTCGACAATATGAGCTAAAAATGCTATACATTTCTTCCTAAGGTACTTGTGTGCTTTAGTGCAAGACATTAGCTTAAGACCTTTACTAGCAGTTTCTCCAAATATTCTCAAGGTTTCACCCGAAGGTAAGGGAATACGAATGTACTTTTCATGGCATACAATCTCCGCTTTGTGGGTGGCTAAGCAATCCATGCCTATGATAACATCGAAGCTACCAAGATGCATAGGTATAAGATCAATTGGGAAAACGTGATCATTTAAGTTCACCGTACATCCAACGATAATAGTGTCAATATCAATAGTGTTTCCGTCAGCCACTTCCACGTTAAACGGTTTATCTAAATATGTACGTGTTCTACCAAGCAAACATTCAAAATCATATGAAACGAAACTCCTATCGGCACCAGAATCAAATAGGACAGATGCATAAGAGCTGTTGATCAAAAATGTACCGTTGACGACGTCCTGGTTGGCTTGAGCAGCTGGAGCATTCAGTTGAAATGCCCGGCCTCTTTCCACCCTCTGATTATTCCCAGTCAACTTTGGGCATTGATTTCTGAAGTGGCCCACTTCACCACACTCATAACAAGCTCTTGCCTGTGCCTGAGGTACCTGGCGAACGGGTACAGCTGGAATAGGTTGTGCATGCGGAGCTGGCAGTGCAAGCGGTGCGTGTTGCATCCTTTGTGCTTGCGGTGCACTCCGACAAACATTAGCATAGTGCCCAAACTTGCCACAATTGTTGCAAACGCGACATGGCAAGTTGGGTGCATGATGATATCTACAAGTATTACATTGGGGAGTATTCCCAGTGTAATTTCTTGCAGTAGTGTTGTTGGATGACTGCTGCGCAGACTTAGCAGCAGGAGCAGTGACCATAAAGTTTCTGGTCTTTCTCTTCTTGTTGCTGCTTTTGGATGAACTAGCAGCTTCAGACTTGACCTCAGTTTTGACTTCTTGTAGTAGCCTTGGTGTCAGTCTTCTTGTATCCCTTCCGAGTGAGTGTTCCATTCTTCACATGATTGTCAGTAAGTGTTGCAGATAAACGGATCGCAGCCTCCAGTGTTTTGGGATTGCTCCCATAGACTGTGTCCTGTATCTGTACCGGCAATCTGCCGATATATTTTTCAATCGCCCTATCCAAGGGTGTCACCATATGAGGCACCAGTAAGCTGTACTCATGGAACTGAGTATTGTAGATAACATTTTCACCGCTATCCTGCTTGAGCTCCCAGAACTCGGTCTCAAGCTTTCTCATCTCGCTTCTAGGACAGAATTCAGTGGTCATCAGGTTCTTGACCTCTGTCCATGTCAGTGCTAAAGCAGTCTCCACTCCCCTAGTTCGTTTTTCCCCATTCCACCATGTTAGTGCTCTCTTTTGGAAAACACTAGTGGCATAACGAACTTTCAGGTTCTCAGGACATTCGCTGTTGATGAAGGTGTTCTCCATACTCTCGAACCACTGCAGCAGACCAGTGGCCGATTCAGCACCCGTGAATTTCAGGGGGTTGCAGGAATTGAAGTGTTTGAATGTGCAAGTTGTCTGGTTTGCACCACCTCTGTTCTGATTGATGTTCTGGTTGGCCTGTGTCAACTGGTTCACCAATCCCGTGATGAGGTTAGCTAACTCTTGCATGCCTGGGTTGGCATTCCCATTAGCATCCTCTGAGTTCGTATCGTCTCCGTTGTGACGGCGAGGCGGCATGTTTCTGAGGAAGTTAGAAACATGTTACTACCATTTACAACGTAAGTCATACAAACAATGGTCAAATGAGTTCATTTTAAACAGTTAGGATTTCATATAGGAACTATATTCATCTCCTATCTGTCATTAAACTTATAATGTTTATAATTTCCTAATATTATTCTAAGTGTCCTAGTTGGTCATAACTAATATTAACTAACTATTCCTAAGTTTCATACATTCTCCACCCTATACTAACACTGGCAACCTCCCGATGCAATGCAACAGCTTATATATAGGGCATATGCAAGGGTAGATCGAAACCTCCCTTACACCGTCCCACCACCGTTCCATTGCACCGCGATTTTGCCATTGTTAGCATTTAGGGTGTTTCATGTATCTTACCATAATCTCACTTCACAAACCTTATCCTAGGTAGGATAATTTTGAGTGAAGTGGTCTTTAGTTCCCTTGGGCAATTAGGTTCGCCTAATGTCTAAGTTCACCTGACATGTAGGTTTACCTATTTCTAAGTTCACCTAATGTCTAAGTTCACCTGACATTAAGGTCCCCCTAATTGTCTAAGTTCACTAACATCCATGTCAATCCCAAAGTCGATAACCATCAATGAGGGTTCATATCATCACCGAGTGCTCTTATTGTCACTAAGTGTTCATATTTTCCCTATAATTTATTTTCATCCAGTGTTCATACCATCACTAAGCATTAGTATCATCACTATGAGTTTATATTATCATCCAGTGTCCATATCATCACCCAAGTCTACATTCCATCACTAAACGCTCATATCGTTCGTTAATCCTATGCACCATACGTGTCCAATTCATGTGTTTCATAAGTGAATTTATAAGTGTTTATCAAGTATGATCATCCATGAGTCAATCCCAATCAATCCAACAAACATATCATCAACAGTCCACAATCATATCCTCTCAACAATTCCTAGTAATTTCCTAATAATATCCTAAGTTCCTGACACTGACAGACCCCCAATATACTACAAATGGTATATGTATAGGGCATATGCAAGGGTAGATCGCAACCTCCCTTACACCGTCCCACCACCTTTGTAGTATACCACGAGTGTGTCCTTATCTGGTGATCAATAGATCTAACAGATAATTCCTAAAGCAAATAAATTCCTAAGCAATTAATTTTCCTAAGCAAATAATTTCCCAAACGGGTAGTTCCCACATTCTTCAATACTGACATCCACCTAATGTACCGTAAATGGTATATATATAGGGCATATGATAAGGGTCAGTCGCAACCGCCCAAACCACCGTCCCACCACCTTTACGATACACCACGTGCATGTCCTTATCGAATCATTAGGGCACAAGTAGAACAAGTAAGCAGTATTTATATTTCAGTTGTATAACAGGAGTTCAAATAACAGGTAATAAACACATAAGCATGAAATCCTGAATATACTAACTAGTGTATGAAATAATTCATACTAGGGTATCCTACGGTTATAGACTAGGTCAACCATTTCTAGTAACCTAATTCCCTATAACCCAGGCTCTGATACCAATCTGTAACACCCCGACCAGCGGCGGAATCGTCGGGATGCCACGAGGGATGTGTAGATTGTTCAAAAGCTCGTGGGCATCTAAATCAAATCATCATATATCATTCAATCAACCAAAATAATTACACAAAAATCATGTTCATCATGAATTAAGTACATCAATTACACAAAAGAATTAGCTAAATTAACTAAATCCTAATCGCCAGAATTTTAGTTAATTAGCTAAGTCCAAGATCCTATATGATGATGTCCAAAATAGAAGAGACCATCCTCTTCATCCTACTTGTCTCCATCACCTGAAACATGTAAGAAAATCAAATGTCAACTACAAAGTAGTTGGTGAGTAATCATAAGTTTTATACTTAAAATAGTTTTTATAAAATGAATTTAAAAGTTTAAATTTAAAAATGGTTTTATAAAAAGTTTAGATAAAATGAGTATAAATGCTTATGATTTTCTGGGAAAATCCACAATATTACCTGTATGAGATAATCCAATCAATCTCCAAACTCAACAATCAAACACATACACAATCACATTATCACATAACCAATCAGTCATAATCAATCACAAATAATCATAGTCAAACATAGATAATCAATCCACAAACTAATCAACCAATCTCATCAATTATATTCTCAAATAATGTTCGTGACTATACATGATCATTATGTAAATAACATAAGTTAAATACATGATTCATGGAGTGGTTGCTAACCACGTGACAATACATGAAGTCAAAGCATTTAACCGAAGTCAAAGGCAATGCTTCACAGAGTGGAAACAATCCACGTGACAATACATGATGTCAAAGCAATTAACCGGAGTTAAGAGCGATGACTCTCGGAGTTTGTGACAATACATGTAATCTTTGTTATTGACCAAAGTCAATAACAATGTTTACACGGTTATAAAATATTAATCAGTGATAATCCATAATTAATGATAATTCAATATTGTGAGTATCATATTGATAAACAGGTATTAACCTTGAGTTATCAAAATAATATTTGAATTTGGTATACATGCTTCACCTCCGAGTTTTAAAACAAAACAGTTTAAAGAAAGGGAGGTTATGAGAACTCACCTGAAGTCCTTAGTATCTGTGTTCTCGTATTATGCGCGCTCACCGTTTTCGTACTGATGTTGTATTCACAGTCCTGTGTTTGATTAAATGTTATCTAGAGTTATGATCCCTTATTTGATTGTTCTTTTTGAAATCTAAGTTGTTAATTGAGTTGGTGTAGTGAAAATGACTCATTCTTGTGATTTTCATAAGAATGGCTCATGCTAATGAGTTTTCACCCGAATGAGTCATTCTCTCGAATGAGTCCCGAATGACTCATTCTCCGAATGAGTCCCGAATGAGAGTCATTCTCCGAATGAGTCCCGAATGAGTGTCATTCTCCGAATGAGTCCCGAATGAGTCATTCTCCGAATGAGTCTCCCGAATGAGTCCCGAATGAGTCATTCTCCGAATGAGTCCCGAATGACTCATTCTCCTGACTCATACTCCACTCATTCTCCCGACTCATACTCCACTCATTCTCCCGACTCATACTCCACTCATTCTCCCGACTCATTCGGCGAATGGCTCATACTCATGGGTCATTCGCCCGAACGGGTTTTCAGCCATGGGAGAAGATGATTTCGAGGTATAGTCGTATATATAGTCGTTTTGAGTGGGTTTAGATGAGTAAACTCATTTAGAAGGTGTATGGGTCGAAAAAGTGATGTTTTGAACCGGTTAAAGTTCGGTTTTTGTCGGGTTGTAGAAAACCCTAAAAAAAACGTACCTTCTTACTAAGATTTCGAGAGTTTGAGGTGGAGATAGGACCGATCCTTTGTACTTTCATGTAGAGGATGTCGAGATCTTCGATTTGGCGCAAGAATGAGGTGATTTGGTTGAGTTTTGAGTGAGTTATGGTAGAGAGAAGGTAGAGAGAGAAAGTGGTGACGGGTTTAGGGTTTTAGTGAGAGAGTGTGTGTGTAAAAATGAGGAAGAAGATGGTGATCTTCTTCCTTATAACGCGTATTATTGCCCCGTGACCGGTCTCGTTTTTATCGCGATAAAATATAATAAATGATCAGTTATGCTCGGTTTTTAACGAAAACATATTTAAACATAACATGAATAAATAATTGAATTTCATTAATTAAAATGATTTAAATAATTTTATTTCGTAAAACGATTTCATTTTATTTTTACAAAATTAATTATTTTAAATAACTGATTTACTCGGTTTTGCTTTACGTTGTGATTCCTAATAAACGTTTTCAGTTTTAATTTATTAATTTTAATATCATTTGATATTATTTAATTATTTCGTCGAAACGCGTCACTCGCGTACGTATTCGTAAAGATCGTCACCTTTGCGAATTCGTCGCTCGTATCGTGTTTCGATTCGATTTACGATTTATTGAATATCGTTTCAGAATATTATTCCTAATAATTATATTCGTGTGAATCGTCACTCACGCGAATACATTTATTAAGTTAATATTTCTGAATTAATATTCGTGTTTAGATGACGTTCGTAACCTCACCATCGCGTAATCAGTTCCATTATTTTATAAATTTTAATATTAAAATTCCCAAACCAAAACCCATATTCATTTTTATTCCGAACCAACAATCATCATTTTCAATAATATTACTGCGATAAACTCTCTGGTTCTGTTTAGTTGGGTTACAACTAAACTTCCCATGGTTTACGCGTATAATATGTGTTATAATCATGTATACCATTAACAGTGACAATAATCAATAATATCAATAAATAATCCATTATCATTATTAATAAAAATTCTTAGGTCGTAATAGTACAATCGTACGGATGTACGGACAACCTAAAGTACAGTGATGTTACAAGTCTCACGAACGTTGGTGATCAATCAAACTTATGTGCTACTTTGTATTTATGTGCTTAAACGTGCATTAGATGTTTAGGATAAACATAGGAAACAAGTACGAGCGAAATCGTATAAACGAAATCGAAAAACAAGGAAATAGACCCATCGCGGTACGCGACGGTCCCTCGGCGAAAGGCTTCGCGGTACGCGGCGCAAACCGGGATTCGAGACTCCCGAATCCCATCGCGGTACGCGATAAAAATTTTTGATCCGCGAAGGCCATGCAGATCAAATTTCTTTTAAAAACCAACCCCCTTCATTCTTAATCGGTTTCTCTCCGATTTCTTCGAACTCTCTCACCCATTCTCGACCAAAAATCCCTGTAAACAGCCCTCAAATCATCTGGGATTCATATTGGAGCTACCATTGGGAGATTTGAAGGTATTGGAGCCAAGGAGAAGTATCGGGAGCCACCCGCAAGCCAAGAGCTTAACATCAGCCTTCATTCGAGCTTCCAGAACCTGTTCTACCACGAATTTAAGCTTCTAAGGTAGTTCCCTATGTTTATCTTTAGTTAGATCGTACATGCAATGGGTGAAAACCCACATGCAACTCCATGTGACCATCGAGCACGAATTTGTTGGTGATTTGATGTGTTATAGTTGTAGAGTTACTGGTTTTAGTGTTTATTGATGTTAGATTTGAGTTTGGTTTGGTTATTGTTTGATTTGATAATGATTTTTATACACTTGCCATAAAAGGAAACTTTTATGTGCAAGTCTTCGAATTGTGATGATCTAGACATGTTAGACATGTCTAGATGTTGTTAAATGCATATTGGAGGGTTTAGAAACACATTGGGATATTTGATTTTGTCAAAAACTTGGTTTTGTAGAAACTTACTATTTATGGAAACTTTTACAAATCAAAATAGGGCTTTTGATGTTTTAAAGTGTTTTGATGAACTTTGATTGTTGAAATATGTTTAGAAATGATTTCTAAGCATATTGGAAACCTTGATTTGTGAAAACGAGCTTTTAAACAAATACTTACTATTTTAGGAAACTTTATTTGGGCAAAACGGCATAAATGGTGATTTATGCGCAAACGACATGTTTTAAGAGTTTAAACGTGTTTTATAAACATATTGGAAGTTATTAGTTTTATGAAATGGAATTTCATAACCACACTTTCTTAAATGGGAAACTTTCTAAAAATGGTAACTTATGTGATTAGAGTCATAGGATGCATGTTGGTGTCTTATGTGCATCAAGGCACATAAACACAACAATCGTGTCACCAACGATTCGTCGAGTCTCACTAGTCAACACACACACACTCGGTTGAGCACACCGACACTTGGAGTTGTATGGACTACAACGCACCTCAGAACACATACTTACACCTATATGATTATAGGAGCTTACTAGCAGGACTGCTAGCCTTCGCAGTCGCGAACACCACATAAGACCGGAACTACTTCATCAGGTGAGTTCACGGCCCCTTTTTATCTTTTCTACCTTTGGGGGAGAAAACATTGCGCTACAACTGTTTTTGAACAACAACTCATTTTATTTACGTATGGACATGCTTTATCATTATATGTATATGTGTGGGCCCCTATCACAACTAAAAGTCCTCGCGATACTCCTCGGACCGTTAATAGCATAACGCCTAGCATGGTAATCTTGAATAGTACTATTGGGCCTGGCAAGCCCCACTACACCCGACTGGAGGTCGGAACAGTGCAATATTGACCAAAACTTTGCCATAGTCTTGTGATGGACATGGCGGGAGGCACAAACTGTCAGCTTCGGTACCATCCACAATATAATATAACTGTATTGACTAGCTATCAATCGATACTGCATTGTAATGATATGTAAATCTGTAAAACTCTTACTTTAAACATTTTGATGTTTATTGCTTGTGAAAAACCTGTGCTCTCACCAACCTTTGTGTTGACTCTTTACTCGCATGTTTTCTCAGGTAACTAAGGCACGCACTTGAGGATAGGATGCTAGGATGGAGTCCCATGCATCGATATTATTGTTTAGGATTTGAGAACGACTATCATTATGTTTTATTGTGTTGTAAACAATTTAAATCGCTTCCGCACTATTACTTAAATGTGGTTTTGAAAACTAATTTAGTTAACGCTTCCGCTATCTATGAATGTTAAGCTGTTTTGATAACCCACACTTGCTTCCGCAACTCTGATTTTACAAACTGTTTTATCCAAGTTATTGGATGTACGTATGAAACCGGACATATAGGTCTCGAAGTTGTGTGACCGGAGACTGCGATCCTGACAATCTGTTGTTGCTCGCGCCCCGGAAGGGACGGGATTTTTCGGGGTGCGACAGATTGGTATCAGAGACCCCGGTTATTGCGAATTAGGTTTGCATTTAGTGAACTTAGTCTATAACCACTAGTCTCCACACGACACTTAGTGCTTAGTATTGAAATACTTGCACACACGTTACATCTTTTATGCATTACGTTCATCACCGCACGTGACTACCCATGACGGGGAAGAGCCGATAGCTCTACATGTTCTTTACAGTACCTATCGCACACACTACATTAGTCATTAGACAAACACTAACACGTATTCTCGCTATGAAGATCATGGCTGGAAGACGTGGAGGACGTAGGAATGCAGGCGGACGAGGAAACATCAACCTTACTGCAGCTGAACTGAACGCGCTCATCAACGAGCGGGTTGAGGAGGTACTTGCTGCACGGGAAGCTGCCCGTAATCAAAACCCACTGAACCAAGGTGATGAATCCTTTTCATATTCACCTTGCATCACAATCACACGTTTACCCGATACTTAACCCAACTCTACTCTTTGCATATCTCAGGAGCAAATCCTAACCCTCCTCTCTGCACATTCAAAATGTTCCTGGATTGCAAACCCCATTCATTCAGCGGCACTGAGGGAGCCGTTGGACTATTGCGTTGGATTGAGAAGGCGGAATCAGCTTTCGCCATGAGCAACTGCAGGAACGAGGACAGGGTCAAGTTCGCTGCAGGGACATTCGAGGGAGCTGCCCTCACCTGGTGGAATGCCAACGTTCAGAACCTAGGGCTTGATGCAGCCAACGCTCTACCTTGGGATAACTTTAAGCAAATGTCGAACCGCGAATACTGCCCTGTGGTGAGGTGCAGAAACTTGAGACTGAGTTTTGGAACCACAAGATGGTTGGTTCCGAGGTCGAGGCTTACACGGCTCGATCTTATGAGCTGGCAAAACCTGTGCCCGGAAATGGCAAACCCACCTTTCAAGCACATAGAAAAGTACATTGAGGGACTACCACCTCAAATTCAGGGCATGGTACTTTCTGCTGACCCCATCACTATGCAACAAACAGTGCGACTAACTCACAAGCTCACCGATTCAGCTGTCACACAAGGACTCTTACCACCTCGTGGTGCTGTGACCCCAACTAACGACAAGGGCAAACGCAAATGGGATGACCCCATGAGCAAAACTTCCACTCTTCAACCACCACCGCAGCAACGTAAGTTTGGGTCATCTCAAGCTTACGCACCACCCATCCCAACCAACCAAGGCTCAGGATCCTACGCAGGCAAACATTCCAAGTGCAACAAATGCAACTTGCACCATGTTTTGGGACAAT
Source organism: Mikania micrantha (assembly GCA_009363875.1). NCBI lineage: Eukaryota > Viridiplantae > Streptophyta > Magnoliopsida > Asterales > Asteraceae > Mikania > Mikania micrantha. Next base: position 21,659,287 of record CM018693.1, read on the forward strand.
GCGGCTCTATCCGATGCCAACGTTGTGGCAAGGGGGACACCTCGCCAAAGACTGCAGGGGTGAACTGCGTACAAAGACCCCACAGCCACAACAACAACAACTCGAGGCACCGAAAGGCTGCTTCGAATGTGGAAAGCCAGGGCACTTCAAGAGGGACTGCCCACATCTAAAGAACAATGACAATGGGAACAACAACGGCCCGAAGGGATGAGCCTTCGTGATTGGGGCTAAGGAAGCCAGAAAAGATCCCAACCTTGCAACCGGTACGTATCTCTTGAACAATAATTATGCTTCTGTATTGTTTGATACTGGAGCTGAGAAAAGTTTTATATCTAAGGATTTTAGTGAGATACTTGCCATTACCCCAACCCCCTTAGAGGTTGAGTACACTGTAGAGCTAGCTGATGGTAAATTGATTGTGACTAAACACATTCTTAAAGAATGCACTTTAGAGCTAGCAGGCCATGAATTTAGAATTGACCTCATGCCGGTTACACTAGGCAGTTTTGATGTCGTAGTGGGCATGGATTGGTTGTCTGAAAACCAGGCTGAAATTATTTGCCACGACAAGGTTGTGCGCATACCTCTCCCTGGCAGAGAAACTCTAGATATCAAGGGCGAAAGGAGTGACACTCCTCTGAACATCATCTCGTGCATGAAAGCTTACAAATGCTTACGAAAGGGATACACAGCCATTCTGGCGCTTATCACCGACAAGACTGAAGAGGAGAAGAAAATAGAAGACATCCCAGTCGTATGCGACTATCCCGACATATTCCCGAGGATCTACCAGGACTACCACCACCTCGACAAGTGGAGTTCCGCATAGACCTTGTGCCGGGAGCAGCACCTATCGCACGAGCACCATATCGACTTGCACCTTCGGAGATGCAGGAACTGTCCAATCAACTGCAAGAGCTGTTGGACAAGGGTTTCATTAGACCAAGCTTCTCACCCTGGGGAGCTCCGGTCTTGTTTGTAAAGAAGAAGGATGGCACTTTCCGTATGTGCATTGACTATCGGGAATTGAACAAAGTGACGATCAAAAACCGTTACCCCTTACCTCGGATTGACGATTTGTTTGATCAACTTCAAGGATCGAGTTATTATTCTAAGATCGATCTGCGATCTGGGTACCATCAGTTGAGGATTCAGGATGAAGATATACCCAAGACTGCTTTTCGCACTCGGTATGGCCATTATGAGTTCTTGGTTATGCCGTTTGGGCTGACAAACGCACCCGCAGTATTCATGGATCTCATGAATAGAGTGTGCAAACCATACCTCGACAAGTTTATCATTGTCTTTATAGATGATATTCTCATCTACTCCAAAACCCAGGAAGAACACAAAGAGTATCTGCAATTGGCTCTTGAACTACTCCGGAAAGAGAAGCTGTACGCTAAACTCTCAAAGTGTGACTTCTGGATTCGAGAAGTCCAATTCTTAGGTCATGTTGTCAATGAACAAGGGATTCATGTTGATAAATCTAAGATAGAGGCGATCAAGAACTGGGAAGCACCGAAGACCCCAACTGAGGTGCGACAATTCCTAGGCTTGGCAGGCTGTTATCGACGATTTATTGAAGGATTTTCAAAGATAGCACAACCCCTTACATCCTTAACCCATAAAGACAAGAAGTATCTCTGGACTGACAAGCAGGAGGATGCATTTCAACTTCTCAAGCAGAAGCTCTGTAGTGCACCTATCCTATCTCTTCCTGATGGAACAGATGATTTCGTAGTATATTGCGATGCCTCAATACAAGGACTCGGCTGCGTGCTAATACAGCGAGAAAAGGTGATCGCATATGCTTCTCGACAATTGAAAGTCCACGAAAAGAACTACACTACCCACGACTTGGAACTTGGAGCCGTGGTATTTGCACTCAAGATCTGGAGACACTACCTGTATGGTACAAAGTGTACGATATACACTGATCATAAGAGTCTCCAACACATATTCGAGCAGAAGGAACTGAACATGCGACAACGTCGCTGGCTCGAACTCCTAAACGACTATGAGTGTGCTATCAAGTATCACCCGGGGAAGGCCAACGTTGTGGCCGATGCCCTAAGCCGGAAAAACACATCGAAACCCAAGAGGGTACGAGCTTTACAGCTCACAATCCTTCCCCATCTCCCTGAACAGATACGTAATGCCCAGGTGGAGGCACTTAAACCTGAAAACTTAGCAGCTGAATCACTAAGGGGAATGGAACAACAACTTACGGAAAAAGCCGATAGCTTACAGTATTTCATGGAACACGTCTGGGTTCCACATCACGGGAACCTACGAGACCTTGTGATGGACGAGGCTCACAAATCCCGGTATTCCATTCACCCAGGATCTGATAAGATGTATCATGATCTGAAGATACTTTACTGGTGGCCACACATGAAAGCCGACATCGCCACCTACGTAGGCAAATGCTTGACCTGTGCCAAAGTCAAGATCGAGTACCAGAAACCCTCTGGATTACTCACACAACCCGAGATCCCCATGTGGAAATGGGAACAGATATCCATGGATTTCATCACCAAATTACCCCGTACTCCTAGTGGATGTGACACTATCTGTGTGACAATCCGGCATTCCGGATTAATTTCGTTAACTCTAAAGTTAACATAAAATATGTGAAATTATATGAAATCAAACTAGAAGGATTAAACTTGAACAAAAACAAGTTACAAACATATAAATTATGTGAATTAATGTTAAAATCATATAAAATGTTCAATTTTGACTATTAAAGTCAAAATTCGAGTGTTTTATCAAATTGAAATTCGATTTGCATATTAATAATAAGTTATGAATTGAATTAATCACCCAATTAACTTCCATTGATAATTATCAACGGTTATCATCAATCATTAAACCCATAATGGCCGAATTAATGGGCTAATTAAACAAAAATGGGAAACCGTTACTAAGAGACTATAGAACTTGTACAATCCGATCATAATTCACAAAATTGAACTCTCTGAACTCTTAATCGGCATCTTTAGTATCCTTTTCATCCAACAATTTGAATCAAGAAGCTGCGGGAAGAAGAGTTGGATCGAGACTAGGCCGAAACTCAACCTAATAATCGAACTACATCAAATAGGCATCAATTAAGGTAAAAATTCATTCCTACACGATCTAAAACAGCCGATTAAGCAGAGCCCTATGTTTAATTCATGTCAAAACATCGAATTGTATGAATTTTTATTCTAGGGTTCATACTAGAATTCGTTTTGGGGGTTGGTACCCAAACGAGTTTAAAAACCAAATTAATCGGTACAGATAGCTTCGGAAACATCCATATAATGAAACTCATATGTTATTTCTAACAAACAATAACGAATTAAACAATCTCTGAATCTAGGGTTTCCTATGAAAAACGTTTTGGGGGTTTCTTATTCGAACGAATTGATAATCGAATTAAACCACACAGACATATTCGAAATGATGGATTTAATGAAAAACCCATGTCAATTTCATGTTACAACTGAGAATTAAACGATTTTGGTTTTTAGGGTTCTTGATACAAAATGGTTTGGGGGTTTCGATCCAAATGAGGTTAAAAACCAAATTAAATCATGTTAGCCGATTCGAAATTCATTGTTTAGTGAAAACTCTATGGCTTTACAGTTCAACATAAACAAATTTAATGAAATTGGATTATAGAATAAAGGGGTTAGGTTCGAATCAATGAAAATTCATAAAAACGAGTGATTTGATCAAAGTAATCAAATTAAGTTCATGATTTGACTCGGTTAAATCTCAGAAACAAAACCCCTATGGTGTTCAGATCGAATGGGTTCGAATTATAGATCAATTAAACCCATTGGGTTCGGTTATGGTTAACAAAAGGGGAACCGGTCAAGTGGTTGTTAAAATTATTTAAAATCAAAGTTAATCACAAATGTTGGAGCAGGGAAGTTGGTTGGGTATGTGCGTGTGGACTTGGAGGTCACGGGTTCGAACCCGGCCTCCAACTATTTTGGTTTTTGAACTAATTTTTAGTATTTTCATTATATTTCGCTCATTTTAACTCCGATTTAGTCCGTTCAAGTTGCGTTGGAACCGTAACGAGATCCCGAATCAAATAAAATAATAAAATTCACATTGTAGACCGAAAACGTAGTCGCGTATAAATACGTTTATTTAAATAAAATCATATACTGCCATGTGATTTTATTTAAACGATTTTAAAGACACGTGTACTTATAGATACACGTTTCTAACAAGTCTAACATACGTGTGTTAACGCGTATGTGATTTCAAGCACAAAACGACATTCTGAATAACACAACGTTATTATTACAACACAGATTCTTCGTAGAAGTTAATTTACGTGGTTTCGTGAACGTTTGATCATTCTACTGTATTCAAAGGTGCGTACACGGCCCCTTTCTTACTTTAACTGTTTTGGGGGAGAAAACATGTGCAACAAACGCTTTTAGATACATATCACTTGCATGAGTTAGCTGTTTACAATAAGTGCAAACATAGCATTACAAAGCCTTCTCTTTCGAACCGTTTAATTTGCCGGAGTGCAAAGCGTGGTAGTTGAAGATAGATCTATTGGGTTTGACAAACCTCACTTGGTAGATGGGATCTACGCAGGTGTTTGACTGACCAAACATACATTTCTATTGTTTGTGCTAGACAATAGTGTTAAGGCAAAAACATGCTATAGCATGGCAACTCGTCAGCTTCGGTGTCGACCACTTATGTAAATAGTTTATATGACTAGCTATCATGACTGTGCATGTGTGATTATGTTATCTACAAACTTGATATTCAAACTGTTGATTTAAACACTGTGAATACTTAAACCTGTGTTATGCACCAACCTTTGTGTTGACTTGATTTACATGTTTTCTCAGGACACTAAGACACAAGCAAGGACAAGCAGGGACTAGGATGTTGAGTCTCATGCATGCATTTCAGTTCAAGTGTTTTAGCTTTGATAAATTAAGACATTGAATGTTATTGGATTTGTATTTTACATTTTCAAACTGTTACATTTCATTATTAGTTTTTAAAACGCTTCCGCAAAGTTGAAAACTCTGATGTTAGAGTTTTAGACCAACATATGTTTTGAAATTCATATAGAGGTCTTCGTTATGTCTAATGATCTGAGATCCTGGTTTGTCACGTTCCCAAACGGTATGATTCCGTTAGTTGAAAATTGGGGGTGTGACAATCTGGGTAATTGTGGACCGACTGACTAAGTCAGCACATTTCCTTGCAATCAAGGAGAATGACAAAATGGAAAAGCTAGCCAGAATCTATGTCAAGGAAGTAGTCTCGCGACATGGAGTGCCAATCTCCATTATTTCGGATCGAGACGCCAGATTCACTTCTAACTTCTGGAAATCATTGCAAAAGTCTCTTGGCACACGGTTGGATATGAGTACAGCATACCACCCACAAACTGATGGCCAGAGTGAACGCACGATACAAACTCTTGAAGATATGCTACGAGCGTGCGTAATAGACTTCGGAAATAGCTGGGAAACTCACCTTCCGTTGGTGGAGTTTTCCTACAACAACAGCTACCACACCAGTATCAAGGTAGCGCCTTTTGAGGCACTCTATGGCAGGAAATGCCGATCACCCATCTGCTGGGCGGAGGTGGGCGACAGTCAGCTCACTGGCCCAGAACTTGTGCATGAAACGACAGAAAAGATCGTGCAAATCAGAAACCGCATGGCAGCAGGTCGAGATCGTCAAAAGAGTTATGCCGACAAACGCCGAAAGCCTCTGGAATTTCAGGTAGGAGATAAAGTCCTTCTGAAAGTTTCACCCTGGAAAGGCGTCATTCGTTTCGGTAAACGAGGCAAACTGAACCCACGGTATATTGGACCATTCGAGATCCTGAAAAGGATTGGTCCAGTGGCATACCAACTCAACTTACCAGCCGAACTCAACGGAGTTCACAACGTATTTCATGTCTCGAACCTGAAAAAGTGCTTATCAGATGAGACACTTATAGTTCCACTGGATGAGATCCAGGTGGATGAGCAACTACGGTTCGTGGAAGAACCGGTAGAGATCATGGACCATGAGGTCAAACAACTCAAACAGAGTAAGATTCCTATTGTTAAAGTTCGATGGAACTCGAAACGCGGACCTTAATTCACGTGGGAACGTGAGGATCAGATGATGCGCAAATATCCCCATCTCTTCAAGCAAACAACGTCGAACGCCGACACCAACAAATAAATTTCGGGACGAAATTCCTTTCAACAAGGGGATGATGTGACAACCAGAAAATTTTTGTTTCTCAAACACTCTTGTTTCTCAAACACTACCAACAACAACCAAATTTCGGGACGAAATTTCTTCCAACAAGGGGATGATGTGACACCCGGCAATTTCAGGTAAATTGCAACTCTTATTTTCTTTACATTTCACATTCATACTTGTTGCATTTCATTTAATTATGTTTAATTAGATGAGTGAACACAAACAACTACGAAACGATAGTCTGAGGAACTGTCGAATCGTACATTGCACATTGGTGTTGTAAACCAAGTGTGGCAAACACAACACTAACACAAGACAATAATTCGAGGAGTTATTGAATTGTTCATTACACGTTGATTAGGATTAATCAAGCGTGCAAACACTTCGTTACATACCAACACAAACTATCAAAGATAATTCGATGAATTATCAAAACACACACACGAGTCTCACGAACGTTGGTGATCAATCAAACTTATGTGCTACTTTGTATTTATGTGCTTAAACGTGCATTAGATGTTTAGGATAAACGTAGGAAACAAGTACGAGCGAAATCGTATCAACGAAATCGAAAAACAAGGAAATGGACCCATCGCGGTACGCGACGGTCCCTCGGCGAAAGGCTTCGCGGTACGCGGCGCAAACCGGGAGTCGAGACTCCCGAATCCCATTGCGGTACGCGATAAACATTTTTGATCAGCCTTCGCGGTACGCGAAGGCCATGCAGATCAAATTTCTTTTAAAAACCAACCCCCTTCATTCTCAATCGGTTTCTCTCCGATTTCTTCGAACTCTCTCACCCATTCTCGACCAAAAATCCCTGTAAACAGCCCTCAAATCATCTGGGATTCATATTGGAGCTACCATTGGGAGATTTGAAGGTATTGGAGCCAAGGAGAAGTATCGGGAGCCACCCACAAGCCAAGAGCTTAACATCAGCCTTCATTCGAGCTTCCAGAACCTGTTCTACCACGAATTTAAGCTTCTAAGGTAGTTCCCTATGTTTATCTTTAGTTAGATCGTACATGCAATGGGTGAAAACCCACATGCAACTCCATGTGACCATCGAGCACGAATTTGTTGGTGATTTGATGTGTTATGGTTGTAGAGTTACTGGTTTTAGTGTTTATTGATGTTAGATTTGAGTTTGGTTTGGTTATTGTTTGATTTGATAATGATTTTTATACACTTGCCATAAAAGGAAACTTTTATGTGCAAGTCTTGGAATTATGATGATCTAGACATGTTAGACATGTCTAGATGTTGTTAAATGCATATTGGAGTGTTTAGAAACACATTGGGATATTTGATTTTGTCAAAAACTTGGTTTTGTAGAAACTTACTATTTATGGAAACTTTTAAAAATCAAAAGAGGGCTTTTGATGTTTTAAAGTGTTTTGATGAACTTTGATTGTTGAAATATGGTTAGAAATGATTTCTAAGCATATTGGAAACCTTGATTTGTGAAAACGAGCTTTTAAACAAATACTTACTATTTTAAAAAAACTTTATTTGGGCAAAACGGCATAAATGGTGATTTATGCGCAAACGACATGTTTTAAGAGTTTAAACGTGTTTTATAAACATATTGGAAGTTATTAGTTTTATGAAATGGAATTTCATAACCACACTTTCTAAAATGGGAAACTTTCTAAAAATGGTAACTTATGTGATTAGAGTCATAGGATGCATGTTGGTGTCTTATTTGCATCAAGGCACATAAACACAACAATCGTGTCACCAACGATTCGTCGAGTCTCACTAGTCAACACACACACACTCGGTTGAGCACACCGACACTTGGAGTTGTATGGACTACAACGCACCTCAGAACACATACTTACACCTATATGATTATAGGAGCTTACTAGCAGGACTGCTAGCCTTCGCAGTCGCGAACACCACATAAGACCGGAACTACTTCATCAGGTGAGTTCACAGCCCCTTTTTATCTTTTCTACCTTTGGGGGAGAAAACATTGCACTACAACTGTTTTTGAACAACAACTCATTTTATTTACGTATGGACATGCTTTATCATTATATGTATATGTGTGGGCCCCTATCACAACTAAAAGTCCTCGCGATACTCCTCGGACCGTTAATAGCATAACGCCTAGTATGGTAATCTTGAATAGTACTATTGGGCCTGACAAGCCCCACTACACCCGAATGGAGGTCGGAACAGTGCAATATTGACCAACACTTTGCCATAGTCTTGTGATGGACATGGCGGGAGGCACAAACTGTCAGCTTCGGTACCATCCACAATATAATATAACTGTATTGACTAGCTATCAATCGATACTGCATTGTAATGATATGTAAATCTGTAAAACTCTTACTTTAAACATTTTGATGTTTACTGCTTGTGAAAAACCTGTGCTCTCACCAACCTTTGTGTTGACTCTTTACTCGCATGTTTTCTCAGGTAACTAAGGCACGCACTTGAGGATAGGATGCTAGGATGGAGTCCCATGCATCGATATTATTGTCTTAGGATTTGAGAACGACTATCATTATGTTTTATTGTGTTGTAAACAATTTAAATCGCTTCCGCATTATTACTTAAATGTGGTTTTGAAAACTAATTTAGTTAACGCTTCCGCTATCTATGTGTAACAACCGGTTTTAATAATTGAACGAATTTTAAATAATCGTTAAAATAACGATTGTGATTGTTGAAATATGAAAGTATGTGAGAAATCATGAACGTGGGAGAAAACCGTGCGCGAAACAGAGTTACGGATTGTCCGGAATCGCGAAACGAAGAAAACGACTCTTCGCGGTACGCGAAGGTGGTTTTGAGGGTCCTTCGCGGTACACGAAGAGCCCAAAATATCTGAAAACTCCGGATTTCTTCGCGGTACGCGAAGCATTCTTTTGCCCCTCTTCGCGGTACGCGACGGGTAGGGCGGTTTGACAGATTCCTATTCTTATCAGCTTTGCACCAGAGTTTATTTATTTTTAACATCTCGACCTCAAACACACGCAGGGACGAATATAGCAACTTTTGTTGCTAGATCAGTGTTTTGAAGCCATCCAGATGTCCGGATCGAGCTAGGGTTCGATTCTACAAATCCTGATCGTCGTTTTCATCCGAGAACTTCGTTCAAAAGGGTAATGATTCGATCTATCCTACTAGTTTGATGTTCTGTGGATTAAATTTAGTTTTGAATGTAATACTACGATTATGGGTATTGATTATTGCCTAGTTGATGACTAGGGGTTGTTAGAAACGAAGAATTTGATATTTTGACGGTTAAATCTTCGTTTTGAAGCCGGGATAATGTCCGGTTGTTATGAAACCCATATCATGGAGTGATAACTAGTAGGATGGGTAGGATATGATTTTAAATGAAATATGGATTATGATCCATGGGTTAAATGATGATTTTGATGAATTGGTGTTAAAAATTATTAACAGTTATGATTATAAATGAATTTTGATTAAGAGAAGTGATTGGGATCATAACTAAGATAATAAACATCAATTATTTGATGAAATGCCTAAGGAAGGCATGGGATATGATTAATTGACTAAAACTTACTAAATATAGTAAGATAAAGTCAATTATGTGATAAGTTGACTTTGAGAAAGTCAAACCAGTCAAGTGAGTTGAACTTGATGGTATGTATTATATGTATTGAATATAGTTGTATATGTGTGAATATGCAACTAGGTGTTGGTGGTGAAAGTCAAGTGACAATTCACAGAAGTGGAAAAGAGGTTGTAGGAAGTGAACAACCGCTTGAACCAGGTAAGTTACCCAACTTACTGTAACATTACATATAAGAAGTAGAATGAGTCTACTTGTGTGCCTGATATGTGATTGAAACTAATGGATGAGAAATCCTTTAGTTTGTGTTGTGGTGTTTCTATGAGAAACGTGTATGCAATATATTTGCATTGGAATAACCGGATGAACCGGGGATTAATCAATATGATTTTGGTGTTTATATAAATGATTGTGGTTATTATTGTTGTATGATTCACAGTGTGTGTGAACATGTGGTGATCTACGAATGCGTAGATGTTGAATTGGTAATGTGCATGTTTAGATTCACAAGGTGTGTGAACATAAAACTTGCAATTCCAATGTAATTGATTCACAAGGTGTGTGAACAAATGGTGGATTGGAAATGTGCATGCTGATTCACAAGGTGTGTGAACATAAGACATGTGATTCCAATGTAATAGATTCACAAGGTGTGTGAACATGCCGTTATCATGATTATGGTTATCGTTGCTGCATGATTCACAAGGTGTGTGAACATGCCGTTATCGTGATTGTGGTTATTGTTGCTGCATGATTCACAGTGTGTGTGAACATGCCGTGATTATGATTGTGGTTATCGTTGCTGCATGATTCACAAGGTGTGTGAACATGCCGTGGTCGTGATAGTGGTTATGTTTGCTGCATGATTCACAATGTGTGTAAACATGCCGTGATCATGATGGTGGTTATTATGGCTGCATGAGTCATACGGTGTGTGAATGTGTGGCGATCTATGAATGTGTAGATGTTGGATTGGTAAAGCGCATGTTTTGGATTCACAAGGTGTGTGAACATAAAACCTGCAATTCCCATGTAATTGATTCACAAGGCGTGTGAACAAATGGTAAATTGGAAATATGCACATGTATGTGTGGTGTTAAATTATAATAATTGTACATGAATGGGTGATTCATGGGGTTTTGGGTGGAAACGACCCACTAGTGGATAGTTTTGTAGGTGATTGAATATTGTTACCAAATTATGTTTGGTACATCGGTAGTGTATCTGTAATGTGTTACGGGATACACTAGTTAGAGGTGCTATGAGTTGTCTTAGATGGAAGGACCGGTGGGTGAACATCTTAAGATTTAATATGTGTATGATACCACCAATGTGTGGATAATCGGTTACACCGGAAATTGAATTGTTGAAACCACAGGTGTGTGGGAAATTGGTTGAGCCAATAATATATATATGTGGTGATTATTGTGTTTTAAATTAGCCAGAGGTGCTAGTGATAAAGTTGTATTGGATAATATATTATTATCTAGATATGATAAACATCCATATGATATGTATGTGGATGTGTTAAATGAGTTGTGGGAACTCGGGGAGGGGTTACTTACTTAGTTCGTATGAACTAATGGTGACTTATATGTGATGTTACAGGTCAAAGATAGATATGCATCGGGCGATCTGATCGGGCATGTTATGAAGCAGAACCGAACGTTATGTAAATCTTTGGTGAGATTAAATTTAAACACACCAGTTTTTATTAATCATAAATGTAAATGATTGAAATTGAGTGTGTTTAACTTATAAAAATGAAATTTCACGCTTCCGAACATAAATTTTTGATAAAGTTTAAACTGGGACCAAGATTAGACACGTGTAATCGTGTGTAAGGTTTGGGTGTTACACTATGAATGTTAAGCTGTTTTGATAACCCACACTTGCTTCCGCAACTCTGATTTTACAAACTGTTTTATCCAAGTTATTGGATGTACGTATGAAACCGGACATATAGGTCTCAAAGTTGTGTGACCGGAGACTGCGATCCTGACAATCTGTTGTTGCTCGCGCCCCGGAAGGGACGGGATTTCTCGGGGTGCGACAATAATCACCAAATACTTGGTTATGTGCGATAGCATAATCTGGTTTCAGGTGTTTTAATATGATGTTGATGTTTTTTTAAGCAAAGATTGACGAAAATCCATGGTTCACTAAACTCACGAACTAAGGGCTAGCATTTATAGCAATCGTGATAAGTAAGTCGGATAAATGGTATAATCACCAAATACTTGGTTATATGCGATATCTCTCTGTTGTTGCATTTGTGTGTTTCATAATATCGAAATTGAAGTTAGGTCGGTGTTCCGAAGCATTTGCGATGTGGTTAGGTCTGCAGATGACAATCGTACTTGTTATCATCAATATTCTTCCAAAAGAACTAGCCAACCCCTATCTGAAGCTTCAACTAATTCGTGTATCTTTTATGCTACTGATACTATTTATCTTGCAAGTATTGAAAGGGACAACCTATGCTAGATAAAATAACTGGGTTAAATGATTGTGGATACAAGGCTGGAAAGCCATGGCAGTTGCACTCTTTAAGGAAATCCAGCCAAGAGAAGGTCGCTTCTAAATCTAGTCTAGCCCTCCTCACATCATGTGCAAGTGTTGGGTACTTGTTTCTCCACCGGATTTCGTGACAACACCAGTATGACAACAAAATTTCTAGTGATGTCTTGTTTGGGAAACTTGTCCCCTAGCATGGTTACCATAATGATTGGCACCTGTAAAAAATTGGCAATGCACACTAGAAATTTTGTTGCCATATTGGTGCTATCATGAAAGCCGGTGGAGATGTTGGATTGGTAAAGCGCATGTTTTGGATTCACAAGGTGTGTGAACATAAAACCTGCAATTCCCATGTAATTGATTCACAAGGCGTGTGAACAAATGGTAAATTGGAAATATGCACATGTATGTGTGGTGTTAAATTATAATAATTGTACATGAATGGGTGATTCATGGGGTTTTGGGTGGAAACGACCCACTAGTGGATAGTTTTGTAGGTGATTGAATATTGTTACCAAATTATGTTTGGTACATCGGTAGTGTATCTGTAATGTGTTACGGGATACACTAGTTAGAGGTGCTATGAGTTGTCTTAGATGGAAGGACCGGTGGGTGAACATCTTAAGATTTAATATGTGTATGATACCACCAATGTGTGGATAATCGGTTACACCGGAAATTGAATTGTTGAAACCACAGGTGTGTGGGAAATTGGTTGAGCCAATAATATATATATGTGGTGATTATTGTGTTTTAAATTAGCCAGAGGTGCTAGTGATAAAGTTGTATTGGATAATATATTATTATCTAGATATGATAAACATCCATATGATATGTATGTGGATGTGTTAAATGAGTTGTGGGAACTCGGGGAGGGGTTACTTACTTAGTTCGTATGAACTAATGGTGACTTATATGTGATGTTACAGGTCAAAGATAGATATGCATCGGGCGATCTGATCGGGCATGTTATGAAGCAGAACCGAACGTTATGTAAATCTTTGGTGAGATTAAATTTAAACACACCAGTTTTTATTAATCATAAATGTAAATGATTGAAATTGAGTGTGTTTAACTTATAAAAATGAAATTTCACGCTTCCGAACATAAATTTTTGATAAAGTTTAAACTGGGACCAAGATTAGACACGTGTAATCGTGTGTAAGGTTTGGGTGTTACAGAGTTGGTATCAGAGCAATGGTTTGAGTGAATCAAGTGCGTCTTGATCTCAAACTCGTGTGCTCTTGATATGAAAACATAATGTTTGATTCAAAGACCCGATCATGATGCCGAATGTATGAGGTTAGCATATCTATTTCCTGTGTTATAATTGATAAATGTATTGTGAATCAATACATATGAAATGTGATTATGTGATTATTTGAAACTGAAATCAATGTCTTGAGTATAAAATAAATGAAGTAAGGAATTGGGCATATAATGAGTGAACTAGTATGTCTGGCCAACTTACTAGTGCAAACATGATATGAACAAGTTCTTTATGAAAATCATTTTATACTTAGATATTGAGATTAACGTAAATTGACTCTGAGTGATGGTTAGTAATTGAGTGTACTACGTAATTGACCCATTGGGAATATGGGCAATAATACACATTGAGTGTGTAAATCACAGTAAGTGTGATGTAAATGTCTTGAGTGACAAATGTTGAATAGTAATTGTGTTTACTATGGGATTGACCCACTAAATATATGGGCATCTATACACGATGGGCGTGTAAGTCACATGGGTATGACAGTAATGTCTTGAATAATATGTGTTGCATATTAAGTGTGTGAATTAAACACAATGTGTGTGTTGAATTAAATGTACAAATAAGTGTACAAAAAGATTGTGGTGGCAATTGTGTTATCTACTAGTGAGTAGATTAAAGTTAATAACCATGAAGGTTAATGTGTGTGTGGTGATGAAAATTGTTGGGTGGAGATAACCCATTAACAATTTTTTTTTATTATTACTTGGTGTTGACAATAACATGTAATAAGTATTTAAATTACTTAGTTATTGTCATTTGTTATGTTTATAAATGATATGGAGGAATAAGAATGATTCACAAGTGGTGTGAACTTCTTATTTGAAATTTGACTGAAATAGTCAAGCAATTCACAAAGTGTGTGAATGCAAAATGGGTTGAATCACAAGTGGTGTGATCTTCCCATGGAGAAAATATGGAGTTTAGGTAAATCACAGGTGGTGTGATTACCTATCTTGAGAATCCTTGGTGAAAAAGGAAGTCTCGAGGAAATGATGATTAATATTGTCATGTAAGACCACTGGTGGGTGGCATTGGATTTAACATGTAAGACCATCGGTGGATGACATTGGATTTATCATATAAGTCCACTAGTGAGTGGCCTTGTGTTCGATGTGTAAAACCATCTTGGAATGACATTGGGTTATCATGTAAGTCCTCCTTAGTGAGGCATTGGAAAGAATCCACATGCGTGTGGATTGGTCAATACGTGAGTATGCGTTGAACAACGTGGACTTTTAAAAGTCAAAGTTATGGTTAATGTGAATAGGTGAGTTACCTACTCACTAATATGCAACCATAAGCCATATTAGTGCTTATGTGTTATGTGATTATGTTTGTTGTTACTACTTGTAATTGACTTGTAGTAATTGTGATAAAACGAATGGTAAATTGACCATGTGTGTCATGAAATGTTGGGGATATGAAACCACATGGTGGTGGTATTTAACTACTTAATAGATGTCTTGTAGTATTGAATGAATGTTATGTGCTAATTGCGTAAGTTGAAAAGTGTTATTAAATAATAATTTATAGTTGACACTATAAATTGATGATAATCCACATTGTGTGGAAGTATATGAATATGAAACCACATGGGGTGGTATTCGAATTGTTGAAATTGATTAATGTAATGATAAATGGTATAACTAATGAACGTGTCGTTATATTTTAAAATAAATGACACAGATAATGGGTGACGTTTCACATTCGTGTGAAACTAATGTAAGACCACTGGTGCGTGGCATTAATATTAACATGTAAGTCCATAATGAAATGGCGTTGGTGTTTGTCATGTAAGTCCACATTTTTGTGGCATTGGGGGTAATTCATGTATATGTACATGATAATGAGTTACTCGTTTTGTTGAATTTGTAGTTATAGGACTGGGTGAGTCCACACTACAATTGTTTGTGCAATTAGCATATATGTTATTGGTTGTTTTAAGTGAAGCGGATGTAAAAGGTGATGGTTAGTGTCGTTATTGTAGTTGAATGATTTACGAGGTGTGTGAACATTCAACTAGTAATAATGATTGAGTTGATTTACAAGAGTGTAAACAACCATCATAATATGGATGTTATGATCTACAAAAGATGATCTACAAGAGTGTAGACATCAAATTTCAAGAGTCAAATTGTTTAAGTTGACTTTTGGGAAATATGATGCACAATTGGAATTTTGTGTGTACATAGGTGCTGTGTTAAGTGATAAGGGTTGTACATGAATGATAGATGAGAATGTCTATCTAGGCAGACGAATAACGCGAATGATAAGTCATTCGGTTGTTGTGGTGTGTTAAATACATTATACATGAGGTTTGACTTTAAAAAAAAAAAAAAAAAGTCAGAGTTATACCTATTTGTAAAGAAATAGGATATTTATTATATGTAGAAATACACTTGAGTGTATGATTTGGTTTGGATGAAGAAAGTCAAAACAAATAATCAATTGTAAATTGATTATGTAAAATCATGTATAATGATCATGTTTATCTAAGGGTAAATGTTCAATTATGATTGAAATATATGTTAGAGAAGTGGTGTCTAGGCATGGTGTGCCAGTGACGATTAATTTGGATCGAGACACTTAATTTACTTCTCATTTCTGGAAAAATTTCCAGGGAGAATTAGGATTGTTGATAGGCACGGCGTATCATCCTCAGATTGATGGTCAAAGTGAAAGGACCATTTAAACGTTGGAGGATTTGTTACGAGCGTGTATAATTAATTTTGGGGGTAGTTGGGATGATTAATTACCTTTAGCAGTGTTCTCATACAATAACGTTTATCATTCCAGTATTGGAATGCCTCCATATGAAATGTTGTATGGGAGGAAATGTTGTACTCTTGTGTTGAGGAGAAGTTGGGAAATGAGAACTGGCAAGTAAAAAGGTAGTTAAAGCAAGGAATGAACGAATAGATTAGATTTTAGTTCATTTGAAGGCGGCACAAGACCGTCAGAATTCCTATGTTGATAAGCATAGGATGATTATTGAGTTCCAGGTGGGAGATTTTGTATTGTTAAAGATCTCTCCTTAGAAGGATATTATATGTTTTAGAAAGCAAGGGAAGATAAGTCGCGTTTCATTGGACCATTCAAGATTATAGCTCGAATCGGCGAGATTGCTTATCGTCTTGAGCTACCGGAGGAATTGAATGGCATACATGACACTTTTCATGTGTCATATCTGAGAAAATGTTTGGCGGATGAATAGGCTTATGTGCCACTAGAAGACTTGGAAATTGATGACAAGTTGAACTATGTGGAAAGTCGGTAGCTATACTAGACCGAAAGGTCAAACATTTGAGAAACAAGTCCTTGAACCAGGTAAAGGTTCAATGGAAATACAGAGGGGAATCTGATGCCACGCGGAAGTCAGAAGATGAGTGGAAGAAATTTTATCATTTCTTTTAAGGTATAAGCGGTTTCGGGGACGAAACCTCTGTAAGGAGGGGAGATTTGTAACAACCGGTTTTAATAATTGAACGAATTTTAAATAATCGTTAAAATAACGATTGTGATTGTTGAAATTTGAAAGTATGTGAGAAATCATGAACGTGGGAGAAAACCGTGCGCGAAACAGAGTTACGGATTGTCCGGAATCGCGAAACGAAGAAAACGACTCTTCGCGGTACGCGAAGGTGGTTTTGAGGGTCCTTCGCGGTACGCGAAGAGCCCAAAATATCTGAAAACTCCGGATTTCTTCGCGGTACGCGAAGCATTCTTTTGCCCCTCTTCGCGGTACGCGACGGGTAGGGCGGTTTGACAGATTCCTATTCTTATCAGCTTTGCACCAGAGTTTATTTATTTTTAACATCTCAACCTCAAACACACGCAGGGACGAATATAGCAACTTTTGTTGCTAGATCAGTGTTTTGAAGCCATCCAGATGTCCGGATCGAGCTAGGGTTCGATTCTACAAATCCTGATCGTCGTTTTCATCCGAGAACTTCGTTCAAAAGGGTAATGATTCGATCTATCCTACTAGTTTGATGTTCTGTGGATTAAATTTAGTTTTGAATGTAATACTACGATTATGGGTATTGATTATTGCCTAGTTGATGACTAGGGGTTGTTAGAAACGAAGAATTTGATATTTTGACGGTTAAATCTTCGTTTTGAAGCCGGGATAATGTCCGGTTGTTATGAAACCCATATCATGGAGTGATAACTAGTAGGATGGGTAGGATATGATTTTAAATGAAATATGGATTATGATCCATGGGTTAAATGATGATTTTGATGAATTGGTGTTAAAAATTATTAACAGTTATGATTATAAATGAATTTTGATTAAGAGAAGTGATTGGGATCATAACTAAAATAATAAACATCAATTATTTGATGAAATGCCTAAGGAAGGCATGGGATATGATTAATTGACTAAAACTTACTAAATATAGTAAGATAAAGTCAATTATGTGATAAGTTGACTTTGAGAAAGTCAAACCAGTCAAGTGAGTTGAACTTGATGGTATGTATTATATGTATTGAATATAGTTGTATATGTGTGAATATGCAACTAGGTGTTGGTGGTGAAAGTCAAGTGACAATTCACAGAAGTGGAAAAGAGGTTGTAGGAAGTGAACAACCGCTTGAACCAGGTAAGTTACCCAACTTACTGTAACATTACATATAAGAAGTAGAATGAGTCTACTTGTGTGCCTGATATGTGATTGAAACTAATGGATGAGAAATCCTTTAGTTTGTGTTGTGGTGTTTCTATGAGAAACGTGTATGCAATATATTTGCATTGGAATAACCGGATGAACCGGGGATTAATCAATATGATTTTGGTGTTTATATAAATGATTGTGGTTATTATTGTTGTATGATTCACAGTGTGTGTGAACATGTGGTGATCTACGAATGCGTAGATGTTGAATTGGTAATGTGCATGTTTAGATTCACAAGGTGTGTGAACATAAAACTTGCAATTCCAATGTAATTGATTCACAAGGTGTGTGAACAAATGGTGGATTGGAAATGTGCATGCTGATTCACAAGGTGTGTGAACATAAGACATGTGATTCCAATGTAATAGATTCACAAGGTGTGTGAACATGCCGTTATCATGATTATGGTTATCGTTGCTGCATGATTCACAAGGTGTGTGAACATGCCGTTATCGTGATTGTGGTTATTGTTGCTGCATGATTCACAGTGTGTGTGAACATGCCGTGATTATGATTGTGGTTATCGTTGCTGCATGATTCACAAGGTGTGTGAACATGCCGTGGTCGTGATAGTGGTTATGTTTGCTGCATGATTCACAATGTGTGTAAACATGCCGTGATCATGATGGTGGTTATTATGGCTGCATGAGTCATACGGTGTGTGAATGTGTGGCGATCTATGAATGTGTAGATGTTGGATTGGTAAAGCGCATGTTTTGGATTCACAAGGTGTGTGAACATAAAACCTGCAATTCCCATGTAATTGATTCACAAGGCGTGTGAACAAATGGTAAATTGGAAATATGCACATGTATGTGTGGTGTTAAATTATAATAATTGTACATGAATGGGTGATTCATGGGGTTTTGGGTGGAAACGACCCACTAGTGGATAGTTTTGTAGGTGATTGAATATTGTTACCAAATTATGTTTGGTACATCGGTAGTGTATCTGTAATGTGTTACGGGATACACTAGTTAGAGGTGCTATGAGTTGTCTTAGATGGAAGGACCGGTGGGTGAACATCTTAAGATTTAATATGTGTATGATACCACCAATGTGTGGATAATCGGTTACACCGGAAATTGAATTGTTGAAACCACAGGTGTGTGGGAAATTGGTTGAGCCAATAATATATATATGTGGTGATTATTGTGTTTTAAATTAGCCAGAGGTGCTAGTGATAAAGTTGTATTGGATAATATATTATTATCTAGATATGATAAACATCCATATGATATGTATGTGGATGTGTTAAATGAGTTGTGGGAACTCGGGGAGGGGTTACTTACTTAGTTCGTATGAACTAATGGTGACTTATATGTGATGTTACAGGTCAAAGATAGATATGCATCGGGCGATCTGATCGGGCATGTTATGAAGCAGAACCGAACGTTATGTAAATCTTTGGTGAGATTAAATTTAAACACACCAGTTTTTATTAATCATAAATGTAAATGATTGAAATTGAGTGTGTTTAACTTATAAAAATGAAATTTCACGCTTCCGAACATAAATTTTTGATAAAGTTTAAACTGGGACCAAGATTAGACACGTGTAATCGTGTGTAAGGTTTGGGTGTTACACTATGAATGTTAAGCTGTTTTGATAACCCACACTTGCTTCCGCAACTCTGATTTTACAAACTGTTTTATCCAAGTTATTGGATGTACGTATGAAACCGGACATATAGGTCTCAAAGTTGTGTGACCGGAGACTGCGATCCTGACAATCTGTTGTTGCTCGCGCCCCGGAAGGGACGGGATTTCTCGGGGTGCGACAATAATCACCAAATACTTGGTTATGTGCGATAGCATAATCTGGTTTCAGGTGTTTTAATATGATGTTGATGTTTTTTTAAGCAAAGATTGACGAAAATCCATGGTTCACTAAACTCACGAACTAAGGGCTAGCATTTATAGCAATCGTGATAAGTAAGTCGGATAAATGGTATAATCACCAAATACTTGGTTATATGCGATATCTCTCTGTTGTTGCATTTGTGTGTTTCATAATATCGAAATTGAAGTTAGGTCGGTGTTCCGAAGCATTTGCGATGTGGTTAGGTCTGCAGATGACAATCGTACTTGTTATCATCAATATTCTTCCAAAAGAACTAGCCAACCCCTATCTGAATTTTTAACTAATTCGTGTATCTTTTATGCTACTGATACTATTTATCTTGCAAGTATTGAAAGGGACAACCTATGCTAGATAAAATAACTGGGTTAAATGATTGTGGATACAAGGCTGGAAAGCCATGGCAGTTGCACTCTTTAAGGAAATCCAGCCAAGAGAAGGTCGCTTCTAAATCTAGTCTAGCCCTCCTCACATCATGTGCAAGTGTTGGGTACTTGTTTCTCCACCGGATTTCGTGACAACACCAGTATGACAACAAAATTTCTAGTGATGTCTTGTTTGGGAAACTTGTCCCCTAGCATGGTTACCATAATGATTGGCACCTGTAAAAAATTGGCAATGCACACTAGAAATTTTGTTGCCATATTGGTGCTATCATGAAAGCCGATGGAGAAACAACAAGTACTTGACACTTGCACATGATGTGAGGAGGGCTAGGCTAGCTTCCAAAGCCAACTTCTCTCCACTGATTACCATAAAGAGGGCAACTGTCGTGACTTTCTAGCCTTGTATCCACAATCCTTCAACCCAGTTATTTCCTCTAGCATAGGTTGTCCCTTTCCATACATGCAAAATAAATAGGACAAGTAGCATAAAAGATACACTAGCTAGTTGAAGCTCCAGATAGGGGTTGGCTAGTTACTTTGGAAGAATATTGATGATAACAAGTATGGATGTCATAAGCAGATCTAACCAGATTGCAAATGCTTCGGAACACCGACCTAACTTTAGTTTCGCTATCAGGAAACACATAAATGCAACAACGAAGAGATATCGCATATAACCAACTATTTGATGATTATACAATTTATCTGACTTGCTTATCACGATTGCTATAAATGCTAGTCCTTGGTTCGTCATTTTAGTGAACCATGGATTTTCATCAATCTTTACTTCAAAAAAAAACATCAACATCAACATTATATTGAAACACCTACAACCAGATTATGCTAGGATATTCCTTGAGTTAATAACAACGTACAACACACCAGGGGCTATCAATCAACATGTATTCAACCAAATTCATTTACCAATCAACACCAGAACTGAACGATCGTTCAAACAATAATTCAATTACATTATGCTATTATCATTGAGCAAATGCAAGCAAAACCGAACAATTTGTCATAGAAAATTGAAACATATAAACTGAACGATTCATCGCAACAGGAAACTGAACATCGCATCTATCAAAATTGAAACATATACAAAGCCCACACAAAATCTCATGATCGGTAAACAGAAATTCAACTATTTACTATCGAGCAGAAGCAAAAATGAACGATCCTATGATTGATTTGTCAGCTATCAATACACATAAACAGTAAATTGAAACATATGCAAGCTCAAAAACAGTATTACAAGATCAATAGAACGTAATTCTTTTTCTTCTCCTCCGATGTCCAACACCACCTCTGGTCCATACATTTGTGCTTTCTCCCTCTTTTTTACTTATTTCGAATACTTATACTAATACTAAGGGGAAAAAAACAAAACAAAACCCTTTATATACAAGAAAGAGGAGGGAATAGGGAGGAGTACGTTTTTTTTTTATGTTAAGAGTGATTTTATGTTACTTTTATATGGGGCTGTTCACAAGCCGAACCGAAAGCGAGGGTATGCTCGTGCTCGGCTCGTTTACAAACCGAGCATCTTGGCTTGGTTCAATTTTGCAAAATTGAGCCAAATTTTGTGCTCATTGCTCAGCTTGTTTTAAAACTGAGGGGCTCGGCTTGGTTCGGTTTTGCTCGATTTTAAAATAAAATTTAATGTGAACCGGTCATCAGTTTAGTTTCGCAGTCAGTTTTTTCCAAAACACTTGGTCGGCAGTTTCAAAAGTTTGAATTCATAGTGAACGGTTTGGTTTATGGTTTTCACTAAAAAACTGGCCATTAAAAAACCGAACTGGACTTTATGATTCACACACATACATATACGCATAATAAATAAAGAGATATATAAGTTTATTGACTTAGTGGTTCGGTTTTGGTTATTATTATTCAAAAACCGATAATAACGGTTAGGTTTATGATTCCATCCAAAAACTATAAAAACCGGTTCCTTAAAAATACCCCTAATACGAAAGCATAAAAAAATTTAAAATGTATGAATAGTTCTTAAACATCATTATACATTAGGTTGAATACACTAACATCATTCATTTTTAAAGACTTGAAACATGTTAGTGTTAATAAAAATTATATATATGTATAACTTAGTTATACTTAAACGAGCCAAACAAGCGAGCCAAATGAGCGGCTATCCGAGCGACCGACGAGCGAGCTTACCTTGACTCGTGCTCGGCTCGTTTAAAACGAGCAAAATTCGAACGATCTTTTTTCGAGTTTTTTCCTAGCAAATGTTGAGCGAGTGACGAGCATTTTGGAGGGCCCTACTTTTATACGTTAATTTTAATTTTATATATTATATAATACAAGCATAATCCCTACATCAATATTCAAAAACACCACCTAAAGAACTCTCTGGGACAAAGTATGAAACATATGGAGGGCAAAATAATAATAATCATAAAGAAACATAAGTTACTAACACTTGCATTTCGAGCCAAGCAAATCACAAATATTTGGTGGAAATGGCCGTGCCCCTACCAGTGATCAGATCTCACTATCTCAGTGAAGTGATTCCAAAGCATTCAAGACACAAAAACCCCTCAAAGAAACTCAAATTCATGTCTTTCATTATCTTGAATTCAATCTTCTAAGGATAATCACACAAATTAATTAGACTGTGACTTTGATTATTCTTCCAATTATGAATGATACCCATTTTCAGTAGCTCAAATAAGATCCCAGAAAATTGAAAAAGCAATTATATTGTGGAGAAAGAAAATGGCTATCAATTCATCAAACAACATATATACACAAAAAGATAATTGTACATAGAAGGTGTATTTGTTACTGTTGTTTCTCTCTCTCTTTCTCTCTATATATTATATGCGAGAGTGAGATGTCATGCTTGAGAATACGAAAACCCCTCTTTATTGAGAAAACTATGAAAATCATGTAAAAAAATGTTTTTTAAAAATTTTTTTTACAGGTTTGTAACACTATTGGGCACATTTTTATAAAAAAAATCCAAAAAGCGCCGACCAAATATTTTTTAAAAAGTAAATATTTTATAAAACCATATAAAACATACGTAACAAAATGTAAAAAAATTTCGTCAGATCTGACGCAACGTTACATATGTTTTACATGGGTTAAATAAATTTTTTAAAAAATATTTGATCAGCACTTCTTTGAATTTTTTTTTATAAAAATGTGCCCAATAATGTTACAAACCTTTAAAAAAATTTAAAAAAACGTTTTTTTACATGATTTTTGCTTAGTTTTCACACTAAAATGAGGTTTTCATTTTATTAATTCTCTGTCATGCTTTGTGTGTGGTTATGTCCACACCAAAAGCATCTTGTTTCCTTTGACTGAAAATTCATCTTTTTTGCGCCTTTATAAGTTTTGGTGAATGCTCAATTTTGTCCATTGCAGATTGAGAAATTTGCAAATGAATGCCTGGTGATTCTGGGACTCAAATCATCGATCTTAGACACCATTTAACAATGTTTACGACTTATGGTTTTGTTTAAATAAATCTACACTTATTAGAACGCTATGTTTCATAAAAAAATGTCTACGGAGTAATTCATCAAAGTTTTACAATAGTTGTATATTAATCGAATTTTCTAATATTTTAACATAAAAAACAAATGACATATTAATATGATTGTATAAGGTTTACTTGGTATAGAATAAAATAAATAAGAGCATGTGTAGAGTTACACGTCGTGCCATGTATCAGTCATGTTATTTTTCAAAAGTGTATACTCTATGTTTAGATTTAAATCTGATTTTTACTTCAGAGCTAGAAAGAAGTCTAGGTATATAAATTTTTATTAAAAAGGTTTAACTTGAATTTTTCGATCTTTAGAGAATCGTTAGTTACGAGGCTCAAGCATTAATCATGTGTTACTTAATTCGCAAGGCTTTGTAATTGTTCAAATTTTATATCCAACATAAAGCTCTGGCTTTGATAAGAGAGAAGCTGAACTCTTGATATAAGTGCACTTGTTCAAGTCGATAGGGTTAAAATATTCAACTCTTAATTTATATAACAAAGAATAAGCGCTTAACCAATTTGATGTCCAGTGTTCACCTTGTGTATAGCAATGGAACCCATGTTCATATATTATGATAACCAGAGTCTGAATAACCATAATCAGCACATCGGTGCTAGTCAATGATCGGTGTGTCGTAGGTCAATCAAAAACAATTTATAATTAAGAACTTAGCTACCTTTGACTATAACAAGAGCAAGTAAGGTCGTCTCCACAGGGGAATCAGTGGAAAGTGCTAATTGTCACTACAAACTAATTAGTTTAAGAAAAATGAAAACTTGAGATTGAATTGAATTTAGAGAAGTGTTTAAAAGAAACAACTTAAATTTGTATTTGAAAACAATTAATGAAAAAGGTAATCACTTCCGGTTTTTAGGTTGCAAGTTCCACAATGAATGTAAGTTAAACCTAGATCAAAGTATTGCAAAAATCGATTGTGTTAATCAATTCGCTTGAAATGGTGATAATGGAACGAACGTTTAAGATTTGCTCATTCACACAATCACAAATAGAGATACGCAAAGCATTACACAATTACCAATGAGTAAACGATGCAAGAAAACCGAATCACTGATGGTAACGTATCAATACAAAAACATAAATCTATTGTTTAAATCAACCAAATAGAAATCATACCAAGTTTACAATCAAAAACCTAGATTCAGCATTCAAACAATGTTTCACTCTCAACTCTAATTACCCGAAAACGAAAGGAAACTAGCCACGCATCTTCATTAGCACTTGTTGATTCTTGATTCGGGTGATGATTCCACGATTACGGATGGATTCGGAAGAGTTTTGATGCCCAAATTTGTCACTTTTTCGCCCCCAATTCGTTCAGAAAAGAGTTACTTTCGAAACCTTAGGATGATGCCTTAAATATGGGAAAGATTTGCTGAAAAATCAATTTTTCCGGCCTTCGGCGTACCATATGCCGAGCCTGGGCGTATGGTACGCCCAAAATGGTATCCTACGCCTGCCAGATTCTGCCAACGCTCAAAACTGAGCGTATGATACGCTGGCCGTATGATACGCTGGGCTAGGCGTATCATACGCCCAGAATGATCTCACCAACGACTTTGTCTCCTCGAGAAACTCATTTTTCATATATTATGGGTCCCGTAACTCTTCTCCTAGCTCCAGTTATGCATCCCCGAAGTTTTAGCATCCTGAAAACCATGTTCTTGCACTCTTTAGCACTCGACGCCTCTTCTAACCCTCCAATTTGCTCCCGAACACGTCTTTAAACTCTTCACACCTGAAATTCACAAACATACTCAAAGTAAACGTGTTTCGGGCCAAAATCCGCTAATATCACGTATTTACACATTGATTAAAACGATTATTTACCACGTGATCAGTCAACTCTGTGTGTTTGATTTATCTAGCCTTTCCCAATCGAATCAATTACAGTGTCGTGTTTATAGATCAACTGTGTATCAATAACCAATATTCTTGTTTTATGTGTCTATTTGACACACTGTAGTATGTAATCTAACGCGTCGTCAAACGTGTTAAATTTATTTAGTCAAAGACTTTGGTTTACATATGTAACTTCTGGTTCAATGATGTTTATCCTTTACTACTCGATTATTTATTTAATCGACTATGTTTATAGTTGATTTGCTTAAAATGTGCATATAAAATCTTAATTGTCAAAACTTGATATTTATTGTTAGTATATATTAACTTTGTCAAATAGTTAACTTGAATTTATAGATTAAAGATATCAAATACACTTCAACACACATATGTGGTATCTAGTATAATGGAGTTCGTTAGTCTGAGGTGTCATTATTATGTTCAACCTTTGTTGATTTCTATTATTCAAACTCGTAACAAATAAAGTTTACTAAATGACATGTACTACGTGTAAATATGCTAATATAACCGAAACCAATTGTTATTTATAAGTATTTCTTTGTATAAATATATGGTGTTTATTCACAACCGTTTTTATACATACATTTATTCCAAAATATGTATGTAAATAACCTTGTTCTTTTATTGTGATAAAAAAGTTAAATAAAATGTGTCTGGGTATATATATACATAAAAAAATTAGCTTATTGTTGATTATTAGTTCATAAAATGTTAATAACATTGATCAATTGTTTCTTCATTGGGACATGTAAATGCGTACCTTTAGGCTATCACATTCACATGTTCTAAAATTTCAGGAAATAGATCGACAATTTTCTCATCTTGAGGGTGCAATTTGAGAGTTTATAAAGCAATGTAACCAGGTTTTAGTTTTTGAACTTTTGATTTAAGGTTTGCTTTTTTACAATAAAATTTAATAAGACAATTTTATTAACTAGAAAATAAAAATATATTCAAGTTAAATACATTAAAGCTATTTGACATTGATAATTATTTTATTGAATACTCTGCTTTAAAAAATAGTAAAGGGTAAAATGAAAAATAGTGTAAAAAGTAAGTTGATTGGTATTGTTTGTATACATTTTAAATAATTAATTTAAATTTTTAGCTCAATGGCTAGTTTGCAAAGACAGCCTTTTGTTTTCTTTCGAATTGTAGCACCCAAGAAGCCTACCTAACAACCTTGCGCTAATGTTGTTGAGGACCTTGGGTGAACTCGAGAGTGAAACTTGATCCACCCACCCCATCCTATTATCCTAAGATCAAAGGGTTAAGGCCTATGTAGTCCCTGTCAACTTTAGGCTTAGGGGCGTTTGGTTGGGTCTGAATTATTAGGTGCTGAATGGTTAAGAGGGTCTGAACCATTAAGTTCTGAAACAGTTAAAACTGTTTGGTTGCACATCTAAATAAAAATAAAAAATAAAAAAAAACTTTTTTTTTGTTAAAAACCCTAGCTTCGTCGTCATCACCGCTGCAACACCCCAGCCCACGCCCAAAGCCCCGAGTTCCACCCCGCAGCTCCTGCGCACGGTACGACCATCGTCATCACCATCCACAGTCATCACCATCCGCAGCTCCTCCGCACGGTACGACCAACGTCATCACCATCCACCTTCTTCACCATCCGCAGCACCTCCGCACTAGCTTCATCGAGATGACCTTCGTCGCCATCGACCTTCATCGAGACGACCTTCGTCGTCATCACCATCCATGGTACGGCCGGAGGTGCAGTTGAGCAAGCGGCGGTGCGACCGGAGGCGCGGGCGACGGTGCCCCTGCGGTCGATCGATGTGATTTGCCCTAGCCCCTTTGCCTCATGTTTGAATAATTCAGACTTCATCCCATGTCTGAACCATTCAGGCCTCCATCCAGACATTCTACCCCATTCAGATGTGATTGTTTTGCACCAAATAAACGTTCTAAATATGAACCATTCAGATGCTACCAAACAGCCCCTTAGTATTTAAAAATTCATTGATAATTCTTTTTTACTTGTTAGCACCTCACCCTCTATCTCGTTTATAATTAAGCGAGCATAAACATAACACATTAATTTGAATTTTTTTCAGAAAATAATAAATTATATCACTGTAATTAAATAAATGATATAAGGTGAGATAAACACGTTTATTACAATAGTATAATTAAATAAATGATACAACGTAACCTACATATTATTTTACAATAATGTAAACCAAAATTCGTTACAACTCGTTAAAAATTTAAGTCAAACGTAATTTTAGTTGATTTTGGACTTAAAATTTGTTACGAGTTGTTACATTAATGTAAATGCTCTTTTATACGTTGTAAATGATATGTTTTTAAGGTTTATTACATTGATGTAGGGAGTTCAACGCTTCTTTAAAGGATTTTCCAGTTTTGAATTTTTTTCCAATCCGAAAACCAAATCGAACTAAATTTGGGAAATGGTTATCCAAACCAAATTCTAATCGGTTCAGTTTAATCGTGCCACATTCAAACATGCAAAGACAACAAAAAAATCTATAATTAAGGATAAGTATGACTACATAGTATCCCAATAACTTAACTTGATAACTAAAACACATAAACCAACGAAACATTTCAACACCCAAAATTAAGAAAAAACAAAACATTTAATGAAAAAGAAATTACCTTAAACCTAAATAGAGCTACACACTTGATTCTCTCTGAGTGCCTCTGAATCGCTCAAAAGGATAAAAAGAACCATCTAGTTATGAGTACAATCTAGTTACATGAATTGGGCAATATTTGTAACATCCTAGGCAAATCTTATATCGGTCGTATGCATGAGAGATTCTTGGTTCATAAGGAATGTCTGCCCTCTAATACCACCAACGCGTTTTGGACGTATTGGCTGTGAATGAGAGAAGAACTTCACAGTTAAGTGTGTTCGGGTGACAGTAATCCAGGGATGGATGACCTTAGTGTTATTGCATATATGTAACTTGTATGTCATATATATGTACATTGTATGAGTTGCGTGTAGGCCTGTAAACGAACAAAACAATTCATAAACTGTTTGTGAACTGTTCGGCGAGAAATTCATTTATTTAATAAATGAACAAAATGAACACACCTAGTGTTCGTTTATTTATATTCATGAATTGTTCGGTTATTTATGTTCGTTTATTTTTTTTGATGACCGAGGAACCCTTTGCATGATAAACCTGGGGTCCCCCCAATACCCAACTAACCGGGGGAAGGGTAAACCGCGTGCGCAAACACCTGGATCTATGGCCTTGTGGAGAAAATGTCACCCCCATGATTAGTTATGGTTGTTTATTTGTGTTCGTTAATGTTTGTTAAGTATGTAATGTTAGTTTATGTTCGGTTAACTATCTAATTTACGAATGATATGTATTTACATTTAAGAGACTTGTCATTTATGTTCGTTTATGCTTGTTCAGTTGTGTTCGTTTATGTTCGTTCAATAGTGTTAAATAATGTTCATTTATATTTGTTCGTTTATTTTGGTTTATTTGTGTTTATTTATGTTCATGAACTTTTCATTTAATTTATTAATGAACGAACACGAACATATTTATTTTCTTAATAAACGAACACTAAAATTCATGTTCGTTAACATGTTAGTGTTCGTGTTTGTTCGGGTCGTTTACAGGCCTAGTTACGTTTATGTAAATTTATAAGTTATATACAAAATTTTATGAGTTGCATATACCTAACGTCGTAATCTACACACACACACACACACACATATATATATATATATATATATATTTTGTTTATATTATTTATAACCTTGTAATAAAAATCATTAAAAAATGTTAAAAATTAACTGGTTAGTAAAATTTTTCTTAGTTTTAAGAAGTTTTATTTTGAATCTTCGTCTATACTCGGTATGTGTGTCATTGTGTGTATATCTATATATCTTATGGTTAAAAAATGGTTTTGTTATTTACACACCTAACTTTTTTATTTTAACATACCACAGACCATACATGCCTCGTATAGGCCTATACAAGACATATAGCCCATCTGACACCCAATGATTTGACAATTATTGATTTCGTATATGCCTCGTACATGACGTATACGAGGCGTATAGGAGTCTAACATTGACACTAACAAACAATGATTGTCCCTTATACGCCTCGTATAAACCTATATAAGATCTATGAAAGGTATAAAAAGTGTGAGTTGTGTACGAGAATAACAAAATCCATAAAAAAATAAGAGTTATAAGATGGTGTATAAACTAGCTGAGCCAATCCCGAGCTCGTTAAGGCTCGAGCTCAACTCGTTTAGACCATATAGGGCTCGACCTCAAGCTCGGCTTGGCTCGGCCCGGCTCGTTTATTTTTAATTATTCAATTTATTTATTTTAATTACTAATTTAATATATATTAATAATTATACTTTCCAAATTTAACATAAAATATATGATTTAAATATATTTATCATTATTTTATATATAAAAATAATTAATTTTATAAATATACACTTAATATAATAAATCGGCTTGTTCGAGCTTTTTATCAATCTGATCCCGAGTATTTCACGAGATAGCTTGATTCGTTTAAATGCCTAGTTATAAGTCCACATGTGGTTAGCTTAAAAAATTGAAGACTTAAGAAAAGAACGGCGTTAGAGGCCGTTTACTTTTAACTAGGTCCGATGGATGACGTATGCAGAATAAGCCTCGCAAAAAGCCAGCTGTTCCTTCTGTCTAAAAAGTTAGGTATTGGGTTCTTCTTATTCTTCTTCAAAATTCCCCAAAAAACTTCCGATCAAATCAAATCGAATCGAGCTTCGAGCCCAAGCACACACTACTACCTCAATCATCTGCTCAAATCATGGCGGTATGCTTTATTTTTCTGGATTTTTTGTTATTAAAAGTTGTTTAGATTCGGTTTTTTTAGTTTTTCGACTGTAGTTTCTCGTTGATTCTGTGTAATTTGGAAGAATAAGAAGATGATGATGATGTTTTGCTAATTGTTGATCGATTTTGTTTTAGTTTTGGGATGCGTTGAATCGATGAGTTAGTGAAATCGATTACGGGTGTAGGAGTATCGACTTCGAATAGATTCATCTGATGTTTCATGTTAGGAAATGATCTTATGTATGGAAGATTCATGTATGAGTTATGGCAGTATTAAGGAACACTTTGAATTTAAGAATCAAATTGGCTGCTTTCGGTTTTACATTTGTTGTGGATTGACCGATTGATATATGCAAAAGTATTGGTATCCATTTTGTAAAAGAAGGTCCATAATCTGCACATTTGGTAAATCTTAGGTTTGACATAAAAGTCAAATTCCTACTACTTTCTTTTTGGCGGATAACTAATGAGTCATCAGTTATGATTGTTTGACTCCTTTTAGAGCCTTGCAAAGAACATAACATGTGATATAGGACTAAGCTTTTGCTTATTTACTCAAGTATATTATCTCAAGCTTTTGAAATGAAGAAAATGGATACTGTATCACCAGACAGAAATTAGTGACCAGGGTAATAATATGATCTCAACTGGTTTTGTAGAAGTGATATATTGCTTCACTGAACAGCTCTATTCTTTTCCTGTTTTGATGGATGCGTGAAATTACAAGAGATGATTGGTTCATTTTTTGACACAGTATTTTCACCGCATATTATTTGTGGCCAATAATTCTTGCTTTCTAATAGTTTTGCTTTAGAGGGGAAAGCTTGGTACAATCAAGAGCTAGAGTTGTCCTACATTTGCGACAATACTCTATGTTCGTTACAATACTCTATATTTGTTTTAGGTTGGGAGGGGACATAGTTTTGGAATATTAATAAGAAGGGACCTAGTAAAGTTTGTAGAAGCCCCCTCCCACCACTACCAACCAACTAGTAGAAGTCCCACAAAGAAAATGTGTAATGACTGAAATGATTAAAGATGTTATTTCATATCCTTGTCATTTCAAAAGGATATGCTGGCATATTAAAGCCTTAAAAATGAGAAAATTCTTCTTCTTGTCTAGCAGGAAACAAACATGGCGTCCTGAACATGTTTTTTTTATTTTTTTTTTGTTGAGTGTAGGGTTACTTGACCTCTCTTCCATTGATAACACCTAAACCTGCATCGCTTAGCAAATAGCACTGCTACACTGTTATTCTATACATCCTATAGGCTTTTTTTTTTCCCACCTTTTGGTGATAAACTCAACACTTGTGTCCAAAAAGATGCAAGCTCTTGAAAGACCCAAAAACCTCATAAAATCAAAGCATGTCTTACCTCTGGCGCCATGGGCTACTCATGGTTCTGGCATTTATTTCGCTTAGAGAGATGACTCATAGACCCCCCCTCCCTTTCAAATTTAGCATCGACATTGTATATATCGGGATTGAATGTATATGAGTTCTTGTAGCTAAAATACATGATCTGTAAATATCAAAATCGGGTAGATATAATTTTGTTTGCTTGTTGTGTACTTTCTCAAGTTTAATTGTTTATTATCATGTCAGACTCGATTGATTGTTGCTGTAAATTGCTCAGCAAATAGGTTACTAACAGAAATTAGGAAGAAAATACACTAATAGGTGGAACTGGTGTCTTCCACCAAACCACTGCATCTTTATTTGTCAACTACCTTTGGGGAAAAACAAGCAAATATAAATGAGTAGAACATGGATTTAATTTGTTAATTACGATTTATTACCGTTATTATTAGTTTTCATTAATCTACGTATACAATGCATCACAACCCCTTAACTTTAATTTTTATCTGAATGTTTGGATGAACTTCTTACACTTTTACAACACCCCACCTGATATTTATTTACTTTTATGTTCGGCTACATGGTTTTAGCTTTGCCAAACTCATTTAGGTTCCATGTGCATGAATTTCATTTTTGATAAGCTCAAACTGCTCTCATTGCTGGGATACCTCATGCTGCTTGCTAAAGGCATCCCAACCTCCCAGAAAACCTATTTGTGTAAAATTGTGTCCATGTATGCTGCGCTTATCGAAAAGCGA
The DNA here is from genome assembly GCA_009363875.1 of Mikania micrantha. Classification (NCBI taxonomy): domain Eukaryota; kingdom Viridiplantae; phylum Streptophyta; class Magnoliopsida; order Asterales; family Asteraceae; genus Mikania; species Mikania micrantha. Next base: position 21,692,177 of record CM018693.1, read on the forward strand.
AAACTTCCCACATGGCTCTCTTTAGCTAGTAGGGTCAAAAAGTACAATTTGAGCTGCGCTAAGTATGTCTGTTCTTCCTCTAGGCTCTAGTACAACATTTAGACATGATAATTTTGAATCATTTACCTGGATGAGGTAATTTGGATTGTGTTCTTCCTCAAACGGGTTAAATAAAAAATTACCCTAAAGGGGAATTGGTCAAACGAGTTAAAGTCACCCAAAGTCAATATTTAGCTCGTTCAACCTCCCAAGTTATATTTATGTTTATGTTTATGTTTGTGCTTAGGCTTATGTGCAAATAAATAAATAAAATAAAAAGAAAAGTAAATAAATAAAAAGAAAAAAATGTGGCATATATGAGTCAGGGATCTCTACAAAAGCAACCTCTCTATTAATTAGGATAGGGGTAAGGTTTGTCTTCATTCCACCCTTACTAGACCCTACTAAGTAATGGGACTTTGCTATGTTTGTTTTGTATGTTTACTTATTTGTAATAATAATTAACACTAAAAAAGTTAACTCTGACAAGTTTATTTGTGGGTCTACCCTGCCCGACCTTGTTCAACCCACACTAAATAATATCATTCAACGCGAACCGGCATTGACCCATCACCCAGCTCAGGGAACATTGATATACTACTGTATGTGGTACAGTTAACGTTGCTTATATAAATTCTCGAACATGATGAGTGCCAACTTAGATTATTTTAAGAACATAATAATTGTATAGACCATATTTGAAAATGAATCAAAAGCCATTTAAAGGTCAACATTTACAGGAAAAAGGCCCTCCATTGCCAAAGTTTGGTGACTGGGATGTGAACGACCCAGCATCAGCCGAGGGTTTCACAGTTATTTTCAACAAGGCTAGGAACGAGAAAAAGACAGGTGGCACATCAGACTCACCCCCTAAAAACGACTCTGCATATAATAAGCCTGGAACAGCCACTCTTGGGAAGCCTCAATCTGTAAGCTGCTTTGCATTTTGTTGACTTGCTTAGAACACACACTTATTCACAAAACTCGTATTACAACTAATGGATTGGTGGTTATGGATTCTAGAATCCCTGAATTTTTTTTAAAAATGGGGCTCATTATAATAAATCGGTTACAAATGGGGTTGGAATATATTTTTTTTCACAAATGGGGTTATCTCCATTGGTAGTGGCGAAAATGAGGAGAGATAAAATGGGGTTATAGGTGTGTAAGAAGCCGGTACATGCGTCAGAAATAAAAAAATCATTTGAACCTCATTTTTGCCACTCCTAGTGGCGAAAATAGGGGGTAGCTTGTACCAGTGTACTTTTATTGCCACTACTAGTGGCGAAAATACCCATTTTTGCCACTCCTAGTGGCGAAATTCATGAAAAGCTTGACCGATAATACAACACTTCGAGACTAGAGTCGTTAAATATTTCGGAGGACTGATAAGTTCCTTGAAAAGTGTAATATAACTTTAAAGTTAGCCGATACAAGTCTTTGTCATCTTGAAGATGAAGACATATCAGATTGAGAAATTCTTCGTACAAAATTTTCTGTTGGATGATAAGTGTAGTATTTCTAGTGTTACTATCACACGAAATTCTTCCGTTTTCGTAAGATACAACACCACCCCAGTAAAGTTGAATAAAAATAGGAGAAAACATTTTAAATAAGAAAAATGATGATAATTCGTGAGAAATCAAATCAAATGTTGAAAGATATGTATTTGAAATGTGTATGAGAATTGTATGGATTAACCGGTATAGCTCGTTTTTAAACAATGTGTATGAGAATTGAATGGATTAACCAGTACAAGCTTTTATCAAATTCGCCACTTGGAGTGGCGAAAATGGGTATTTTCGCCACTACGAGTGGCAAATAAGGACACCGGTACATGCTTTTCATATTTTCGCCACTAGGAGTGGCAAAAAAAGTACACTGGTACAAAGCTACCCCTATTTTCGCCACTAGGAGTGGCAAAAATGAGGTTCAAATGATTTTTTTTATTTCTGACGCATGTACCGGCTTCTTACACACCTACAACTCCATTTTATCTCTCCTCATTTTCGCCACTACCAATGGAGATAACCCCATTTGTGAAAAAAAAATTATTCCAACCCTATTTGTAACTAATTTATTAAAATGAGCCCCATTTTTAAAAAAAATTCAGAATCCCTCCTAACAATATCAATCAATCAATCAACGTACTCAGTATATCCCGCCATTAGCATGCTAAGGCAGGGTCTGAGGAGGGTGAGATGTAGACAGCCTTACCCCTACCCCGTAGGGGTAGAGAGGCTGCTTCCAGTGAGACCCTCGGCTCATGATGCTTGATCAACCGTCCGAAACGATTTTAACGTTATTTTCACTGAATAAGTAAAATAACGTTAAAATTAGTGCAATTTTACTTTTGCCCCTCAAGAGCTGTCGACACATATATACATTATATGTGCACACCGCTAACGGGGCGTAGAATCCCTCCTAACAATGTAGACATTATATTAGAGATGGCCAAATGGGTCGGTTGGGTTTGGTTGACAGAAACCGTAAATCCGTAATATGAACATTCGTCAGGGACCATTGGTCTAATTAATTGCCATTTTCTATGTAAGCAGTTGTGTGTCAGATATGTTATTTCTATCTTATTCATTTACTTTTTTATAAAATTATTAAAAATGATTTAGGAGGTTTTATAGAATATAGATTAAAACTAAGCTTGGGGTGACTTTGAGTCTTTGAAATGCTTGGATCATTTCATTTTTTGGTTAATTTCTTACGGTTATGCTCTTTTGAAGTAGAAAACATAACCGGACTTCACACATTCGTAAATAAATTGGTCGAAATGTCTTCCTCTAATTCTCTAACATGATCCAAAAAACTTTGCTATAAACAAGTTCAAAGTGAATAGTTTTAAAGATTTTTTAGGCCTGACATTCTTGACCCAAGACAAGAAAAATAGGTTAGCTTGGGTAAACAATTATTGTATTTAAGGTTTAAATATGTAATATCATAACAAGAAACGAGTTGAGATGGGCAACATCTTAAAACAATATGGGTCAAGATGGGTAATAACTTATTTGATGAGAAAATTTCTAAAGAGTATCCAAATGAACTATTTGTTTAGTTACAACCTATTTTTACTTTAACCAAATTAATGTTTTTTTAAAAATGATTCATTTAGATACAAATAAATTTTGCTTAAAACTCGTCTGAACCCGATCATGTCCAAACCTGCACTCGTTATCCAACCCAGCCTGTACATTTTGCCAAGCTTAGATTATTTTAATTACTTATTATTATTATTGTTTATTTTATACATTTATTTATTTATTAATTTTGCAGAAAAAATGGTTCTGCTGCATGTCATAAAACTGATGAGACTCCTTGTATCTTATCAGGCCGGAGGTCATTCTACTTTTATTTTTATGATGATAATGTAATCTTCAACAAACCTATATGTTTGTGATTGCCTTTATTCACTCTTTCCTTCTTAAAAAATGCTTTTTATTTATTTTTTAATTCTAAGTCGATTATATTTAACATTTTTTGGTTTAAAGTAGCGGTGGACTATTAGGATGCATTCTAACTCAACAACATAAATTAAAAAACAAATAAAAATGAGTTATTTGCACAGATGGCCCATATGGTTTACGTAAAATTCACTTTTAGATGCAAATAGTCAAGAATATGATGGCAGTGTGAAATAAACGTAAAGCTTGTGAACATTATCGTCTTATCGAGATTCATGAGTGGATTCCACTTATGGGCTTTTTCATGTTTTTCAATCTTGTGGTGGTTCAACCTTCAATTTGGTGAAAACGAAGGTTTGTGAAGATGGCATTGAGAGTTGTAGGGGTGGGTGAAGGAAGAGGATGGGGCGAATATAGAAAAAATTCATGAATCGATGATGGTTGATATAAAAAACAAGTCAATATATATACATATAATAAAATAAATTTATCGTAGCAAAATCATGTTTTTTACATAATTAGCTGTAACAAAAATATATTTTGTTTAAAAATAATTGAATATATAAAATAAATATAAAAAAAAATTCGAAACTTCGGGCCCCTTAAAAAATCGGGCTTGGTGCGGTCGCACCTCTGGCGCCCCCTCAAAGCCGGTAGTGTGTGTAATGAACGTTGTTTGTGGTCTTATTTTAGCGATGTGGGATTAACGTCTGTTGGGCGGATGAACGCCAGTTGTGGCCTTGTTTTGGTGGTGGTGATATTTGTTTCTTGATAAATTGTGTGCATGAGAGAGGGAAGGAGGGGTATGGGGGGGCAATGTTGGTTATTTGTTTTTTAATTTGTAATTAATAAGGACATTTTGATCATTTCACAAATCAATAATTATATGTATATATTACAAGCTCTGATCTATACATGCTTTAAAGTTTGAGACTAAAAGTAAAATTCAAGACTTTAGGAAAATTCGTTTAAATCGTATGTTCTATATTCTATTTGTGTAATTATCTCTACCAACAACAACAATCTTACCCAGTATATTCCTACTTTTTAATAGGGTCTGGAAATGAATGATAGATACAAACCTTACCACTATTCCAATTGGGATAGAGTGGCTGCTCCGAAAGAGTTTCCGGCTCAAAAATTATGTTGTTCACATAGATGTTTCAAGGCCCTCTTATCGACCTTTAGTTTTTTTTTTTTTTTTAATTCATGCAAGCATTAGTTTTTACATCATAAATACAGGTATAAATTGATTTTAATTGAAAAAGTGCACACCATCTATATGTTTTACATTTAAAATCAACATGTAGCAATTACAAGGTGAACATTTTTGCCAAAAAAAAAACTCATTCACAACATACATCAACATGGTTCGGGGCCACAAAATTGAAAAAAAAAATGTGTTAAAATGTGGATGAAAAAAGAGATGTGTTGAATAATTTATAACTTATACAATGGCATATGGTCAAACACGAGGCTCTCCAGACTCTAATGGTCATGAAATACATGCACGTAATCGCGTTAAAGTTTAAACTCTAGAAGTCCTGAGCTTGCGCTCAAACAAACGTTGAAGAAGATACACTTGAAATATGCTAACACTCACTAGTGCTATAGATTCAACTATTGCCTTGTGAACTGCTCTCCTACTCATTCCTTCATTTACTGCACTCAAAATGACAATCAACGGGTCAACACACAAGAAACATATATGGTTGACTTTTGAAGTCAAAACAATCATGGTTCAAAGCTTCGAAAAGAAGGTAAAGTTTATAAATCGTCAAAGAAAGTTTTACCACTACATTACATTTATAATTTGTAAATAAACAGAATGGAAATTTTTTTAACTCGAGATGGAATTCACGTTATTTATTGGTATGTAACTAACAAGCTTTGACCTCAAAAGTCAAACAAGCAAACAATAATGCTGATTTCATGATGGAATTCATATCTTATATGCATGCAAATGAAAAAAAAAATTTAAGTTTGACGCTTGGAGTTGAACAAATATGACTCAACTTCATAATGCCAAAAAAACTTCCATCCCTATTTCATGCATATAATAATGTGTGAAAATGGAACTTAGCAACATTAAGTTCATTACAAATTCATATGAACAAAGTACCAGAAAAACAACAGGTTTGACCTCAAAAGTCAAAAAGAAGGAAGCAATGTTAGTCATACCTACTGCCTGTCGATCGGTTTCAGCCTCTAACCAATGCTGCTCAAACTGAATGTTGTAAAGTGCCTCCTCTAATTTCGATATTTGTTCAAATAATGGATTGAAATGCTCTACACATGGTTTTTAAATTTTAATCCACAAAACCAGTTAGTAAATTGATTTTAGTAGCTGCTTACCATCCTTCGCGTGCTGATCATGGTATGCAAAATGACCAACTTGAACATCAAAGTCTATGGTTTCATGATATGGAGATTTGTTTGTAAAGCAAAAATGATATACGCCTTTTTTTTGAGCCATAAACTCGTATTTCTCGCTCGTTCTGTCACGTAGCTCGTGTATACGTTCGTCCCCCGGCCCTTTTATCTGGAATTGTTAGGCACAAGCTGTTAGAATAGAGGGGAGACACCTTACCACTAGAGTTTTCATAGTAACTTTATATAGTCAACCACAATACTTTTGAACTTTCAAGCCATAAAATTCACTTTTGACTTCTGGAAGTCAAACAGAATAGTTTTCAACTTCAAAACAGATTGAAGTCAATTTGGTTACGAATTCTAATAATTTATAAAAACATATGACCAATCATGGCTAACATAGCAAACTCTCAAATTGCATGTCCTTGAATCAAATCTTGCATTTTTAAATAGCATTGAATGACTAGTTTTAAAAAGTTTTATGAATAAGCTACTTATTTTACATATTTTCACTAGTAATTATTTTACTTATTTAGTGAAAATAACGTTAAAATTGTTAGGATGATTAACTTCAACGATAACTTCGCGCGAGGACTCCTTCGGAGCAGCCCCTCTATCCCAACTGGAATAGGGGTAAGATTTGTCTTTATTTTTTTCCCCCAGACTACACTGAATAGTGAGAATATGCTGGGTAAATTTGTTTATTTATAACAGACAATAAATTACAAAAGAATTCAACAAACAGAGGGCAATTATGTCATTTGTCATCAGGTATTTCGATTCCTTTGACAAATTTACAAATCAAACAAGACTACACTAATAAATGAAAATCAGGATTCCATTCTTATACCAACCAAACAAAGGACAGATACTGATTTCTTTAAATTCCAATTCTGTCAAAACATCTTGTGAATGAACCGCCCATTAGACTGCATCCAATGCGCCCTTGAAAGGGGTTGCATTTGGTGAGGTGGATGATATACGTGAGAGGGGCGCACCGGAGGAAAAGGAGAAAGGGGTGCACTTCACCCACATGCACTTGGGAACATGCATTCAAATGCAGAGAGAGAAAGAGTGTTATGTGGGAAAAATATGGGGTAGAGAGATGATGCATGTGAAAGGGATGGGTTGGAGTTAAAAAGATGAGAGAGAATACATGTAGGAATAATGGGTAAATAGCTGACGTGTCAGTGATGACTAGGATGCATGTAGTAAATATTTCGTTATGCATCGCGGGTGGTCTTAGCAATGTTGACTCCAACAGACATAATTTGGGATAGTACCATGTTTGTACTATGACAACCTCAAAAAAAAAAACATGTATTTGAGTACTATGTTTGGTGCCCATAGGCCATAGGGAGCAAGTATTATTCTCTTTACATTGAAATTTTTTATTAACTATGCTCATTGTACACACAAACAAGCAAGAGAGTACAAGTAATCTATGCACAATGATTATATTTATCATTATAAATAATAAAATATGTTGTGTTTTACTCATCAACGATATTTAAAAGAGTAATACAAGTATACAACAATAAGTGAAAAAGCCTAATCAAATTATATCTCTTTGTTTAGTTATGCTCAGTCTTGTAAAAATTGGCCTAAACGGCTACCTAGGGGATGGGTCTCCAACCTTGTCGATTTGGTCATAGGTGGGGCCTAGTTGGCCTAGGCTACCTTTTTTTTTCTTACTTTTTCGGGTAAAAAGGACTCAGGTCTATGATTATTCGAGACATTTATCAACCAAAAATACTTCACATGTCTTTAAAACATCGAATATATCATCTGAAACATCGAACCCAGCCACTAAACATAGAATCCATCTCTAAACATTAAACTTCATGTTTATGTTTGAACTTAAAAATACTTGACTTAGTATGTTTAAGTTTTTTTTTTTAATTATTTAAAGCAGTATATTGAATTATTGACATTGATGTATATATAATATATATTTGTAAAATTACATATAAAAATTCCAATTCATCTAGCGCCGATTAATCTCGATTAATCCTTAGGCGGTACCTCACCGTTCGACTAGCGCCTACCATTTCAACAACCATGGTTATAACATAGATTAGTATCTCCAGTAAACTACCAGGATACCAAAATACACACACACACGAATACTATCACCAGATAAGAACACGAAATGTAACATAATATTATATTCCAAGAGATTAATTAAGAAAATTACCACCAGATCAACACCATCTTCGGTGAAATGCCACATAGTTTCTGCCTTAATCACAACAAACGACACATGAACTGTGTCGCCCTCGTATTCAACGTTGTGCGACAGACACTCCTGTCGGTCGATCACAAATCTGATCCCCAAAACCTCCCTCATTAACATCGACGAAACAACCACAATCGTTAGGATTTTGTCGAATCTCAACGACATATTGCAGTACGATGATGAAATCAACAACGATTATAATTTGGAAAAGAATCGCTGATAAGAGTGAGATCTATCATATATATATATATAGGACTCGGAGCTTGTTGCCGGCGCTTTAAGGTACTGCTTTGGCCTTTGTAAGAACTTCAACTCTTCGGTTAAATTTATGTTAGCTCGTGTGACCAAGTTATTTACAATCAAACCCTGTATATAACTATATAAGTATACTAGTATATTAACCCGTGTGTTACACGGATTGGATATAAAAAAAGAGTTAGTAATAAAAATTTAAAAATTTTGAAACCATATTTTGATATAAAATGATTAAAGTATGTATTAATAATTACTTTAAGTAATAAAATAATAACTAAAAATTGTAATAACAATAGTAATAACATCTAACCTTCTTAATTTGTAATAATTATCATATTTTAGCTATTTAACTTTAAAATTTAATTTAATTTTCTGTCGAAAACTAACTATTTAAAGTTAATAAGATAAGTTAATATTTCAAATTAAAGAACCAAATTTGAAATTATTATTAAACTTACAAGACAAAAAATGTAACTTTTATTATCATTTTTATAACTTTCGATTTATATTTCGTTTTATTGAAAAACATTCATATTTAAAGAAAACTTGTTTTTTTATAGAACTTTTATTTCTTAAAAATAACGATTTGATACTACTACAAAATAAGCCTAATGCAACTTTTTTTTGACACAAAAGGTTGCAAATAGGTTACATTAGGTGAAGTTGCATTAGCCTAATGCAACATTTTTCTTACATAATGCAACTTTTTTTAAAAAGTTGCATTCAAAAAAGTTGCATTAGGAAAAAGAAAGTTGCATTATGTAACAAAAAAGTTGCATTAGATCTAATGCAACTTCAGCTAATGCAGCCTTTTTTTGACTATAAAGGTTGCATTAGGGTGATTTTTGTAGCAATTTTTTTTTTCAATTTTGATTGTTTTAAAAAAATAATATATAAACTTTTTTAAAGTATGTTTTTTGATAAAATGATTAGATTTTCAATCTATCAAAAAATTATTTTCTAATTTGTAAAAGACAAATAAAATCATTAGTTATTATTACTATAATCATTTAATATGAGAAATAATGTAATTATTTAATAAGAGAGATAATTAGGTGATAGTATAAAAAATTGACAAGTGTCAACATACTCTTAAAATATGACAAGTGACAAATTAAGATTTTTGTTTATTATAATAGTAAGATTTTAAGCTCTCTTTCCGATAGTTTATTTAAGGAGAGAAAAGAAAGGAAATGAAATAAAAGAAGAAACATTTTATGTTTCTGAGTTTCATTTAACCATGAAAAAGAAAAGAAAATAACACATGTCGTGTTCCCGAGTTTCATTTAAGTACAGAAAGATTGGAAAATGGAAGAAAAACTCAGCAAAATTACTTAGTTTTCATTTCCTTCCTATTTGAAAGGAAATAACTTTATTCTTTTCTTTTCATCTCATTCCTTTTCCTTTATGTTCACTCCTTTAATAAACTCAGAAACTGAGCGTTGCATTGTGTTTAAACGAACGATAAACGCCTAAATCTATTTCAAAATTTTAAATTTGTTTTCTTTTCTAAATAAATAGTGTCCGTTTGATAACATCTGAATCATTATGTGCAGAATCATAGTAAGATGTCGAAATGGTTTAGAGGCTCTAAACTAGTAAGCACTAAACCAGTTAAGACTGCTTGATCAAAAATTTGAGCGACTATGCAGATGAGAGGAGAGGTCTTCTTCGAAGTAGAGAGGAGGTCGTCGAAGAGGATTGTAGAGGTGGAGATGAGCCGACCACATTTATTCACTCATTTAGACATGTATATATATCTAAACTATTAAGACGTAACTCCATTCAAAGTCTAACAAACAGCCAAAGCCTACCAAACAACCCATAAGAAATTTTAATATAATCTTTTTCATAAAATAAAAAACTAGTACAGAGTTAAAATTCTGAAATCTATTTATTTGTTTGTTTGTTCACTTTATGCAATATGAGTTGTTTATCAATTTGTTTAATCACATTGATGAATTAAATTTACGTCTTATACAAACTGTTTCTTTTAATACATAATTAAATTGTCAGTACATCAATGTTAAGAATGTCAACTCTACATAATTTCTAGTAATTTTGTGATCGCATATTAACCAAGGAAATATAACCATCATCCAACATTAACGAGTCTGGACAGTAGTAATAAAGAATTACTATTAAAAAAAATAGTAAATTACCGAGATGGTACATGTGGTTTTCTAGTTTTTCATTCTTGACCTTATATTTTATAAATTACTCATATGGTTCCAAATTTTAGACATTTATAACACATATAGTCATTAGGTCGTCAAATTACCCTCACAAGCTACATAATGACTGTATGTGTTACAAATGTCTAAAGTTTATGACCATATAAATAATTTATGAAACCTAGAAACAAGGATTGAAATAATAGCAAATCATAGAGACCATGTCAGTAATGTACTCTTAAAAATTGAAGAGACTAACTGGTTATTTCTTAATTCACTCGTGATATAAAGGAACTCGAGTTGCATCATAAAAATATGGTAGTCCTTCAGCTTACGGTTATTATCACCTCATCATCATCATGGATCTTATGCATGTAATGCATAAAAGAGATAAAGGCATGAAGGAGAATGCTACAAATAAATAAATCACAAGCAAAATATGTAGATTTATTATAAATATTAAAACAGTTTATTTTACATAAATCAGAATTCTTTACACAAAAAAGTCCAAAAACCAATGTGAGACTATCTCATTTGGTAGAGACATTGGGTTCAAATTCAAGCAAAGGAAGAAATATTATGGTGTAATTTATAAGTATGAGCATGATAGTATGACTGTTTAAGAAAACCTATATATAAATAAATTCCAAGCATATAGTAAACAATTGACATATTATTATAAAAAAATATAAAAATTAGTTTATCCATATATAATAATAATAATAATAATAATAATAATAATAATAATTAATGAGGTATAATTAATAAATAACATAATAAATAAGTATAATTAATGAGGTATAACTAGGGGTGTAAACGAGCCGAGCCGATCCCGAGCTCGTTAAGGCTTGAGCTCGGCTCGTTTAGATAAATTAGGGCTTGAGCTCGAGCTCGGCTCGTTAAGAGCTTTATTTACCAGGCTTGAACTCGGCTCGTTAGAAAATTTGTAGGCTCTAGCTCGGCTCGTTTAGATTTTATTTATTTGCTTTAATTAATATTTAATTATATTTATAATTAGATTTTCTAAATTTAACATAAAATATTTAATTTAAACATATTTATCATAATTTTGTATATAAAAATAATTAATTTTATAAATAAACACTTAATATAATAAATGAAAATTATATAAACAAAAAGCTCGTTAAGGCTCGCGAGTCGGCTCGAGCTCGATATGTAAAGCTCGGGCTCGGGCTCGATAACTAAACGAGCCACACTTTTGGGCTCGAGCTCGTTAAGGCTCGGCTCGTTTGAGCTTTTTAACGATCCGATTTCGAGTATTTCATGAGCTGCTTTAGTTCGTTTACACCCTTACGCATTAAGATGAAATAAATATTAAACGTATATCAATATGATATGCCACAAATAGACAAAAAAACAAAATCACAAGTACTTTTTATATTACTTCGAATTAAATAATATCAAATAATTTATCATATACTTTTTATTCAAAATTTAATTCTAACTTACCAATAATTTGATGGCATTTGTCATGTGCTAACTAAAAAAATGTGGCAACCAAGGGTCGACACACCTAAATCGGCCATGTTGACCACCTTTTTCCTTTAGTTTTTATGCTTTTTGTTTTTTTATTATTATCATTGACGACCAAGAGTTTCTTTATCGTAAGAAGACGGGACTAAAAACCTCACATGTTGGTATGTTTATTACTGAATTGTTTATTGATTTATTTTCAATCTATTACATGATACTATTACTAATAAATGATAAATTTATATGGCAGTTTTGGGTAATTAATAGTGCATCCATAGGTTTTAGGCTTAATAAATTAACATTTTTGTTTAAAATTAGCATATTCATTGGTTGTTTAATTTGCATGATTGTGAACATAAAGTGTAGTTTGCTTATTCATGAATTTGATGTTTTGAGATCATATTCTAAACGGGGTGGGTTAAATATACCAACCATTTTAGATAAATAAACCAAAAAGTCAAAAAGATAGTTCATTAAATGTAATGATTAATTAATTATAACTCATTAGTTATACCTCATTAATTATACTTATTTATTATGTTATTTATTAATTATACCTCATTAATTATTATTATTATTATTATTATTATTATTATTATTATTATATATGGATAAACTAATTTTTATATTTTTTTAGTTTTACTTTTAAAAAAAAATCATGATACTAATGTACTTATAAGACAATGAATAATAAAAATACAAAAATAAATAAATAAAAATACGAGACTTTAATACAAGTAGTATATTTTCTAACAATAAAATAATTAATCACTTAAATCGACAAAACCACTTTCACGACGACAAAGTTGGGTAAATAGTTCTAGACATGACCTATATATGGTTTCCCATCCAACTGCAAATGAACTAATGTTGCGAAAATTCCAATATGGTGTAATAACAGGCATTGGGTACTCTGCTTGTAATTCCACCATGACATAATAATTCTCATCATTTACTAGGGCAATTGCAAGAGCTTTGTGATATTTAAACTCATTCGGATCTTTCCAAAACAGGAAAATAGTCGTACTGCCTGACTTGCTTAATAAATGCACGATTGCACCAAACTTGTTAGCAATTAGAACACCTGCCTCGGGCATTTTTATCCAGTGTTGTATTGGACAAGGCGACCCAAAGAAACATAAAGATTGATACAATGAATCTACATCACAGACAAATATTTACTTGTAGATATCATATCTGTTGTGTAACTCTTCTCTTTTTTTGTTGTCGAATGTACTCATAATACTTATGTTCATCAAATCCTAAGCAAACAGCTAGTACTCGATATCCGCAATTTCCATCACCCGAAACATTTTGTATATTTTTTATATAAGAATGAAATATCTTTGGAATATCATCCAAAAATTTTGAACCATTCATCGTTGGCACTTTGTTCAAGTCTATCATGTATGAGCTATCGAACTCACTTGGTACCTCATTAAAGTCTAACATTGGTCGTGGTTTGAGTCTTGGTTTGAAAATTTTTAATCTGATCCGAATCCATCCGAGTAACCCAAAAAACAAATAAACTTATTTTTTCGTCCGAATAATCTGAACAGTCCGAATAACCCGAATAAACAGGGTTTATTCGGGTTATTCGGATTTACCCGGTCCAAATAAACAAAATTTTGGATATCCGATATCCGAGTTGATCCGAATTTAGAAAACGGATATCCGATCCGAATCTATCCGAATATCCGAATATGTAATTCGGATCGGTTTTTTCGGATTTCGGATACGATTCAGTTTTCGGATTTTTTTGGATTTCGGATTTTTTGAGCACCCATAGTGTTGGGTCATGTTTTGGTTCATGGTTCAAGTCATTGTTTTCATATTAGAAAATACATTTTTAAGTAATACACTTTTTGAAAAAAAATAAATAAAATTTTTACAAAATATGGAATTTTTCTAAAACAACAAATTTTTTTAATAATAAAAATATGGAAAACTTATCTTATTAAGAACAAAAGTAGTATAGAAATAATTAGAAAAATAAAATTTCTATAAAAAGTAATTAAAAAATCAAAGTTTTTTAAAACACATAGAGGAACGATTGTTAGTTTTTAACTTATATTTTTATTTAATATCAATGCTATTTATATAAAAACTAGTGTATAGCATTGCATTCCATAATTGAGAACAATCAAAATTTTAATAAGTTTATAAGAACATGCATGCGAGTTGTTTAAAAGGCTTTAATTTAGAAACTAAATCTAAAATATTAAAAAAATAAAAAAGGATAAAATTTTAATATAAATTATATTCACAAGATATAATATTTAAAAAATAATTATAAAACATTACTAAGTGTAATATTTAATAAATAATTAAAAGATTAATAATAAATTAGGGTGTTAATTAATGAAATAAAGTGTTAGTTAATGAATAATTGAATTTATATTTGTTGTTTGTAGAATATGTTGGTATTTAATGCTTGGAAAAGATACAAAAAGTTGACCATTTGGTATATTTAACATCACCCTTCTAAACTGAATTGAGATTGTTTTAACAACTTTAGGGCTCTTTAGGATAGTCATATCTTCTTGTTCTATTATTTGATGGTTTAAATTTTCTTTGACTATGATTTTAAACATTTATAGCTTTAGACACAATTATAATTGCTTCTACTTCATTCTATTAATTGTTATAATATATATAGGATGCGTCTACAGTCCTTTAGGTTTTGATTTATCTTAATTTAGAAATAGTTTCATCGGTTTAGTACTTTAGCTGCTCTATAATTGTCTTTGCATGTTTAGAATGATTCATAACCTAAGTAATATCTTTCTCACTTGTTGTTTCACTTTGCTTCAATGTTATAGAAATCGATAGACGCTAGTCGGGCGGTGCGGTGGGGTGGGGACTAGGGATTAATCGGGATTAATCGGCCTAGTCGGATAGTCGGGCCTAGTCGGCCTTAGGGGACTAGTGATTAATCGGCCGATTAATCGGCCTAGTCGGGGATTTTTACAACTATGCTTTGCTTTATTTGTTATTTTGAATTCTATTTTCTTTATTGTTCTATTTGAATTTTGAATCATTAATAAAATATTCTAATTAACATCGGTTAAATATTGAAAACGGTTTATATTAATTGATTCATTTTTTTTCTAGGTGGCCTTGATTACGAGCAGCGATCTTGAGGCAAGTTGTGTGTCAACATCCACCTTGACCCTTTTTATTTCTTATTTTGAAAATCCCTAGCATTCCTTTCATTGCCTTTCGTTACGGACATTTATTTTATTTATTTTTTGTAGGCATTTATGTCTTATGCATTAAAAGCTTGCACATAAGGCAACAAGATTATAATATCTTTGAATTTAAAAGAATAAACAAACTTCTTTTGGGTCAAAACTAGAATAACAATAATTAAAACTATATCGACACCAAAGCGACATAATTAATTAAGCAATTTTACTATGTACAGGAAAAGATAATCTTATTCTAATTTCAAGTAGTGTTGCTAATGAAGATTGATGTCTGATTTCTTTTCAAATTGACAACTAGGATTTTTTTTTTTTTGACAAACTATGGTTTACTTTTAGATTTTTATTTTTTCAAACTAAGCACATGTGTGCAACTTTTATTTTTATTGTTAGTTGTTACATTATTTTAAATTTATATTTAAATTCACACTTTTTTGTTCTTCAATTTTGCAACTTTTAACAAATGTTGTTTCGTACACTTCGAAGATATCATTGCAACGTGTAAATTTTTATATACATTTAATATAAATTCTATTCATAATTGAGCATATATGTTCTTGACAAAACAAAGTCGCTTTACGTTTTCGTGTTTCTTAACATTTATTTTTACAAGTTTATGATATCTACATGATTTCAGATTGTAACATTACATCATACCTTTTTTTTTTTTTATTATTGTTTCAATATTCATAATTAAACCACAACTTTTTACATTAATTTTAAGCACTTAACCACACCAATTTTGTCATGGTAACATAGATGTATTGTTTAAGGGTACGAATTTATAACACGATGCGAACTTAACACGAGATTAACATGCTGAGTTTAGTATGAACGAGTTAGGATTATATTCAGGTTGAACTTGTGAACTCGTTTAGTTAAACAGATTGGGTTAGGCTCAACATGAACAAATTCATGGGTTGCCAAGTTTAATGCACTTATATGCATATGATTATTTTCTAATTTGTTTTATATTAAATTGGTTGGATATTTAATATTAAAAGTTTAAACTAAATAAATTTAACATGAAATTCATAATTAAACGTAATTTTTTTTTGTATATTCGAATTTCTTGTTGTAAAATTATATTTTTAAAAGTATTCATATCCTAAAAAAGAACAAAATTTTTTTTAGGTCAAACAGGTTGTGACCCATGACTATTCGAGTCGGACTCGGGTCCATGAGTTTTAGTTTGGATGAGGTTTGGATTCATGTTAGATTTTCATGTGTAGGTCATGTTTGTCCCGCGAGCCGTACCATTTAACATCCCTACCTACTATTGAAATCATGTCTATCCAGCAAAACATATTCATGTATTGGTTTGTATCAATGTAACAAACAACCAAAGTTAAAGGACCAAAAGTGACAAACCAAACAAAAAATCTTTACTCTCTCCAAATGTCTCTCTAAACACAAAATCAGATCAATTCAAAAACCCTTAACCAAAGTCTTTTCTTCCCCTTTCTTCTTCTTCTTCTTCATCTCCTTCCTCACCTCATTTGTTTGATTGCTTTGTAATCATTGAATATCCTCATCTATTCGTTTGTTTTCTTTCTCAATCTATATGTAAGAAGCTATCTATACTTAGATTCATACATAGATTGATTGATTGAAGACGAATTGTTGTTACTGTTCGTATCAAACAAGGAAAAACATGAATAGTGGGGTTAAGCTTTCCATTCCAAACAACGTAAGAAAGACGATCCAGAATCTTAAGGAGATCACAGGTAATCATAGCGATGATGAGATATATGCAATGCTTAAAGATTGTTCAATGGATCCAAACGAGACTGCTCAGAAGCTCTTATCGCAAGGTAATCGTTGTTTTCGTCATTTTGCTACTAGATCCATGATTTTGGTTTGATTCTCCGAGCTATTCGCGTTTGCCATTTGATTGATTGATTGTGTGTTTTACGTGATTAGTATTCGATAATTTGTTGTTTTTTTTTTGTCCTGTAACTTGTATCGTTAGGGTTATAGTGTTTTTTTTGAAGTTTTGTTGCAAATTCTAGACTCTAGCTCACCTCACAGCTCTACTTGTGTTTATTCTTTGTGATTCTTTCTAGTTAGAATGATTCTAATATCTTAAAGATGTTGCATTCGATTTTGAACATGTTTGTTACATGTCACGTCTTATAGTGTTATCTAAATTGAAATTTTTTACTTCGTTCATACACAGATCCATTTCATGAAGTAAGGAGGAAGCGCGATCGCAAGAAAGAGGTAATAAAAATAACCTGAAGAAATTAGCTCCTGTATGGCGTCGTTCGTTTATCATATATTGTAGGGTGTCTTGGTGATAATATTTCACTGGATATGCTTTCCACACCTGTCCACCAGTAAACAGTTTTAAGCTTTTGAATCAGGCAATTAACATTTCATCCTTTTAGCAGAATCTTGTTAAAGAATCAACAGAGCCTATATGGAAACCAGGGATGCAGGGTCGGGGAAACAAGGGTGGTAGAGGGAATTATTCATCTCGCCACAATTCTCATGGTAATTCGCAAGTTGGATACTTTAACTTGCTTCATTTGTTATGTCATTAACACTTGTCATTTGTCATTGAACTTTAATTACAAGGGTGTTTTGGATGTGTATTTTGAAAGTAATTATTCTGACTTCAAGAATCAGATTTATATAACTAGTTGAAGACTTGCTTAGTTAGGTGTCATGATATTACTTTGCATTTATCCTAATATCCGATTATTTTGGCCCTACATACCAGACAATTGCAGCCAGTATTTGTTCTACATGATTTGTTATTGTGACTTAAAGGTGCAAAAATAAATTTTGCAGCACATTTAAAGGCCCCCTAACTACCTTGATATGTTGTCAAAAGGTCACAAATGCACGGTTCAAAGTTTTCCTTGATGCCAGTAGTTTCTTTTTTAAATGAAAGGGCCTTTAAATTAAGACAGTTATTACATTACATTACTGTTAATTACTTAATCGTTTGTTTGTTCATTCATAGTTTAACTGGGATTAGTTTCATGCTGATATTTAACAATTAGATTTCTGACAACCTAGATACAGGCAGTAGCAAAAATACTATACCTGGAAAAGAAATTGAAATTAATCAAGGTGCAAGTGATGGTGTAAATCTGCCTGCGCCTCAGGAGAAGAATAAAGAGATATCTGTGGTTACAAGGTGTTGCATTCACTAGATTTCCTTGTCTTTTAATTTACCGTGTGATTTTTTGGTTTGATTAGATAAAAAATACATGGGTTAAATCTTCACATGTTGCATTTTCTACCTGATTATTTTCAGTTCTTCCTTAGTTTCTGAGAAAACTAATTCTGCACCAGTAAATGATATCAATGAATCTGAAGTCAAATTCTTGACTGCTGCTGTGGGAGATTTATCTGCCTCAGATCCTGTGCTTATGCCATCACAGGATTCCCAACTTCCTGTTGGTACCATTAGGCGTGAACTTGGAAGTCAACAACCTCCTGTTGAAAAAGTCAATGAGACCCCTGCTGAGATCAAAATCAAAACTTCCTGTGAGGATCTTTTCCTACTCAAAAGAGAATTAAGTTTCATTAACATTGAAAAGATTTTATTTATATTTTTATTATTTTTGTAAATGCCTACTATGATAGCTGGATCTGAGGCCGGGAGCTCCTTTATGCAAGGAAAGATGGTTCAAGGAGATGGAAGTAATTTGCTTTCTTCTTCCATTGGCAGGCCACCTTCAAATTACAATAACAAGCCACAACAAGTGGTTGGGCCTCAAAAGGGTAATAAATTTGTGATCCAAATCTTTACAAAGTTACTAAAAGGGACTAATATGATCTTAAAGTGAAATCTGGTGGATATTTATGTTTTTTGTGTGTTCTACAGTCGGTCCCAGTAAGGAATGGAAACCAAAACCAACAAATCCTATTCCTGCTCAAGGACTCGGGTGTGAGGTGCCAGCCATTCCCAATGCCATTTCAGTTGAAACTCATTCTTCAACAAAGCCAGCATCAAGTATTCCTGTTTCAAAGGAATCACACATTCAAGACGGTCAACAGGTTATTATCCCAGACCATCTTTGTGTTCCTGAAGCTGACAAACTAGGGTTCTGCTTTGGAAGCTTTGATGCTTCTTTTGGGCTTAATTCAAACTCCTTAAGTGGCCCTGGGTCCACTAGTGACCACAGCCCATCTATTTCTGAGGCTTCTGAGGAGATCACTGAACACATTGAGGAACAAGCCTACAGGTTAGCAATTTTCACAATTCTTTTTACTCAAGTATTTTGCATTTGTCATACCTATCATTTTACTGGATGCAGGAATGACGATGTGTTGGCAATTGCTGGTGATGGAGATTATACTAACCATCCACCACCATCTTCTAATGTACCTGAAGACGTGTCATCTAATGTGGGCCCTGAACATGCCGCATCCAAGCAAGAGACTTCACTCCCAGTGCCAGGTCACCAATACCCAGTGGTTCATCCTTCCTCCAACTTAAGTTTTGGCATCATTCCACCAATAATTGGTAACCAGCTGTCATCTTTTGAAAGCAACGATTCTCAACCTCATGATGCTTCTCGTGTCCCAAGCTTTGTCGTAAGTGTTTAATGAGAATAACCTGCATTTTTATATACATTACACTTTGATCTTTTTTTTCAAGAGCAGTGTGAATTAGGCAACTAGCAAGGAAATTGTAGGATATGAATCCTGAAGAAACTTGACATGAAATCAGTGGTTGCAAAATATGTAACAAGTAATTGAATTGTGCATGTTGGAATGGGCTGGTTAACCAGAAACACTATTTGTTCAAATGTTTCAACAAGTTCAGGAGGTTCTATGTATTTAATACACACTTTGAGCAACTTTGACCCATTCATAAGCAAATGTGTTGAGATAGCCACCTCCACATGATATGGATCATCATCATAAACAGTCCGGTTTTTAACTTGTTAACATTCTTATAGAACTATTGAGTGTAAATTTATGTGAATCATTGTATATATTCTTTTACATGCAGGTTCAACAACCATTTGACCCAGTAGGCTATTATCCTCAGTTCTATCGTTCTGGTGGAGATAATGACGGGCGAATATCACCTTTCCACACACCCAAGTACAATGGAAATGCTCCAGTTTTATCTCAACAAACTTCTCCATCCTCTCAAGAGGTTTTCTTTTTGGCTCATAAACTTTAACGTTCTTTGTAGAATACTTGGATTTTCTATTTTTGTTACGCCTTTAATGTAGTACTATTAATTTAATGAGTGTGACAACAGGTTGGGAACTCTTTAATATTGTCTGGTGCTGGTCCCGCTCCTTTAGCCACACAGACAGGTGGGTTAATGCTGAGCTCCGTAGCTGTGACTCAGCAACCACTGCCAGTGTTCAGGCATCCAACTGGCATACATTTACCACATTACACTCCAAATTACATCCCATATGGCCCTTATTTCTCTCCATTTTACATTCCTCCACCCGCTATTCATCAGTTTTTGAGTAATGGTGCATTCCCCCAACAGCCTCCTGCTAGCAGTATGCATCCAGCTCCACCAGTGTCAACTCCCAAATATCCACTTCAGCAATACAAACCTGGAAGTAACACCAGTAATGCGGGTACGTATGGACCATATGGTCTAAATCCATCAGGTTATAATATGAACTCAGCTGTGACAGCTGGTAATTCAACATCTAACGAAGATCTTGGTGGGTCTCAGTTCAAGGAAAGTAATGTTTATGTTACAGGACAGCAGGTTAGTTTCATCTACTTTACCTGGTCATTGGTATGTTATGTTGGCTTTTGGTTGCCATCACTTCAATATAATGTTTGTTTTGGGCTTGCTTGTTAATGAGGTGAATTTTGATTTAGGTCTTATTCGATTTGAAACATTTATATGATCAAACTTGCCAAAAAACTTGATCTAATCTGATGCATTTGATAGGTCTAACCATAGTCACATGGATCGCGGTACGTTCCGGTACGCGGTACGAAAATGGGTATGCGGTTCGTGCATTTCTAAAATTCGGTACAAGGGGGTAGGTTCATTCGGAACGCTAATTTGGTACGCGGTACAGTGTACCACATTTTGAAAGACTTTTGAACTTGACCCTCTTTTACCAAAAGCCGTTCCTTATGTTTATATTTTAAATTCTAATAATAAGTGAAAATGAAAAGTGATAATAAAAGTAAAAGTAGTAGAATATTCTTGCACAGTAATAGAAAAAACCCTTGAACTTGCGAAAAGGAGCAGACACGCTCAATAGGAATTGGAACTCGGGAAGTTGGCACCGGCAACCGGCTATTGAGAACTTGGGATATTCAATTGAATACCTTGGAAATTGGAAGCGATAATGTGAAATCATCACTGGGAAACGAATTCGTTGCATCTTCATCTTCAATGATTAAATCGCCAGGATCTGCTTCGTCTCTTCAATATCCCTGTTGAATTTGGATTTCACTTTTGAACGCGAATTCGTCAATTGGGACCGCGAATTTCTTCAATTAGATACGCAATTCATCTTCAAACTTGACAACATTAACCTAATTTGGGAACGTTCAATATCCACGTTCTAGATCACGTATCACCGGCTACCGGTACGACTTTGTACTGCGATCCGGTACGCACGATTTGGATCATGTTTCGTGGGCACTAGGGTGTTTCCTTTGACTATGGGTCTAACTGTGAACAGTTGTACATACTTGCACAATCAAACACAATATCAGATGCATGGTGAACCATTTTCCTACTATTTCACTAAATTTTTGATAGGTCTAACTGTAGACAGCTTTGTTTGTTTGTTTATATGACTATATATGTGCATGTATATTTGGTTAAGAAATTGTTCTATAGTTGCACTCGTTTTATATACATAGTTTCAATGTCGTATGAAAAGCTTAAATTAAAGTAATTATTTACATTTAAAGTCGGTTAAAAATTTTGGCTTAAAGATTGGTTTGTCTAATTGTTTTTTTGTTAGTTTATTTATTTTAATACTTGTGATAACTGTGGGGTACTATCAAACAGTGGTTATTATAAAATCATGAATTATATCTACATCAGAATTAACCTTGTCTTATACTTTATTACTTTATTTTTGCTTGCAGAGTGAAGGTTCAGGTGTATGGATAACTGCACCTGGTAGAGACATATCTGGTTTGCAGGCAGGTTCTTTTTATAATCTTCCGCAAGGCGGTCAAGTTGCATTTACACCAACACAACCTGCCCATGCAACTTTTGCTAGTATTTATCAACCAGTTACCACCACACCTGTTCACCCACTTCTCCAACAACCTCATACAATGGCTGGTGGTGGTGACATGGTGGGTACCACATCTACGGTCTATCAGCAGCAGCCACAACCTCCCCAAATCAACTGGCCTAACAACTATTGAAAGAACAGTCCAATCTTAAAAAAGAAAAAGCCTGCAAAAAACCAGGGACACAATACCCGTACATGGATTTGTTTTTTTCATGAGTTCCAGCAACAGATTTTAAAATTGGTGGAGTTGAGTGTAAAGCATTCTATAGGAAACCGGATTATTTGCCATTGGGTGTCATTTTATGGACGACTAAAAAAAGATGAAGCCATCATGTAACTTTGATTACCATTTTCAAGTTAGTTGAGCCTTTTCTCCCCTTGGGAGTTGTGTAAGCCTATTCGTATTAGAACAAACCATCATGAGAGTTGACTGTCTTGATTCTTGTCTTTTCAACTTATTGTTTTTCCTTTGAATATTGAGGTTTTATAGGTGGTATAATTGGGCTTTTAGAGGGTTATCTTGTTTTGGGTGTTAACTGTAAAGTGATTTTTGATAGCAAGAATGTAGTTGGACTGTTGTAATTGGTTATTGGTATTTGGTATAAGCAAAAGCAGCATTTATAATTGTTTCAGTCGAAGCATATTTGGGCTATAAAATCACAAATTGGCAACAGCATCATGCAGCAGCCAGGGTCCATCAAATCCATGGTAGGTGGTTCCTATGGGTCTGAACTTGTATTGAATGTTTTAGATCTGTAAATATAACATCAGACATCGTTTCATGTGGGTTAACTTGTCTTAATATTTCGAAGTGAAATAGACATACTTGAATACAGATTTGGATTCTAAAGTTCTGCAAGTTATGAAGTTGAGTGCTGGACCGATCTATTGCATCTTTCATTTTTGCAGACATGTCACTTGAAGGTCAATTTTTGTAAATCAAACTTGGTATTTTGGATTAAAAACCATAATGTAATATTAACTTGCTGTGTGATCTTTAAACCACTATGCATGCAGTATACATGTGTATGTATTTAAAAAAATTGGGTCCTAATGTAAGTGTGTTATAATTTATAAACTTAAAAATGTCAGTTCTAATCTTTGTTCATGAAGCCACCCATCTAACATGATCACAAAGAAGAGAGTCCAACATGACTACAAACCTATTGTTCCGCCAAGATACAAAACATTAAATCATTGTTCGAAATTACTTACGTGATAGTGATATAGTCAAAAAAAATTCAAAATAACAAAAATAGGAACACCCCAATTGATGTGGATCTGGCAGACCCAATTTTCTTTTTTGTAAGTTTAGAGATTTCTAGAGTTGGTTGTATGTTGTTATATATTTAATTTGTTCAGTTTAGTTTGGGTTTGAATTGGATTGGACATTTTACTAGTTCACTAATCTAAACAAAATTAGAAACCATGTGTCATGTGACACGATTTTGAATGAGAGAAAGAATCGAGGCTAATCTATCAACTTAGCTGCTATTGGCATTACAACTGGTACACCATGGGTTGTAGAAGAACTTAGATTCCAAATGAACAAATTCTCAGTTTCATTTACTTTGTAGCAGTAAATATGAGTGTTCTTGAAAATTCGAGAACCCGGACGATATGGGAAAAAAGGCCTCTAACAAGTTGTAAAATTTGTGTTTTTTTGGTTTTATTTTTTAATATATATAAAGATATTAAAAAAATACAAAGAGTTTTTAAAATTTGTGCCTTAAAAAATGGGCTCTGATTACAACTCATGCTTTCACCTCTCTAGAATCGCCCATGATAATAATCACCTTAAAAATAAAAAAAAGAATAAAGAAAAGAACAAAAAATCTACGAAGTAAGCAAATAAATGGTAATACACTCATAATACAATAGCTATTAATACATTGAAAATGCTGTTCCAAGAAAAATAAAATAAAGGTACATTAGATAGTGTATAGTGATGGCTGGTGCTCCAAAAAATGTAAAATTAAGAATAAATCACACAATTTTATATCATTTGCTAGTATTTTACTCTTGTTCGTTTACAGTTTCGTGGAAAAAAAAGGGTTACAATGCCATATAGATGTTATTAACGAAAACGAAAAAACACAAATATAACACCACCAAATATTCGGCAGCAGTATCCTGTTAACCATCAAACATACCCTCTTTCATCAAGGAACGTTTCATCAACACCTTCAATCTGCATAACCAAGATTCCATGGGTGACTGGTGTTAAATCCTCGGAGAACGATAGCCAAATCGATGGGTGAGGAAGAGGAGCGATGGAATCAGAAGAAACAATCACTAATCGATGAAATTGCTGATAGATTGATCAATGGAGACCTCGCAACCAAAATCCAAGCTGCCAGAGAGATCAGGAGCATGATTCGTAACCGTAATTCCTCCGGGAAGATTCGCGTCAAGTTCGCCGGCGTCGGCGTCATTCAGCCGCTTGTTCTTATGCTCTGTTCTCAACATCACGACGCTCGTGAAGTTTCGCTTCTCGCACTCCTCAATCTCTCCTCCAGAAACGAGCGGTTAGTATTTGATTTTTTGTGTTTATTGTTTGTTTTGTGTTGATTTTGAATGGAAAGATTAAATTCAGTTATGCTAGGGCTTTGGTGAACTTGAATCAAGTTAGGGTTTGTGAATTTTGTTATTGAAATGATGAATTGCAGAATGGAAACCGTTGTTATTGGTGTCTGAACCATGGAATTGAGTGTACAAATCAATCTAAAATTTTTGGTTTAGGAGCTTCACATAAACAAATGATCAAACATTGAACACAACATAAGTTTAATTAGTTAAATGAATGAACACAAACACATGCCTCGTTTGTTTGTTTACGATGGTGAGCTTTCCTTTATGTTCGTTCATTGATGCACATTTTGCTCGTTCATTTACGCCGTTATGTTCGTTCATTAATGTTAGTTTGTGTTCTTTTACAGATTTATCCTAAGAAGTTGTGTCCAACCCATCCACATTGTTATTAACTTTTGTTACATGGTTCTTAGACTTTAATTTGAATATTGTTGTTTACTTTTATTTGGAGTCCAGTTTGTTTTTGTTTAGAGCATTAAAAAACACTCATATGCGAATATAAACATGCTCATCTTCTAAACGAGCAAACATGAACAAGAAAATTTATTTGTACAAGTGTTCGTGTTCATGTGTTAAGTAAGTTCTTGTTAATCATCTTTAAATTGCAGAAACAAGGAACAAATAGTCACATGTGGTGCAATCCCTCCTCTTGTGAAGCTTCTCAAGTTCCAAAACACAAGCAACCTGAGAGAATTAGCCACTGCTGCAATTTTAACACTATCATCAGCACCAAACAACAAATCAGTCATAGCCAATTCAGGAGCAATCCCACTTTTGATTCAAATCCTCAGCTGTGGGACCATTCAAGGAAGAGTTGATGCAGTCACCATCCTCCACAACCTGACCGCCATCAACAAACAAGAACCACCCATAGTTCTTGATGCTACCGTCGCCTTGCCCCTCATCAACCTTCTTAAAGAATGCAAAAAAAGTTCCAAGTTTGCTGACAAAACAACTGGCTTGATTAACTTTGTCTCCAAGTCTCATGAAGGAATGCTTGCCATCACAAAAGCCGAAGATGGGATACTTACATTAGTAGAAACAATCGAAGATGGATCTTTGGTTAGCACAGAACATGCGGTTGATGTTCTGCTTGAATTGTGTATGAGCTCAAGAAGTAAATACAGGGAACTTATTCTTAACGAGGGTGCGATACCTGGTTTGTTAAGGTTAACCGTGGACGGGACCCATGAAGCCCAGAACAAGGCTAGGTTGCTACTGGACTTGCTTAGGGAATCTGCTCCTGAAAAGAGACTGAGCTCGTCTGTTTGGGAAAAGATGGTTCATGAGATTGCAGCACGAGTTGATGGGTCGGGAAATACGGTAGAAACCGCAAAGATATTGTTGCAGGATATGGTTCAAAGAAGCATGAACATGGCTTCATCTTATACACCCTGAAAATGAGGTGATTTTAACTAACCTTTATAGGGATTGTAAAGTGAAATGAAGTGAAATATTGTAATGGGTATATAACAAACAAACAAACTTACCCAATATATTCTCACTTTTCAATATGGTTGGGGGGAAAGGATGAAGACAAACCTTACCCCTATCCCAGTTGGGATAGTGAGGATGCTCCGAAGGAGTTTCCGGCTCAAAATTATCGTCTGAAGTTAATCATCCCAACGTTTTTAACGTTATTTTCACAAATAAGTAAAAGAACATTAAAATTAGTGCACTTCTACTTTTGCCTATTAAAAGCCCACACATATATACATTATATGCTACAAATGGTGCAAATGGGTCGTATGTAATGGGTATATGATATATGCAATACATCCCACCATTTTGATTTGAGGGAGGTTGTGCCTAACAAGATTTATGGTGTTCAAATCAGCTTCTGATGTTGTCATTGGTGTGAGAATCATTTTTTTTTTTGATAAATATATACATATATTTTTTTAATTTCTAGACTTTTGTATATGTATAAAACAAAGCCTTAACTCTAAGTCTTTAAGGAACTATATTATTGATTATCAATTGGTCTTTGTCCATCTTGTAAATAGTTGGTGGGCTTGAAACGCGTCTCTGTCAATCATTGATTTCTTGCTTTTGTTTTTTAATTTAATTTAATGTTTTATTTTCATCAAAACACTTTAATAAAGAAATAAAAAAATAGAGTATCACCGACGTAGTTAATCATTTGGCTTGAATCATGTAAATAGCATCAGCTTTTAGAAAACAAACTCTTACAAATAAATATTTGTTTTGAAGTTTTTTAATAATATTTTAAATAATTTTTTTTTTCAAAAAAAGGAGTATCAAACCGATCACACATTGCTGGTGGTTTTAGATCTATGTTTTGATATTAATAATATTACTACATTTGGTCCACCACTGGGGTTCAACAGGGGACCCTTTGGGACCTCTACTTTTTGCTTTGGTTTTGCATCCACTCGTTCACCGGATTAAGGTGTCTTGTGCGCTTCCCTTCCATGCTTGGTACTTAGATGATGGTACAATTATTGGAGACGCCAAAGAAGTAGCTAAAGCCTTGGATATTATTAGGGCCGAGGGGCCTGGGTTGGGTCTTGAACTTAACATTAAAAAAACAGAAGTATTTTGGCCATCATGTAATGGAGTGAAGGCACAAGATGGGTTGTTTCCTTGTGGTATTGGAAGACCGGTGATGGGAGTAAAACTCCTTGGGGGCGCGGTTAGCCGAGATGTGAGGTTCATCAGTAGTTTGGCTATCAAAAGGGCTTCTCAGGCTGTGGAGCTTATGAGTTGTCTCCCACGTTTGCGAGACCCTCAAAGTGAGCTCCTTTTGCTCCGCTCATGTATGGGAGTTGCAAAGCTTTTATTTGGTCTGCGAACATGCCAGCCAATGTATGTAAAGGAAGTTGTTTCGGTTTTTGATAAGGGTCTTCGAGGAGCAATTGAAGATATTGTTGTTTGCGGAGGTCCCTTTTTTGGAGATTTTCAGTGGAGGTTGGCATCACTCCCGACTCGTTTTGGGGGGTTGGGTTTATGTTCGGCCGAGGATGTATCTACGTATGCTTTTGTGGCCTCGAGGGCACAATCATAAAGTCTGCAGGACCACATCCTCCGAGATTGTTGTATGGATGGGTTAGACTCTGATTACGGGTGTGGGATAGATCGTTTGCGCATGTCCCTTCCTGATTTCGATCTTAGCGGTTTCACTAATAAGGATACCGCCCCTCTTAAAGCTCAACATGTCTTGGCGAGTGCCTTATTTAGTGGAATCATTCAGAATTTGGGAGTGAATTTCAATCTATCCCCTCGTCAAAAAGAAGTGATGGAATGTTTACGGGCCCCTCATGCTCAGGATTTCTTGCGTGTTGTTCCTATTGACGGATTAGGGCAACATATGTCGGCTTTGGAATATCGAGCTATTCTGAAGTACAGGCTAATGATTCCTCTTTTTCCAGCCGACGAGCCATGTCCAGTTTGTCATAAGGTGTGCTTGGATTCTTTTGGTGAGCATGCGGTACATTGTAAGGAGTTACCGGGGTTTAAATACAGACATGATTTGGTCAGAGATGTTCTATGTGATGTCCTTAAACGGGCAAACATTTCTGCTAAAAAAGAGGCTCCCGTGAACTTCTTAACAGATCCGCTTGAGGGAAAGTCTACTCTAGGGCCTGCGGACATTTTGGTGTTTGGATGGGAAGGGGGAAACACTCGTGTGTGGACCTTACAGGAGTATCCCCTCTTGTTGGGCTGAGGGATACGGGATTCGTGGCGGGTCAAGCTGCGTTAAAAGCGGAGTCAGGCAAAGTTGCCAAACATGAGAAAGCTTGCTTGGAGAACCAACATGTGTTTACCCCCTTTGCTTTTGATACATTTGGGTTCTTGGCCCCGGAGGCTGTGAATTTTCTGAACCGTGTTCAGAGGGTCATGCATAGCAACATCACGACTCCTAGGACCCAAAAAATTGTTTTTAGTAGGATTGGATTTGCAATTCAAAAGGGGGTTGCGGCGCAACTAGTTGCCCGCTTACCCGCCAGTTTATTGTAATCTTTCATCTTTGTTAATGAAAATGGATTAATTCTTTAAAAAAATATATATATATTACTACCGCTGTCGTGACCGAAAAGGCATCCCAGTAATAATGGTATGACTCAAAGCTTTTTTGATGGGTGTCGTTGTGTGAGGCGACTTTTAGTTTGTTTTTTTTTATAATTATTATATGCTCACAAATGAACAATAATTTTATTTTTCGTCTTATGTTAATGTTTTTTTATGCTATATTTTATGACTAAGCACAACCAATTTTTTTGTGTGCCTCACATGCTTATGATGAGTATAATTTAGGATTTTATACAGGTGTAACAACCATTGTTAATTTGTAACGTGTTTTTATATAACAAACAAAATTACACGGTATATTTCCGCTTTTCAGCAGGGTCTGGAGGGAAGGATGTATACAAACCTTACCCCTAACACAGTTGGGATAGAGAGACTGCTCCGAAGAAGCCCCCGGCTCAAAGTTATCATTTGAAGTTAATCATTTCATCGTTTTTAACGTTATTTTCACAAAATAAGTAAAATAACGTTAAAGTTAGTGCAATTTTAGTTTTTCCCCTTGAGGATCCACACATACATACATTATATACGTACACCGCAAATGAGGCGTTTTTCGTGTTTTAATATATGTATTTTAATATATGGGATCATGGCTGCCTGATATTCAAAGTATGGGTTTGGGCAATTCAAGCATCTTGTAATTTGATCTTTAACTTACGATCTTATTTATTTATTTATTTATTTTTTGTTTTGGACGACGAAAGTCTCAATCGTGTGAGCCCACTGTTTCCAAGCCATGTCACTAAGGTCTAGCTACCTAGACCTCCCATGAACCCCTACAGCCACCCAGGAGGAAACCGTACAGGAAAACTATGCCTGAAAAATGGGCGGGTTGGGTAACGATTTACAGCGGGTTCGGGTGAGGATGGGTGCGAGTTAGAATGGGCTTTAAGTAAAAACAGTTCGGGTCTAAATGGATTGTTCTTAAAAAAACATTAATTTAGTTTAACTTAAGATATGTTATAAGTAAACAAATAGTCTATTTGGATAATTTTTAGTGATTTTCTCATCAAATATATTATTAATCATTATTAATTGTCTGAATCCATTGTATTTACATAGTTTTTTGGTTTCCTATGTTGACCCGCATTGTGTTTAAGTGCTACTCATCCCAACCCATTCAATATTATAATGTTACATATTTCAACTCATTATACTACAATGGTTTACCCAAACCAACTCATTTCCTTTGATATGGGTAAAAATTGCCACATCTATGGAAAACCCCCTGACCCCCCCCCCCCCCCCAACAGACCTCTTTTTCGCTGCGAGAGGATTTTGAACCCGAGACCTCCTGACACTAGCAAAATAGCTATTCGGTGTCGTATATGATCAATGTAAACGTCATTAAATTTGATGAAGTCGGATAAAATCTTAAAAATAGACTCCTATGTAAAAATTAGAGTTTTTTTTTTTTAATTTCCCCAAGTATTTTGCCTATGAATTGCAAAACATTTAAATCTTTTTTATAATTTTTTTTTTAGCAAAATCATCTATTTTACTTTTAAACCATTTTAACTAAATTAGTTTTCTCGTATTTGAAATTAAGATTTTTTTTTATCTAAGAGGTAAGACTATATCAAATGAACCACATAACCACTTCTATATAATTAAGTGACTTTGTTTGTATTTTTTTCTTGTTAAAATTATTTATTTACCTAAGTAAAAAAAAGTAAATTATATATTTCCTCTTTTTGAAACATAATTCCCCTTTCAAATAAAAAAGTTAATTACATATTTTTATCACAAAAGAAAATATTTAATTGATTTTAAGAGTTAAAGTAAATATATAATAAAAACTCATAGTAACACATACCTAAAATCCTTAAAATTAATATAACATCCACAATTTAACATTTATTATTGCTAGATCAGGTAATATTAGGATTCATAATACTAAATTATTTTAAATTTCATTTATGCTAATGTTAATAATATATTATGATACGACGATGATGATTAAACTAGGGGTGTTCATCGAATCGAATGATTTCGAATTTTGAATTTTTTATGAGCATTCGAATTCGATTCGAATTCGAAATTTATTCGAAAAATCCAATTCGAATTCAAAATTCAAATTCGTTTTCAAATTCGAAATTCGATTATATTCGATATCAAAATTCGATTTCAGAATTCGATTCGAATTCGACTAGAATTCGAATCAGTTTGATTTGCATTTAATTTAAAAATTGTTTATACTTGCTATCTTTACGTATTCAAAATATCAAATAAATAAAACCTTAAATATCTAAATATCAAATAACCAACATCTAAGTTGTAATATTAGAAATATCATTTAAACTAATAAAATGATAAAAATTCAATATATAATGCCAATGATAACATATAAAAAAACATAAAGTGACAAATAATCAAAATATTAGAAATTAACAACCAAAATGATCAATTTTTCGAGTTATAATTAAATTGACATTTATGTAAAATAGGCTTTCAGTTTTTATAAGCTAAACCACTCAACTAAAAAGCCTAATTTTTAAATATAGTAACTATTTGTATATATAAAATAAAAATATATAGATAATTTAAATTCGAATTTCGAATCGAATCGAATTAAAAATATGAAATTCGAAATTCGATATTATACTACGAATCGAATCGAATTCGAACGTGAGAATTCGAATCGAATTTCGACTTGCTGTTTTTCGAATTGAAATCGAATCGAATTTCGATTATTTCGAGTCATATTCGAAAACCGAACACCCTTAGATTAAACGAATGAAAATGCATTTTATTTAATTATATTGACAAGTTTTTGTAAAAAAAAAAAAGAATTATATGAGAAAACATTGCTTAAAACCAAATTTGACCTTAAATCTAAATATCTAATCCTTTAATACTCATTACGACTTTTAAAACCCATAGAAAAGACAATTACCTCATGGGACCCACTTCGTAGTGTCACTATGTCGGTGGATCTAATCGCACGCCTAAATTAGCAAAACAACATTCATGACTGCTAAATTACGCCCAGTGCACAAAGCACGATCACCGTTTACATCTTTCCTTCACAATTCACTTCAGCAAAATCTAGCAGCAGACAAACTCACAATCAATCGCAATCTGCAGAAATAAGATACAGATCTGAAGAACACACAACGCGTCGATGAATCTGTTTATTTATATATGGTAAATTGATATCATTGTTCCAGGTTGTTGTTTAAATACGTTAGGTTTTCAGATCTGTTATTGTTATTTGTATTCGTGTAAATCGAGAGAAATGATGCTTGGCCGGGGTTTACCGATGCGATCTGGTAGTTTCCGGCCGGAGAATTTAGGTCAGAATGCGTTAGCTATAATCGGAAACCTGTTTTTCACGTTTTTTGTAATCGGCGTGTTAGTTTTCACAATAATTGCTGCTACTTATGAACCTGAAGATCCGTTGTTTCATCCTTCAACTAAGATCACAAACTTTTTGACTTCCACTTCCAATGCCACGTTTGTAGCCGATAGCACCGTCGTGAAAACCGGTGAGGATTTTATGATTGCTAACGAAACAGCATTTGGTAGCTCTATAAATGCTTCTGATGTTAGTAACACGTTTGTGCTCTCGACGGTGGAAAGTGAGGTTGAAGAGAAAGAGGCACGTGATTGCAGCGGCGAGATTGACAAAGCGGTAGACTGTACTGATCCGGAAGTTTTTCATCTCATGATGGCTGCTGCTATTGATCAGTTTAAGGATATACATTTCTATAGGTTTGGGAAACCGGTTCGTGGGATGAATGATAGTTCTTGTCATATGGCATGGCGGTTCAGGCCTAAAGAAGGGAAGACTGCATCACTTTATAAGGACTATCGGAGCTTTGTGATCTCTAGGTCAAAGAATTGTACCCTTAGTGTTGTAAGTATAGGTGATTACCATTCAGGTGGGAATGCTAGGAAGAGAAAGAAGCATCAGAAACCCGGTTTTGAGAAAACACCAATGGGTGATGATGAGAAGAATAATGGCATTCAAGTGGTTGGGGAGAGCGTGAACGATTCTCTCCCTGTAATTGAATCTGAGAACTCGTTTGGTCAAGGTAAGTATTTATTGTACACTGGTGGTGGGGAGAAATGCAAGAGCATGGATCACTATCTGTGGAGTTTCATGTGTGCGTTAGGTGAAGCTCAATACTTGAATCGTACACTTGTAATGGACTTGAGCATATGCTTGTCCTCTGTTTATACTAAGTCGGGTCAGGATGAAGAAGGGAAAGATTTCAGATTTTACTTTGATTTTGAGCATTTGAAGGAATCTGCATCCGTCTTGGATCAGGATCAATTCTGGTCAGACTGGAATAAATGGCATCAGAAAGATGGATTAAGTATTTCTCTAGTGGATGATTTTAGGATCACCCCAATGAAGATGGCTGGGGTGAAGGACACGTTGATAATGAGAAAGTTTGGGAGTGTTGAACCTGATAATTACTGGTACAGAGTGTGTGAAGGTGAAGCCGAGTCAGTTATTCAACGACCATGGCACATGATATGGAAATCTAGGAGATTGATGGACATAGTTTCTGCAATTGCAGCAAAAATGAACTGGGATTTTGACTCGGTTCATGTTGTGAGAGGTGAGAAAGCTAGGAATCAAGAACAATGGCCAAATCTTGCAGCAGATACTTCACCTGAAGCACTTCTGTCATCCTTACAAGATAAGGTTGATGATGGAAGGAATTTGTATATTGCAACAGACGAATCAGACATTTCATTCTTTGATCCTTTGAAAGACAAATATTCCACTCATTTTCTTGATGAATACAACAGTCTTTGGGTCGAGAATAGCGAGTGGTACAATGAGATGACCAAGCTGAATAATGGTCATGCTGTCGAGTTTGATGGATACATGAGGGCTTCTGTTGACACTGAGGTTTTCTTGAGGGGCAAAAAGCAAATCGAGACTTTCAATGATCTCACCAGAGACTGCAAGGATGGCATCAACACCTGCAGTTCCTGAGGTTTTTGAGTTCTCTATTCTGTTTGTACTTGTGACAAGATTTGTTGTTTTAAACCGACATTAAGTAGCACCTCAGTACCCATAGGAAATTTCTTATTTAATTTGCCCAATGTGCTGGTTCATTAATATTATGTTATGTATGCTATGCTTTGTTTTTTCCTTTTTCTTTTAACGTGCTCATGATTGTGTGCTCATTGTCGATTAAAGAACAAGAGCGGTTCCAAACGGGTTAGGATGGTATCGATGTCTCGCATGTACATCTCAAAATCAAGACGAGGAACTAGTTCATTCTTGATCTTGTTACAAGAAAGTAAGAAACATATTTTGTTACTTTATGTTCTTTGAATATTTGGTGCCTCTTTGTAGGAATAAAGAACTAGTTGCACCTTGATATCGTAACGCATTCTTGGCTGAATAGGTTGATTTACGTTGTTTTTGTTTGTTAACCAGGTCAATTTGCACGACAGTTCAAAATATAGGCCATTTGTAAAAGTAGCTAACATAAAATGATTTTGAAAGGTCCAAAACCACATATCGTCAATGTCTGTTTATCATCACCTACCGGTTGTTGCTAGAGGTGGGCAAAAAATGGAACCAATCATACCCAAACAGCTGGGTACAGGCGGTTGTAGGTTCTTAGAGAAATCATAATTGAAATCGGTTCCACCTTTACCCGGTCAAAACAGATTCTGGTTCTTGGCTTTGTTGACGAGAAAACAAAACGGTTTTCCCACCTCTAGTTGCCAAATGCTGTGTGGGTGAAAAACAAATAAAGTGTCAACCTATTTTCATATATATATATATATATATATATATATATATATATATATATTCCTTAACAAACTCATTTTAACCTATGTTCCTGTTTTGTCGAAACCTTTTTTCACCTGGAACTCATTTTAACCTTGGAGCATGTCATTTTCACCACCATAAAAAAATATGTAAAATGACCATATTGTCTTTAAATTTTATAAATACAAAAAATGGTATTTTAATGTAAGACCATTTAAATTGAAAGATGCCATTCCTATCACACAATTCATCTTCTGCATTTCACCAACACCACCTAATTATCTAGTCACCACTACACCTAATTACACCACTACACACTTCATCTTATTCATCAAAACCATTTTATCTTGAAAATCATCACCATCATGTATTTAATGACAATCATGTATATATATGAAAGATTATATAGTCTGACTTGGCTGCATCTTCACTCAAAAGGGCTTAATGATATTTTATATTTTTAATTACATTTGAAAAAGGTTTGTATATATACATATGTACATCTAGTCTTGCAAAGCATCTCAACTTTCAAATCTTAAATGTTGAATTTTCAAAATATATTAACAGAACCAATTAGCGCGAAAATGGTGTTATTTGCGGATGTCATAACATTATGTCCTTGTGTATGTTACCCCAAGAGACTTTCACTTAACGAAAACTCTGATGCTCTTTAACTACATCATCACTTTCTTTTAATTTTGACATCAACCAGAAGCTTGATGAAGCTATACCCGCTAGGTATCCAGCTCGGCTGCTCCAAAGAGCACCACCCGTTGTTTGTGTGCTAGGTCTAGCAAAATAGATAGGTCGAATTGGGTAACCGATTAAAATAGGTACATGTCAAGACGAATTATTTTAAAAAAAATGTCATTTCAGTACGGGTCAGAATGAGTTTTGACAAAATTAGATTCAGCTTAGAACATACCCATCTAAAAAATGGTCATAAACAAGTTTTGACAAAAATGATTTGGTAAAATTTCTAACCACATAAAACTAATAAAATTGAAACAATGAACACCACAAAAACTATAGCCACAAAGTGCATTGAAGAACACACAATAATAAAATTATATGCTACAGAGGATACTTAGATTAATCTACAATCATATCTCAGAATTTATCATTGATCAAGCAGAATTATTAAAAAATCAACAAATTAAATCATTGAAATATATCATCCTATTCTTATTTACTTTCATCATTCAACAAAGCATAAAGACTATGATAAGAATCTGATTGGAAAATTGGTCAAACAGTAAGATAATGCAATTTTAGTTTAGAAAAACTTTCTAAAACCACATAAACCTTTTGTGTAGGAAAAAAACGGTATTATAGATATGATCATCAAACCAACATAATTGAAACAATTTAAATCAGAAAAACAAAACAAAAACAAACTTTTTTGGATTAAAAATTTTTTAAATGTGAAAAATCAAACATGGATTTAAAAAGAATTGAGTAAAAATGATGAGGAAGAAAGCAGTGATGGGGATTGACTGATTAGAATTGAAAGCGGAGATGAAGTTGTGTGCTTTATTTACAACCAGATTATATCATTCATTTTTTTATATATTAATATTTCTATACTGAACCTTTCATAATATCTTCATCCACTTTCCAGATAGTCTCCTTTTAAACCAAGATCAAGACCCAACCGGTACTGTTTAACCCATTACTCACCCCACCCTGCCCGTTTTACAGGCTTAAATTCAGCAGAAACTAAACCATAATTTACAGTGGAAACCATAAAGATTAAAGCTAACAGTTTCTCAGGTGCACACAACACCGGAAACCATAAAACATTCTATATATACAAAGCAGGTAAATTTCAAGTAACCTACACAACTGCACCTGTGCATCAACACAAGCCGGGTGGTTACTATAAAGCACTAAAAGAACAACCGAAAACCAAGTCTGGTGTCCGTACAAACCCCTGTGCACCACACTACTAATAAACTAGAGCCACCATCAAAACCTTCACATCGGGCAAGTATTTTCTTCGACTTCTTTAGGCATCATCATGTGGTTTCTGCAAAGCGGGCACGTTACGTTCCATAGTTTCAACCATTTCTCAAGACACAATCTATGAAAAACATGCCCACACGAAAGCCGGTTGATCTCTGCATCTAGCTTAAACTCAACCAAACAAACCGAGCATTCTTCTTTGGTTTGACAACACAAGGAATCATAAAGCATTGATGGTGTTCTGCTTCTGAACTCACCCATGTAAGTTTCTGATGGGGTTCCTCTACATTCAAGTGACTCAGCCAACGTTTGAGTCGAGTAATCTTCTCCTGATGCCACGTGGATCCCGATCACATGAAGAATCGAACAAACTATCTCTTTCATAATTGCTATTGACATGGCCGTGTTGACCAGAAGGACACACAAGACACCAGCATCTGATGGGCTTTGGTATGGTGAGAGCCCCATTTTGCTTTTAATCTTGATAAAGATAATCAAAGTTATTGTCTGTAGAAACTTGTAAAATTTTTAAAAATAGGCAAAAATCTTGGAACAAGAAGATAAAATATCAACTAATTTGCTCTACATAGACATAGCAAAATACAGGATTAAAACACAAGAATCAAAAGAGCACACCCATTAATAATGACATCTTGGCTATACACCCACAATTCATCAGTCTTCGTACAACCCTAAAAATCATGATAAAATTAGGGGTAAATTTTATAAAACAAGAATTTGAAACTCTAATACTATATATTCATGCAATCGCATCAAGAACAGGAAACTTAATCTCAATACAAGCTTATCCAGATCCAGAAATCAGACAATCAGTTCTTGCTTCTGATTAAAAAGTATGAACCAGATACAAATGAATTGCGGTTAAATTGGGGAAGAACAAACACTCAAATGGGCATTTAGATCAACACAAAGAAGCATATATTTATTAAAAACAAATCCAGATTTCAAATCAAAAACCTACAAAAGATCAAAAACAAGTAGACCGTGAGATATAATTAAAATCCAGAGATGAGATCTTCAACAGATAGCAGTAATTGAAATCAGTGACTTGAAACACAATATAATCAGACAGATTAGGAAAGAAATAGAGATGAAAGCCATACCAAGATAAAGGTGAAGCAAGATTTGAAATCGAAATGGGTGGTTTGATTATCGAATTTGATACGGTTTCTTCAGAAAATTATCGAAAAGGGTAAGGCTGTAATCGAGGGTAGCCGATGATACTTGATAGATGGTGATGATGATGGGAAGCCTCAAGAACAACGCCTACTTGAAGTAGTGTGTGTGTGCGCGTTTATGTGTAGTGTGCGAGTGTATATATAGGGGTTAAAATATAACATTTGCTTCCAAATTCTAAATTTAAGTTGGACTTGGGGAGTCGGTTAAACCCGCAATTGCACTTTCCGGTCTAAACTTGGACAGTTTCATTTGAACATACCTTGACCTATTTTAATTAAAAAAAATTTGAAAGGTGATGTTGATACATATCATGTATGTCGTCTTAAATTAGGCCTACCAGATAAAGGTAAAACATATGTCCCTTAGATACAAGGGAACCTTCGTGCTTTGATGGGTCTCCGAGATCCTTTCGATGACCTATGACCTCCCCCTCTATGCCTTGCGGTAATGATTCCTTGAATTGAGAGAGATATTGAGAAAGATCAAGAATTCTCACTATTTCTTAGATTCCTGAACCCAATTCAATTCAGTGGGATCTTCTAAATTTAAGTTGGACTTGGGGAGTTGGTTAAACCCGCAATTTCACTATCCGGTCTAAACTTGGACAGTTTCATTTGAACATACCTTAACCTATTTTAATTAAAAAAATTTTGAAAGGCGATGTTGATACATATCATGTATGTCGTCTTAACTTAGGCCTACCAGATAAAGGTAAAACATACGTCCCTTAGATACAAGGGAACCTTGTGGAATATCAATATGTAAACTTTCGCCCCTATTGAGATCAAACTCACGATAAACTCTAAGTTGACTCTTCACCTTTTATCCTTCAAACTTGTTCTCAGCACTGTTGCAAAAGTCGGTCTCCAAGGCCGAGTACTTGCTCCAAGGTGTTGTTCCGAGGCCGAGTAGTTCCTAAATATTACCCGAGTACTCCCGCCTAAGGCCGAATATTGTCCGATTAATCGCTCCAATGAGCTATTCCGACCTGTGGGCGTCTAGCGACTTTTGCAACCTTGGTTCTCAGATGAATTTGAATCCATGACCTCCACTATAAAAGATGAGAGCTCTAACCATTAGACTGAGTTTTCAGGACATATTTTAATCAAATCTGATGAGGGTGTTCCTCTCTTAAACCCGCTCAATATTTTAAATGAGACTTAAATAAAAACAAAATTTTATTGACAAAAATAAATACACTAAAGCTATCATTAATATTTGAAATTGAAGGGAATTTATTGTTCGAACGGTTGCAATATGTTCCACAAGATTACTAAAATGTAACTTCAAAAAAAATAGGGGCAATTACATATATCCCCCTACAAATTTCATTTATTACATATATACCCAATCCAAAATTTTAATTACATATATCCCCTCTTCTATGCTAAAATTTCAAATATACCCATTTTAATTAAAATGAATTAAGAAAATTTTATTTTGCTCTTACTTTAAAAAAATTATTATACCTATTTTACCTTACTTCAAATATACCCGTATTTTACGTTTTTTTTCCTTTTTTTAGTGTTTTTGATTCTTTTTTTAATCATTTTTCGTGTCTTTTTTTTTTTCCATTTTTAATTGACGGAGCTTCGATCGTATGGGGAGGAGGGCGATGAACGAATGTGGTGTTTACGTATGGAGTTTTCGTATGTGTGTTTGGAATTCAAAGGTTCCTAAAAGGGTATGTTGATAGTAAAGTTGGGTACATATGTAATTAAATTTTTTGAGTTGGGTATATATGTAATTAAATTTTTTCAATTGGGTATATATGTAATTAAAATTTTCAGTTGGGTATATATGTAATTAGACATCAAAAGAGGGGGATATATGTAATTATACCTATATAGTATCTTTCAACATGTTGATCACTTGTTTGATTCATCACGTACTCCAGTAATATTGTATTCATGTCATCTTTTAAGTTCATATTAAGCAATATTATACACATGTACATGAGATTCATTATTTTCTAAGATCGTATCATGCAATATAATACATGTGTGCATCACATTCCTTATTTTCTTACACATCACTTGTGCCGATCTCTAAATTACAGCCCATTTAGATCTTACACGCTCACTTAGCATTTTTTTTTGGTCGAATCTTACACATTCTTGAACTTTTTTCAGGTCAAGCAAAAAAGTTCACAAAAACAATCCAAGCAATGTAAATCACATCCATGATCATTAGAGATTGATTGAAAACATTGATGTTATTGTTTGAAACGACAACATAATCATATGTGTGCAAAATCCGTAAATCATGTAACACCACTTCATCGATCATGATCATTGGGTATTGGTGATCACCTCTCATATATTAACCTTACAAACTCGTTGAACAGATTCTCCAAATCCAATGTGTATAATCGATGCTATCGAGATCTCTATAAGGTTATGTCTACTTTCATGAACATCATACAAAAGATTAATTTTGATGGCAATTTGAGCACGTAAAACTCCTTATCATATAAAATAATAACTGCATTATAGGAATATTATATGCATTTACGTGTGATCCTAATAAACATAGTTAAATATTCATCAGGAATATTAACGATTACGAGTTGATGAATTCTTGACGTACATTTGATAATGGAAAAAATGTTAAAAATAAAATAAAATAATAAAAATTTATTATTATTTTTTGGAACAACTATAACGAATTATTATTGCATCAGTTTAAGACTAAATTATTTGATTAGTTGTACTTGTAAACATTTTAAACATGAAAATTTACATTGTTTTATATAAGGGGCAGTTTATAGAAAAAAATTATTTAAATGAAATAAAGTAAAAAACTCATTCTAGATCATACTTTTAATCAAATTCCACGGCTATGATTTATATAATAGGAGATTATAAAACCTTTGTATTACACAAGATTAAATAAATAAAAAGTAAATAACAATTAATAACCATTTTGTTAATAATATAATAACTATAAAAACACATAATGCTATTATTTTAATATAAGATAAAGACACATTAATAAGAGGTGAAAGCATCAAATAATATTACATGTCAGTTTATTTAGTAAGCGAGAAAAATAAAAGAAATAAAAATCCTAAAGTATTTGTGTTTCTCAAATACTTATTTACTAATATAAATTCACAGAAGATTATTATAATGAAATTATGTATTTTCTTTCATAATTTTTTTAAATTAAATTTTCCTATACATCTAACTCTTAATTTCATACAAAATATTCTCAAATGTGAACATGTTTAGTGTACGATGACAGATGCAACATACGACAAGCAACATGATAATATCACATTCTCTCATTCAAAAGCTGCCTACTTTATAACTAATTTAAATTAATAATTGTCTATCGACATACCAACTAAGAATTGTTCCTATTGGTAATTACTTCGAATATATGATCTTTTTCTCAGGATACACAATAAGATGAAATGACGAGCTTTTCTAATAACACCTTACTTTATTTATTCAATTTTTAATTATATCATACTTTATTATATTAAATTTAAGTTTGACTATAAAGACCAATTAAAATTTCTTCAACGGAAACAAATAAATTTTATTAAAACTTCTGGTCTAGTAAGTGACTAAGACATGAGACACCCTGGATAACAAATTTATATTGAAACAAGATCACGAATTCCATTCAAATACATTATTTTTATTCGTCCTATTTTTAATCCACATTAACATATTTGTCTTGATCTCATTCTAAGATTCTACCCGAACTATTCATGATTTTGTTGAAAATTATGTTATTTCTTCCTTTCCGCAAGAACCAAATAATTACTAGAAAAATCGACAATGCCAACTTTTTTGTATACCATGTTCCCTTGTAAAGATGTAATAATTGGATCCTTGAATTGTTAAGGCCTGATTAACCAATCCATATGTCACCATTCCGAGTGAGCGTAGCAATTTAACAATATCATCTCTGCTTCAGAAAAAAGTGCTCTCTTTCGTGTGTGTGTGTGTGTTGGTAGTAGTTATTTTTCTTTTCTAATTTAGAATCAAAGACATAGTGCCTTCCTTCTTGTTTTCCGTTCATTTCTTCTAGTCCCACTATAACGAACATTTTCTCTTTATGTGATTGGTGAGGATTTATACGTGGTCCCACCAATTGTAACTGATTTCGAGAAAAGGTAATTTCTTGGATTATTATTATTTTTTTCTTTATTTTTATGCACTTACCTCTTCACCTTGAAAAAGATCCGGCGATTGGAGTAGTTCCTTAACCATTGGTAACGATGACATTGATTAGCATATAATAAAACCAACTTAATTTACTAAAAATATTATATTTTAAAATTGTATTCATATGTTAATGATAAATACAATAAAACCCACTAAATTTGTAAATATTTAGATAGAATTTACTAAAAACATAGAACACAATTGGTAGACGTTTTGTATTATGAAAGCAACCCATGAGTTTGATGACATTGATTAGCATACCAAATCAAGAAACGGAAAGAAGGAATTTTGAAACTTGAAGATGCTTTTCTTGTTATGATAATCACCAAACAAATACATACCCTTACGGAACAATGTGAAGACATTTCGAATTTGAGGCAACGTCTCAAATTAGTCTTTTGGATAATATTTATTTATTTTTTATACATATAATCAGTTTAAGATTACGTATTATATTTCGTTGTAATAATAAAATTATTATAATATAAAATAATTTGAAGAATTAAATATCTTTGAATTTCTGCCTTCCAAATTCATAAAAAACAATGTTTGAGTATGATTGGGTTCAAGGGTTTAAAAATGTTTGTATTTTGAGGGTTGTTTGGCAAACAACCTCTTAATGCATAAAATGTCTAAGTGATTTAATTAAACATGTGTTTTCGTTTAATCATTAAGAAGTTTGCTGACTGATTCAAATGTTTTGTTAAGAGATTATCTAACAACCAAACCTTTTTATGATTAAAATAACATATTAATAAAATCATTAAGAGACTATCAAATAGCTCTTATGTATATTAAATTACTTTTTTAAAATCTTTATATTACAACGTACATAATGTTTTCTATCTACGTTCTAACTACAACGTGCAAGTTTCAATCATTATGCCTCGTCGCAAAGTGTTGGTAGCTTGGTAGTAATGTAGTATGTATCAATTCCAGAACAGTATCTCTGTACTTACAATGTCTTTAGTTAAGTTAAAAAATTATGATTCCAGAAACCTTGTATACAAAAATTAATTAAGTTAAAATAACGAAATAATAGATAGTACGTTAAATCTAAAGAAAACTTTATTGCATATTTTTGATTACTTTCCACCCACATGACTTCCAACATGGGTCAATAGAGATGCAATGGATCAAATACATATACTTTTTAAGCTTTTATATATATCAATATATATTGAAGGTTATGTTCAATGAACCCAAGGACATATTATCGAGGGTCTTCATGAAATAATTAGCTTTTAGGTTGGCTTTAAATTGGATCCTAAGGGATTGTCTCGTTCTAAATCATTAATAATACAAATATCGTGTTCTTGTTGGAGGATTGTCTCGTTCTAAATCATTTAATATACAAATATCGTGTTCTTGTTGGAGTGTGAATAAGCTGGTTATTTATAATTGAAATTATATATACGTGTTTTTAAATTTATATATTCAAGTATTCCCTTAATTACCGCATGATTAAATCATTTACACCTTAATTACAGCCCGTCATTATAACCCAACAGCTCATACACAACTCATTAGATCATATGGATATGTTGGTCGTGTTGAGTCATGCATCTTCGTGTTGTGTTTAGGGTCAAGATAATCCATACACAAAATAACACGTAAAGTGCTATGTTAAAGTGCTTGTAATTTCTAGGGCATATAACATTTTATCTTGAAAGTTATGTTATGTTCCCAGTTGAGTTGAACGGTTTGAACCTTTCCATCAACAATTTAGTTTTAACTACCTCTTCTGTAATCTTCAATTTCCATTCAATTCTTCTAATCCTGAGTTAGGTACATAAACTCAAGTTTGTTATTAGATAATAAAATATAATTAATTAAAAGGATGCCAATTTAAAAACTCAAGATTGTTTTAATTGTTACAAGTCGTTTTTTCTTTTTTCTTTTTCCTATTTTGTTTGAACCGTAAATATATTATACTCTTACTTCTATTAAAATACTTCAAATAAATCTTCTTTTGTCTGGACTTGAACCAATTAACCTCTTTTTTAAGAGACATTGCCCATACAAAGTAGATTATTCCTACATTGTCAATTGTAACAAATCATTGATTTAACTTTTTGTACCCCAGAGTTATTTTTCTAACCTCTATATATAAATATTGATTTCATAATTTAATTTGTAATCACTTATCCTGATATGTATCTATAAAATACATTGCTCCT
The DNA here is from genome assembly GCA_009363875.1 of Mikania micrantha. Classification (NCBI taxonomy): domain Eukaryota; kingdom Viridiplantae; phylum Streptophyta; class Magnoliopsida; order Asterales; family Asteraceae; genus Mikania; species Mikania micrantha. The sequence continues at coordinate 21,736,498 of CM018693.1, forward strand.
TGCATCCACTACCTTTTACAATATGCTCATTCCATAACAATTAAAATTGGACTAATATGTAAGATATTCACCAAATACTAAAACGATGTACATCTTTTTCCATACTTTTTACATACTATCATACTATATGCTATTAGAAATGATCTTGACGCAGGAATATGATTCTAATACCCTACGTCGGATGAGACAGAGAACGAAACCTTCTTTACACTCAAGACGCGTTTTGTCTGCGTAAACAACTTGTCTAGTGAATACAAAACCGTGAGTTCCTGAATGGGCAACCTATCAGAGGCAAAGCGAACAGTATCTTGGTACGACTTGTTTGGGCTGCTACAGATGATATCAGAGCCATGAGCGGACTGATGTGCCAAGAAACTGAGCTCCGTTAGGGGGGTGGATAGTAATATTTCAAACGGTTGGAAGGGAGCAACATTACCTTCTTTATAAGGGGTGGATAACTTATCTGTCAAGTTGCGTTTTGCCTAGGTGAATAACTTGTCGGATGAAAATAAAATGTGAGTTCCTTGATGGGCTATCCATCTGAGGTAAAACAAACAGTATCTTGATATAGTTGGCTTTGCTTGAGTTGTTACCATGGTCCTCCTAACTATTAAAATTTGTAATAGATTAGGGGATTATAGAGTGTTGTAACTTATATGTATGATTATATAAAAGTTGGTTCGAAAATGAATGGACTTGGAAGTTGGAAATATATGATAATCAGAGTACCAGGCACTAACTATTAACGAGTTACAAACCCTATGAACTATGGGCCGTGACTTCATTTTTGGGCTTGCACAGTTTGGTTTGGGCAAGAGCCCGTTAGTTAGGCTCAATATAAGATTTGAAAGAACTGAAAGATCATAATAAATTTAAGGGGCTTCCTGTAAATTTCATTTATTACATATATACTCAATCCAAAATTTTAATTACATATATCTCCTTATAAATTTCATCTATTACATATGTACCCAATCCAAAATTTTAATTACATATATCCCCTCCTCTAATTCTAAATATTTCAAATATACTTATATACCCATTTTAATTAAAATGAATTAAGGAATTATTGTTTTACCCTTACTTCAAAAAAAATTATTATACCTATTTTACCCTTCATTCAAATTTACTCCTATTTTACGTGTCTTTAATTGACGGTGTTGGAATCGTAACAAATGTAGTGTTTACGTATGTTTACATTCAAAGGGTTACAATGGGTAAAGAGAGTAAAGTTGGGTATATATATATTAAAATTTTTTAATTGGGTATATATGTAATTAGACCTTAAAAGAAGGGTATATATGTAATTAAATTTTTTAGTTGGGTATATATGTAATTAGACCTCAAAAGAGGGGATATATGTAATTATATCTAAATTTAATACGATTTTTTTGACTTTTATCATTAGTTAATTTTTTCAACTTTGTATCTATAACTACAGGTTATGGGTACAAACCGAAATAAAATGTCATTTAATTTGAAATAATTTTAAAAAATAACTAGAAAATATTTGAAATAAAAAAAATCCTTCAAAATCTTTAAATCTAAATCTTTGTTTTTTTTATCTTATTATAACAAACATACAATATTTTTGTGTTTTGTGTGTATGTGTAATTTTAAATGTGTTAGAAAACTAAAATATGGCCTTTGTAACTAACACGTGCAATTTGTAATTACAAGCAACAATCAACAAGTATACTCAATAAATACCACTTATAACATGAGTATTTGTATGATATGCAAATAATTTATAACAAAAGGTATCAATTTGTGTTACTTTCTTAACAGTGAATTTATACATAAAAAAATAACGAAATTATTATACATGTGTAAATGTGTAATAACCATATTCAGAGGGAAAAAAAACAAAGACTTTGTTTAATTTAAGCATGTTTACGCAAGTTTGCACTCTAAAGTATTTACAAAGGATACAAGTTCTGTGTGTTTTTAATTATAATTATATACACATAAAATAATAAACTAGCTAATCTAGACCCGAGCTCGAGCTTGAAAACTTTATCATTAAGTATAGCTCAAACTTTATAAATTAAACCTTAAATAAGCCGAGCTCAAGTTTAGACTAGCAGGGCTTATAAGTTTACAACCCACATATTATCATCAAATCTTTCCTCGCTTATGTAGATGCATCAGTAATCACATACAATATTACAAGGATCTTCATGATCTCGGGTCATGCCGATATGTTTTTCAGATTGTTTCTTCTTCAGAGAAACAAGATTTACATGAACAAAAACACATTTATATCGCGTTTTTGCTAAACAGTTTGAAGAAAGTTTCACTCCTTTTGCAGGCAGGTTGTGCCAAGATCAGATTTTTTTACAATAATCTTGATTTTCAGGTGGTCAGTAGGTATGATCAGCTTTCATTTGTCTATAATCCTGCTGATTAACAAGCAAACACCCTGGGAGACAACGATACGAGTGTTTGTCAATGTTTAAAGAAAGCAATCTTGTTTAGATTAGATATAGAATTATATATAATTACTTTCCTCATGCATTTGAGAGATCAAGAAATGTACACAACTCTCAGTAGCTTCTGGTTTGACTCATGGGATCGTAGTCATACGCGTCACCAGCTTTCACAAAACGACCTTTTACACGCTTTCTTACATCCGCTCTGGCCTTTCGTGTAGCATACCTTACTGTCTTCTCAAATCTAATACAAAAGGAAACTGTAGTATAAGCATTTAACCTGAAATGGCTACTTTGACCCGTTAAGTTGCAAATGGGTTGATTTCAGCTGCATTTAATCTCAAATGGGTCAATATCAATAAACTTTAGAGGCCAAACGGGCCCAAATTCTGTTTAATAATGTATGCAACTCCTAAATCATTCTTACCTAAAACTCAGGTTACTATTGTAATTGTAAACCGTTGGGTCATTTGTTGTACGTCAAAGGACCTGGCAGGTGACTCACATTTTTGTTAATTTTATGAAAAATCATACTTTGGGCCAGTTTCACCTTTAAATAAATTTTCTTACTTGACCCATTTCACATACAATATATAGCTATTTGTTATGTTTTAAGTAAACATCATAAATCCCAACCCGTCTCTAATTCTACCACTAGATTTAACATTAGAAAACTAGTCTGCAAGACTCACTTGCGGGTTTTCTTTTTCTCCTTGTAACGGAGGACCGCATCATTTCTGATACCAGAAGACGTGATGCTATCGTGAGTAGGGGTGCACCAGGGTGGCTCACCCCTGAGAAATACAGCTGAAGCTCCACAGTCTTGATAATCACCAGCATTACTCTCCCCAGTCAGACTTGAAAACGAAATATTCGACAGTTGTCTCCCATAACGTGCGTTTGGTTCTGTTTTACAGCTCCTTAAAGAATCACCAGAGGCTGCATTACTGCACGCTGGTTGAACCCCTTTTCCGTGTCCAGTTGAAGACTCCTGAAACAACTGAGACGATGATTACACTGACATAATTAACATAATATGATTCATGATTATGATACCTTAGCAGCATATCGACCCTGACAAATGGATTCAGCAACAGATGTGTCTTTAGTACAAAACAGGCTGTCGATTCCGTCTTGTGCAAAAAGATTTTCTGGATCATTACTCCCTACGCCAAAGAGTACTTCATATTTCTCGATACTCAGATCAACTTCGTCCATATTGAAGTCATCATAGACACCAACATTCATGATCTGTTCACCCCCTTTTGTTCCTGAAGTCTGCAACTAGATAAAGAAACTTCAAATGTAAACCCTGGATTCTTTGTTATATGCAGGGGTGCCCATTTCCAACACAACACTAAACAAAACAGGCTTAGGGTTAGAGTCTCTAACCCATTTAATAAAAGGGTCATGTTTGGGCTGATTTCTTCGTATAACAGGTAGTATTAGGGTTGGCCTGGTTAACTCAGTTTAGTTAAACAAATCAACCCACCAACATGCTTAATGAATCATGTCAACCCTTTAATCCGTTTTACAACCCACCGTCCCAATTAACATGTTACAACCTGATTATCACCCACCAACTCATTAAACATGTTTAGATAAACAGGTAAGCGTGTGCAGGTTAAGGTTGATGTTCTTGACACGAATAAAAAATGTGTCATGTTTAGGTCAAACAAATAAACCTGCCGGCTGCGAGTGCCGACCTGTAACGTCAAGATCCAATTTTGATTTCATAAACTGAAAATTTTCAAAAACCCAACTCGATTCACCTCAAATGTGGACGAATCTTTCAGATCAGGCCGTTGAATGACATTTTGCAAACCATTATTCCCAATTGGTACTGATGAAACTTGACCCTTTTTGTTATCTGCAATGCTCATCAACCCCATTTCCTCCTCACATGTGGAATCAATGGCAGACGGTAAATTAGACATAAACGACCAAATTGAAGATAATTCAGCCGCCGATGGACAGCCAGAGTAGCAATTTATGGTCTGCCGGCTGTGGGACCCAGAAGCCGAATTGGATCCGTTGTGAATCTCCCAATCGCAGTTTTGACAAAGTGATAAGCTTTCATCAACACATCGAACGAATGCTGGTTGTGAATTGCATTTATCGCATACGAGTGTTCTTGAATGGCGTTTAGATAAAGCATTTGCAGAATGAACATTTCGATCGCAGGATAAACATAAATAAGCTTCATCTGATCTGCAATAGACCATCGATCTTGCCTCACGGCAATAATCACAACTGTAACCCATTTCTTGCAAACCCTAAACGAATTAGTTCATAAATGAAGCAATCTGCATAGAACAATTGAGAAACTTGATTAGGAATTTGGAATCTTGACAATTTGATTAAAAAGCACATGCTTTTTTGATTCTGAATATGTTTTATTGGTTCTAATGTATTGATAAGGGTCAATTGAAGAATTATTCATCAATAGAAATGATTTCTGTAAAGATTCCAATATAACATGATTTAACAAGTTCTTGAACAAGATTGAAAAGGGATTTGGTCCATCTAGAATTTTAAACACATCCCACCTCAAAAATCAAGAAAATTAAACACAGGTATCAAAATAACAAAATCAGGCCCTTAACAGGTTATTTCTTCAAGAAACTGATGAGAAAAAGACATGAATCAAACACAAGGCCACAAGGGCTAAAGATTTTGATGAAATTAAACAAATTCCTGTGAAACCCATATTTGTAAAGCAAAAAAAACACAAAACAAAACCCAGAGACAAGCTTACCAAGTTTTGTAAATCCAAATAGATAAGATAAATCTGCTGCTATGAAAACCCTTTAAATATATTCAACTTTCAAGAGTTTGTGTGTGTTGTGAGGTAGGTGTTGGTCTACTGATGTTGGGAAAGATATCTTGACAACACAAATACCAATATAAAATATCACAAAAAAGGGCAAAAAGTGCAAGGAGAGAGGAAGATAGGGGTGTGTTGGCAGGTTTGGAAAGTGGGGCCTTGTACCTTTCATCACATTTAAAAGTTTGGCCCCTTCTCTTTATTCAACTTTTAAAGCTTATTGCAGAGGGGACCTCCCTACATATCATTTTACCATCACATGAGATTAAATGACATGATCATAAGCTAAATCAAGTCATGTTTCATCAATTTATTCAATTTTACTCAAGTTTCTTATAATCAAACTTTCAATAAATGGGAACGAAGAAAAAAGGATCAGTTTTTTAGGTGGTGTTTGTTTTTTTAGAGTCAAAATGTCTGCGGATCACATCTGTAGACCTCTTTTGCAGAAGAGGTGGACCAAACCCCTGCAAGAAGAGCTTTTGGGGGTGTTTGTTTTCTGAAAAGTTTATCAACTTAAAACCTCTTCCCAACCCCACCGTCCCAACCCCACCGTCGACCTCTTCCCCTCATCTCCGATCGACCATCTCCGATCTTCCACCAACCCCACCGTCCCAACCCCACCATCGACCATCTCCGAACCACCATCAGTCACCATCACGAGCTGATAACCACCACTGCTGCGAAACTCTTTTGGAGAAGAGTTGGGAGACGAAGCACCACCGCGGCCCTAGGGTTTCGGACGTGGAAGGGATGCGATTGAGGCGGTGGTCGCGAACCCTAGATGAACAGTCGAGGTCGATTGAGGACGATCGAGCAGCCGATTGAGAAGTGGATTGAGGAGTTGCGGTCGATTGAGGAGGGCGAACCCTAGATGAACCGGTGGAGGGGCGACGGCGACGACTACAGTATTTGGAAAGGGGGCGCCGTTCGTGAAGGCGGTGGGGGGCGCGACTTTGAAAGGGGCGAACCCTAGATGGACCGGTGGGGGCGACGGCGGTGGGAGGCGCGACGGCGTGGCGGTGGAGGAGGCCGGCTGTGGAGGAGGCGGTGGGTTGAAGAAGCCATCTCTTGAACGTGAAGAGGTTAACCTCTTCTTGGAAAAGACTTTGGTCCACGTCTGCGCCAAGAAGAGGCCGCGCAAACCTTTTATAATGAAAGGTCTTCGGGAAAACAAACAGTCTGCAAACCTCTAACCTCTTCCCGCGTCTGCGCGGCGCAGACATAAGAGGCTAGAAGAGCTTTTTTTTCAAAAAACAAACACTACCTTAGTCTTCCCAAAATACAGGCGTGAAAGTATGTATGAAATAAAGACTCTTAATTTTTATCAAAGTTTGTATTTATTGGACATTATTTCAATTTAATCTTCTTTTAGATAGTGAACTCTCATGTTAATTAAAGCATGTGAGTGAGACTTATCAACCTATTAAGTCAAATTTTAATTTAATTCAATGACTTCAAGTTAAATTCGCAATTGTTTTTCAAATTTGAAATTATGTTTCATATATTTAATCTGGAGTTTACGTGTTACATATTTTTCAAATTCAAAATTAGGGGTTAAGTTAATTGAGTGGATTTTTATCGAGTTGTAAACTCAACTTTCAATTTAACTCAATATCTTCAAGTTAAATTCATGCTCATCTTGGCTTTGCTTCAAACTTGTTTTTCATATAAAGACTTGTGTCTTATACTTGGTTTGAAACTTCCCAATATATATTATTAGATTTAGAATAATATATATCTACAGCTAGATAAATTTATGTGTATGTCTAGGAAATACTTCTAGTACATGTTTCATAAAGGTCGACCCAATTTAACTTTAAAATGTTAAAAACGTGTATGACAATCAATTTATCTAACACGTCCAAATAACCCATCATTCTTGCTGAAACAATAACTCATTTTTTAAGATCATTATCATACTCAGTATATCCCACCATTAACAAAGATAAGGTAAGGTTTGAGGAGGGTAACATATAGACAACCTTACATCTACACCGTAAGAATACAGAGGTTGTTTCCAATGAGACCCCCGGCTCATGATGTCTGACTAACCGACCAACCCATGGTTTTAACGTTATTTTCACAAAAACAAAGTAAAATAACGTTAAAGCTAGCTCAACTTTATTTTTTCCCCTTAAGAGCCCGACACATATATACATTATATGCGCGCACCGCAAGCGAGGCCTTTCATTTTTTAAGATATAAATAACTTTTTTTTAGTAATCTTAAAATCAATGTAATATAAGGAGGTAATCCAATTTCGGTATATTCAACTATCTATTAGTAACTATCATAAAATGTTAATACAACTATACAATTGGTTGACAAATATATGATACTTTTACTTCTAAACTATTTCAAATCAAATTACACATTGTTTGAATTTCAACCAGTGACTTTCTTATCTAAAAAGACAAAACTTTTACTAAAATATATATAGATTTATGATGACTTTTATTGAATATGAAAGGATAAATTTGTGTTTTGAAAAGTAAACCTTAATTGAACCATATATTACTTATTTACTTTCACTCAAATCTTTTTATTTATTTTTATTTTTTTAACTTGTTATACTTCTTTTAATCTCATTTAGAAAACTTATGTTCATATATTTATGTTGATAATATATAAAGGTACCTGAGAAGAAAATAATCGATGATAAAGAAGTGACGATGACAAGTTGAGAGTCATGATAAAGTTGTTGGAAGATTTAACGTGAAAAGTTAATTTCGCTTTTCAAAATGATAACAAAAGATAACCAAAAATCAGAATATTAAACTTTGAATATTGTTAAGATTTTTAAATTAACTTCGTTCATATCTAAATGCGATCGTTTTATTCAAAATAAATCTTAAATTAAGTTACACAACCTAATAGGTTAATCATGCTATTAAACAAGTGATGTTGAGAGCGACTAGTTTAATAAACCAGTTACATTAAGGGTTGGGTTATAGATTCACTAGTGTACCAATAACACTATCTTTATGTATTTTTGAGTGTTGAAAATATATATATTAAGTAAAAATTATGTGTATGATATGATTTATTTGATCCGAGTATGGTTTATAAATGATACGGGTGTTTATAACTCTACATTAACCAAATTAGAACCTCATAGTTTTCATGTTGTGTAATTTCTCAGATATTGTCGCCCTACATACAGACAAATATCACAATATTTAATTTGCTTATAATTCTAATTATAATTAAATATCTTTTTATTCTTATCATATAAAAACGGGTCGATGGAATATACTTGATTCACTGCATTATTAAATATTAGGTCGTTAATGACTATTTGGTTACATCATGTTTTCAAATAAGATTACCAACTTACGTTAATAGAATGCATTGCCAAACCACTCACCGATAAGAGTCAAAAAGACAGAAGTTGCCAAAAATTGAAGATTGTATTTATTTGCTTTTGCTTTTTACACAAAAAAGGGAAAACTAGTTAATGATCTTCAACACGGAACTTGCATATAATCCAAACTCAATTACTTAGAGTCTTAGACTTAGTGACATCTAAATGGTTTATTTGAAAGGTTTTGGGTTTGAATCACTGATACTACAGGGCACTAGGGCAAGGGGATTTCCTTCGAATTGTTTACTAAGATGGTATTGGGTTCGAGTTTGATTTGAAGTGTAAAACAATTGAAACAGTTGAAATCTTTTTAAAAGATGTTTAAACTCAGGTAATAGTGACGAACCACATGGTGTTCACAAAGTAGATGATATTGATGCAATTTATTAAATATTAAAAAATATCACTTCACATCTTATTACTTTGGGGTCCACATTAAAGTAAATCTAAAGATATATGTTTTTTCTTATTTTTTTAGTTAATGTAATTAATGTAGGGCTCACTTACATTAATAAAAAAAGAAAAAAAAACACATACCTTTAGATTTACTTTAATGTGGGCTCCGAAGTAATAAAATGTAGTTATTCGGTTAACGCAATAAAGATGTGTTAGCAAAGAAACCACACCCTATACACACACACACACACTAGGTTATAAACCAGTGTGTAACACGGGTTGAATAAAAAGTAGAAAAAAATTATTAAAGTATAACAAATTTAAATGACTAAAATTACATATTGTTACATACAATAAGCAACAATATAAAGTTATAACAAAAGTTCATAAAATGTTTAAATACTTTTTTGTATAGAATATTTGTTTTTATACTCATAGTTTTACTATCTTTGCATAAAATTATAGTAGTTTCAACCTTTCTCCACTTATTAAAGCATTATAAAAAAATAATACTAATGAAAAATTAACGTAAAATATGAAGGCATACCCAAGAGTAGTATGTACACATACTACTATTTTAAACTGTTCTTACAATAATTTTCAAATTCCTCTCTTATTTGAATTATTGTATATTAAATAATAACATTAAATATTAAATATAGCTGTAACAATTGTAAATTAAAAAATATATTTTTTATGGCATTAAAAGATATATTAATATTAAAAATACACTCTTTTCTAAAAATCAAATTATTATAAATAAGAAATAGACAAAAATATTTTTATAGACGAAATGTTTAAAAAAACTAATCTTTGAAAAAAATTAGTGTTTAAAAAATTAAATTATTATTTTATTAATTAAGGTATTAATTATATGAAATTTTGATCAAATTTTTATATTAAAAATTACCTTATGCTAAATTTTCATCGGTAACTATATTATATTTTTAATTAACCGATGTAATAGACAGTGCATTAAGCTAGTAAGTGTATATATCCATCTGTATTTGTTTCGTGCTTCTTCTTTTTTTTTTTTACTAAATGTTGTAAACACTTTTTTTATTTATTTTTTTCTCATTTTCCTTCAATCAAATATTAATGATTTTATTCAATTTGGTAAATAATATAATTAAAATATAAGTTATTATATAGATTTTTATAAATTATTGAATGAGTTAATTTAAAATTTTTGAATCAATTCTATAAAGGTAAATTTATTTGAAAATTTAAATAATTTTAAATCTCATTCAATTAAATTTTAAAAACTTAATTTAATAGTACTTAATAAACGTAGTTAATTCATGGTTGTTTTATTCATTGACATGTGACAACTGAGATGTATAGTAATGACAAGTGGCAAAAGAATATTTTGTTTATTAGTATAATAAGATATATATGTTATGTTTCTAGTCAGTTAATACCTCTTGACTTCTATTTTGAAATGTTTTGGGTTTGAGTTTTTCTTTCTAAAAACAATAACTTCTAGCAGAGCAAGGGTTTTCCCAATGTGAGTTTTTTCGATGATGGGATCAACACGCCAGTTCGTAAATTTCAAAGGTTAAGTAAAAGTGAACGTTTTAAAGTAAAACTAATACATATAAATGAAATTTAGTAACACTGAGTAAGTAAAATATATAGCAGCAAAATAATGCATATCTAAATAAATTGTGAGGCTCTCTTAATATTGTTAGAATCAAAATTATTGATCAAATCTTCATAATTAATAATCTCTAATATTTATCATCAACAACTTGATCTTCATCAACAATAGGAACATCGACATTAAAATCACCAACTTGATATATGTCAACACACACGTTATCAACATCAATATCATGATTTCCCTTTTGATTATGTGAAGATCATTGAGGCTTTCTTTGGATAAAACCTATCTAGAGCCCCAGTTGATATTTTATGATTTTTTTTTTCTTTGTTTTTTTTTTACGTTTTTTGATAAACGGATAACTATTTAGGACACATAATTTTTGAAAATCATATAATGGTCATCAATAAAAAAGTTTTAATCTCGTAAAATGATCTAATTACAAACAATCTGTTAATGAAGCCAACAACTTGTGATTAATTATTGAACCATTATTGAATAAACAATTTATTTTTAAACAAACAATTAAAAAAAATTAAACGATATTTATGTATGAACTCTGAACTTGAGAATTTTTATTGAATTTAAACCAATAATGAATGTTATTGCCTGTGACTGTCTTTTTTCCCCCGATTGTCGTTGATTGATGCCAGTGTCAACTGTCAATTTATTTCTTGTATGCGGCCTTCTTTCTTTTGATGATTTCTTGGAAGATGTTTTTTTTTATTTGTTGCAATTTTAATTTTTAACCATTTGGCCCAAAACCTTATTATAATTGGGGTCAAATATGTTAGTTGTCTAAACCGCAGAGGATGAATTAATAAAAGATTATATTTTAGGCCGAAATAGTTAAAATACTTAAACCGAATGAGCCAAAACCGTAGTTTACTCTATGATATCAAATAGTAGGTTATAACCCGTGTATAACACGGGTCTAATAAAAAGTAGAAATTTTTTTATTAAAATGTAACAATTTTAAATGATTAAAATTACATATTTTATTATATACAATAAGCAACAATATAAAGTTGCAACAAAAGTTCATAAACTATTTAAATACTCTATTGTATACATCATTTAATTTTATTTATAATCTTACCATCTTTGTATAAAATTATACTAATTTCAAACATTCTCTACTTATTAACGCATTATAAGAAAATAAAATAAATGACATATTAACGTAAAACGTGGAGTACACACCCAAAAGCATCCTATACACGTATTACTATTTTATACTATTCTTATAATAATTGTCAAGCTTATCACTTATTAAATTTATTGTATATTAAATAATTGAATTAAATATTAAATATATCTGTAACAATTTTAAATTAAGACATTAAAAGATATATTAATATTAAAAATACACTCTTTTCAAAAATCAAATTATTATAAATATGAAATAGACAAAAATAATTTTATAAAACGAAATGTTTAAAAAATAATCTTCGAAAGAATTAGCGTTTAAAAATTATATTATTATTTTATTAATTAAAGTATTAATTTTTTGAAATTTTAATTAACTTTTATATCAAAAATCACCTTATACTAAATTTTTGTTGGTTATTATTTATTATATTTTTATTTAATCAATGTAATATATGATGCATTAACCTAGTAAATGTATAAATCCATCTATATTTATATAGTAATAAATAAATGTTTTCAATGGACACATGCCAGTTTTACAAGCAATATAAAAATGTGTTTGTTTGCATCTCTTTTCTATTAAATATTGTAAACACTTTTTTTAGATTTAATTTTTTTCTCATTTTTCTTATACCAAATATTAATGATTTTATTCAATTTGGTAAATAATATAATTATAATATAAGTTATTATTTAAATTCTTATAGATTACAAAACTATCTATGAAAAATATGATACACTATTTAAAATAAATAATTTTACAATTCATTTATTTAACATGTGTAATACATGAGTTTTCAAATTCTTATAAGTTATTTTTAAACGCTTGTGAATTAGCAAAAACATGAAAAAGGAGCCTCTCTATTTATGTATAAAAAATTTCAAAGATTTGAGTGAATTTTGCTAGGGTTAATGAGTTATCTCAATTAAAGTGGGTTAACAACCACTCCTTACCCTAGGGGATGGTTCGAATGTTAACTCATTCTTATTGCGATAACCGAATAACTACATCTTATTACATTGGGGCCCACATTAAAAGAAATGTAAAGATGTATGTTTTTTCTTATTTTTTTATTAATATAAGTGGACCCTACATTAATTAAAAAAATAGAAAAAACCTACACCTTTATATTTGCTTTAGTATGGGCCCCAAGGTAATAAGATGTAGTTATTCGGTTAACGCAATAAAAATAGGTTAACATTTATATAGGGGAATGATCAATTTTTAACCCTTCTTTATTGCGTTAATCGAATAATCACATCTTATTACTTTGAGGCCTACATTAAAACAAATTTAAAGGTGTAGGTTTTTTTAATTAAGGTAAGGCCCACTTAAATTAATATAAAAAGAAGAAAAACCTACACATTTAAATTTACTTTAATATAGGCCTCAAAATAAAAATATATGGTTATTCGGTTAACGCAATAAGGAATAGTTAACAAAGGAACCACCCTATATATATATATATATATATATATATATTTAATTATCATAATTTTCACTTCACATGGTTGCACATAGACGTCACGTATGAGGCCCCTCTTATTACTCACTTGTCATCGCATATGTGTTATTATCATCCTAGTTATGTTCCCTTTCATTCTCTCTAAAACGACTGATCTGTCCCCGCGATGGTGGCCTAATGATAACGGGTGAGAATCTGTAATGGGGGTCTACTAGTAGGGGTGTTCATCGGGTCGGATAACGAGTTATTCGGGTTGAGAATTTTTTTGGTCTATCCGAAACCCGACCCGACCCGAAATTCGAAATATATTATCCGACCCGAAAAACCCGAATTCGTTAATCCGAATAACCCGAACAACTCTGTTTTTTTTTCTGGTTTTTCGGATATCCGACCCGAAAAAACCACTTTTTTGCATATCCGAACCCGACCCGAAAATAAAATCATATTATCCGACCCGAATAACCCGAAAAATCATATTATCGGATACGGTTTTTCGGGTTTCGGATACGATTCGGATTTCGAATTTTTTCGAGTTTCGGATATTTTGAACACCCCTAGGGTCTAGGGTTCAAAGCCCGGCACCACCCAATTTTCCCTGGGTCACGCAATTTACCTCTCTCATGTTGAACGTAGGACCGGTCGATAAAAGACGCCTAATGGTGGCGTACACCATTTCAAAACGACTGTTTCACGATGGATAAGAACGTGTGACCACAGTCACCTGGATGTTTTGTCACAGGGTTTTTTAATTAGACACCCCACTTTTATATTTTAACACCCAGTGGTCCAAGACGGGCCGTACTGGTCAGTATGACCCGTATAGAGTACAGACAACCATTCCAAGAAATTTCTTGGATTCAGTGAAACATTCTGTAGGACGGGCCGTACTGACCAATACGGCCCGTCTTGGCCTTGACTTGTTTTTGCAAGCCATTTTTGGGTGTCAAGCAGTTTGAGTCACTTGATACGGCCCGTACTGGGCAGTACGTGCCGTCTAGAAGTTATTTATGTTATTTAAACTTGATTTAGGTATTTAAATAATTTTTAACGATATACGTTTACTACGTGAGCTATTTGAACGTCATATTATCATTTTAAACGATATTTGATTATTTACGAAATCGTTTTAACTAAATATTTCATTTTATAATTAGTTTGTTTACGTTAATTTAAATAATTTAAACTATATAAGTTTGTCACGTAATTATTAAACAACACAAACACAAACAGAAACAGAACAACATAATCAAAAACAATACAAAATGAAGAAAGAAACATACATATATACACATCATAAGTTTTACATACAAGGAAACAAAATACAAAACACAAAAGTAACTACGAACCTCCGGATAGTCCAGCAGACGATCCGTCGTCTGGGTAGACGCATGGCTCCGGGAACGGTGGAAGCTGTGATCCGTCTCGTCGCGCATGCTTTGACGCGACCGTCCATTGTACCAAATCCTCGAGCCGTCACTCGACGCGTGTCTCCCAGGCGGCCCGACGACGATCAGCCTGAGCCATCTCGTCGCACCGTGCCGCAACATGGTGCAACAACGCCTCGAGCGGCTCGGTCAGGCACACCGCACGGTAAACGTACGCTTCTTCGGACATAAACTCCTGACATATAAAAATAATAATAAATACCATAAATAATAATCATTATATACAATCATCAACATTTATGTTTCATTTAAGTTACCTATTTTGTTTCCAAGTTAATTTTTGAGTCGCCAGCTTTTCTTCATAAACCTCCTCCGGGTTACTTTGTTTAATGTCATCATACACGAACCCATAATCGTTTTGTTGCGCATACGATGCTTGACTATCAAAACCGACATCAGCGTTAGGTTCAACATTCAGATCTATCGTGCCGTATGAATGCTCAACAGGAGGCTCTTCATTCAAATCTGGCACGTAATCGTTGAAAAAACTCCCATCCCAGAACGACATCATTACAAATTTGAATTATCGTGAGATATCTTCGAAAACGTATGCATTCGTTTGAAACGATTCAAGCTTATATAGAAATTTCAAATTTGTTCAATACGGCCCGTACTGGTCTGTACGGCTCGTACTGGGTCAAATCAATGTCCTCCCATGGCAGTAGTGTCAGAATTGAAGAAGGACGGGTCGTACTGATCAATACATGCCGTCTTGATTTCAAATCATTGTCCTATGTTTCAGGGAATGTCTGTACGATGAATGAGACGAGCCATACTAACAAGTACGGTCCGTCAGTACGGCCAGTCTCGATCCCAATCATTGTCATAGGTTGTCAGATAGAATGTTTGACCGAGTACTGAAAGGGGCTAACTGGGCAGTACGGGCCATCTCAAGAGTACATGTATTTTTAAAAAATGGGGTGTTAATTTAACACAACCCTTTGTCACGCTTGGTGTATAGTGGAGTGGCGTGCGTGACAGGTGCTATGTGGGTTATCACGCCTCATTAAACAGACTCTTAGATGTTAAAGATTGTTTATCTTGATGCCAATAAAAGGAAGCTACTTTGGTTTTTTCGCATTCTTTGACATTTATTCTACTTTCTTAAACACACTTTAAATTACGTGTTTTTAAAACACTTTAATATGTTGTATTTTTAAACACTCAAAAGTTTTAATTATTCTTATTTCATAAGTAAAAGAATCGATAGGTACGTAATTTAGAAAGGCTTTGAAATCATTGTATTTATTTTTTTACGTTACATTTTGTTAAGTTTTTAAAATCTATCTTCAAATCCCAACATATATAATTTAAGTATATCTAAATAATGACTTTAAATTGATGAAATTATTATATGATAGAAAATTGATATTATAATTGAGTGATTGATAATTTAAATTGGTTCCGAGACCGAGTTTGACGTAATCTTAAAGAATATGTGTGTATAGAGGTTGGATATACTAATAAGAGATTTTTGGCGCCAAAGAAGAATAAAAACCAATCGGAATTTGACATGTGTCATATGATATGCTAAAAATAATAAAAATTAAAATTCAGTACAAAAAAAACAAAATTCAGTACAATAAAAATCTAGAACAAAATTCAAATAATCTATTACATAAAAATAAAAATCTAATACAAAAAACAAAAATTTAGTACAAAAACAAAAATACAATACAAAAAACACAAAAATCCAGTACAACAAAGAATCTAATACAAAAATATAAAAATTTAATATAAAAAATAAAATGTTATATTTAAATTATCTTGGCACATGTCAAAATTTTTTTAGCTTTTACTCCTCCTAGGCAAAAATCTATTTTTATTTAAACTTTTCTCTACACACACACACACACACATATATATACAGGGAGAGTTCTAATAAAAACTCATTACTTTGGAGAAAACTCGTACTAAACAATTTTAAAAAAATTGATGATTTTTTATATTCAGCTTAAAAATGGTATAAACAAAGAAATTTTTTTAATAAAAATATGTAGATTACGAAGTTACGTATATGTAACCAAAAAAGTTACATATATGTAACTCATATATGTAATTTATAAGTTACATGTATGTAAACAATGAGTTACACATATGTAATAACATGAGTTACATATATTTTTTTATTTTTTTTTATTTTTGTTAACAGATCTAACCTTATAATAAAACAAAATGTAAAATAAAAAACAAAAAATGGAATTGATTGATAACAATTGTGATTAGTTTTCTAAGTTTTCTCTAAAATGGAGGTTTATGAAAGACCTGAATAGAATTTAAGGTTTTCTCTTTAAGATTGGGTTTTAACAGGATATAATCCATGTATATATCTACCTACTCTAATAAAGGAGTATATTTAGGAGACACGTGTCACATTTTGGTGATTTCTGGAATTTGTTTTCCCGCATCTCTCTCCTAATTAATTTAACATATTTTAATAATTATATATTGAAATTGAAAAATATATATATTCTAATTCTAATAATTTACTATTTTACTAAAACTTGGTAAACTATAATAAGATTTAAATTATATATTATCTTAAAATATAATTATACAATTATTGAATATATATTATTTGTTTTACAATTTTTAGATATTCACATTTCTTATTTCATCAATAGTTGATTAATCTAACATATAAATTTTTATAAAAAATATTATTATAACATGTTATAATTATACAACCCATGTAATACATGGGTTTATAATGCTAGTATATATATATATATATATTCACACATACATACATAGGGATTGAATCCTACGAAAACTCAATCTTAGAAAGAAAATCCTTAAACATTATGTGAGTCATTGATTTGAAATTTTGAAAATAAATATGTGGTCTAAATTAAACCTGAATAAAAAATTGGATTTTGAATAAACAAATCATTTTTAATGTGGGTTAATTTGGACCACACATTTATTTTCAAGATTCCAAATCAAAGGCTCACATAAAGTTTAAGGGTTTTTTCTCTAATATTGGGTTTTCATAGAATTCAATCTCTATATATATATGTATATAAAATTTTTTGTATATATTATCAAGGTAAGATTTATCTATTTAATTAAATAAAGGTTTTTATCGACACATGATATGTTTTTAAGCACCTCAAGTTTGATCTAACGTCTCTTGCTCTATTACATACATCTCATATTAAATAAAAAATATTAAATATAAATTATATTTTTTATACATTTTTAAAATAATTTTTTAATACTTTAGGTCCAAATGGGTATCCGAGTGAGAGAACGAGCGAGAGGGGAGGGGGTTTGGGTTAATTACAGGTTTGGCCCTTCATGTTTCAGATATGTTCACTTCGTTTTTAACTTTTTAAAGCTGGAAGTTAGTTTAAAATTTGACAAAAGTAACCTTATACTTTATAAAACCTTGTTATTGATTTTAATAATTTATGTTTTATAAATTTATGTTAAAACAAATAAAAGTGTATATAATTCTAAACTTTTTTTTATTATTATTATTATTATTATTATTATTATTATTATTATTATTATTATTATTATTATCTTTGTTGTTGTTACTAAATACAAAATAATATTTAACATGAATATGTGTTTTCATATATATTCATATATATATATATATATATGATTGTGAAATTATATTATTTATAACTTAGAAATAATATTTAGTTAATACAATAATATATTTTTATTAATGTAAGCATCCATATATGTTTATTGATTATATATATATATATGTATATTTAAATACATATATAGTTTTATTTTTTTTATATTTACAAAATAGTTACTCCAATCTTTGCTTTATTAGAATTTAATCACAATTACTTTTATTAAATTTTTGAAACAAACCCTAGGGATTAAAGTCTCCCCTACTTTAGGGAATTTCGTCCCGAAATTAAGTTAATATAGGCTTTTATTAAAAGGGTTGATTGTTTCTTGCGTCGTTTTATTCTCTTCAAAAGTTTTACTATCGATTTATTTTATTACTTTTGTATTTATTTATCTTATCAGTGTCGTAAAGTAGTGCCTCAATTTAAATGATTATGGATGTTTGTAATTATTACATTATTATTATTTTTAAGTCTTGACGTGTAATGAACTTAAATCAGTTATAGGTGCGTATTCTTGTTTAGGGTTCGTGTACACTTGTGTATTTTGCTAAGAGGGTTTTAAATTAACGTTAGCTTTCTTAGCTGATGGTAAGAGGAATTCACAATATCTTTGATTAAACTTAGTGTAAGAATACAAACTTGATATTGGTATATGAATTTAAACTGATTTGTCTAATATTCTGGTGTAGAGAGTAATTCACTCGAAGTTGTTTCATTGACGAATCTAAACCTTGGTCAAGCTTTTGGTGCTACTAACAATGTATTATTGATGCTTATGTATAGGGTATAACGCAGCCAACCCACCACACCCTTTAATACTTTGATAGCATTCCAATTACCGACCAAGACTATCCTAACCTTAACTACGTTTGAGTAGATGTCTGCCAACTTGACTATTTGTTTGACTCGTATGAGTTAGAGATTCTAACAATTGCAGTCTTGCAGAAAATCTCATGGTTGTAACGCATGAATTGGTTGATAGTTGATTCTTGAATATAGAATACATTAGAATGTGATATTACATGGTAGTGATAACCAATTATCATTAACCTTACTATAATATCATTGAATAATTGTCTAAGCACATTTAAACATGAATAACATGATTCGTGTGATTTTGTTTTGAACTAATGTAAGAGTACACACCAGATACGAGTTATAATTGATTTGACTAGGATTCTTATCTTAAGCGTAGTTTACTCGAAATTGTAGATTAAATTGATTATCCAGTCCCTGATCAAGCTTTTGGTGCTACCATCAATGTATCATTGGTGCTTATATATAGGGTATACCGCAGCCAACCCACCACACCTCTAATACTTTGATAGCATACCAAATGCCTACCAAGGCTAACATAAAATATAGAACGGTTTGAATAGGTGCGAAGGACTCTGACTTATTGTTAAGAGTTATGTGAGTATAGAGATTTTAAACATCGAAATTTTCACATTGTAATCTCTCTGTTGTAACATATGATTTAGTATCCGATCAAGTTTTGGATAAACAGATGATATAGACTACACAGGTTAATGATACTATATGACTTTTGATAGTTGTGATAATTAATTATCACTTATCTTAGTCATAATATCATTGAGTCTTGGAGTCGTTCTCTCAACATTCGAATATAGAATGATTTATATGAGAATCAATCACATAATTTGTGGGAACTTGTTTTAGTATTTGATATGAAATCACTCATACTAACATTTGCATCAATTTGTGTCATATATCTTGAGATTCAAACGAAATAAGAATTATAGAAATAAACCATGATGTTCTTTAACAATCCACATAAAAATATGAATTAAGTTCAACATGAAATCAAGGGTGCGGGAATCAAAGCAAATGAAAGTTCTAATTTGATCACTCATGGATGGAGTTACATAGTTGGTTTATCAGACGATGTCGTTGTCGTTGGTATGTTCTTGATTCAAATGGAGATTGAACACAAGAGCACTCAACTCTGAATTGACATGATTCACATAGTTGTTGGACACATTATTCCTGTTGACCCAAAGTGGACAAACATTGACAATGTGATCTGAATTACCACATGCACCATATGCCTGAACCATTGAAGTTGCTTTTGGGTTAGTAGTGTGTGGTACAATGGTCTGATTCACTTGAG
The DNA here is from genome assembly GCA_009363875.1 of Mikania micrantha. NCBI lineage: Eukaryota > Viridiplantae > Streptophyta > Magnoliopsida > Asterales > Asteraceae > Mikania > Mikania micrantha. Next base: position 21,756,916 of record CM018693.1, read on the forward strand.
CTTTTGGTATCCTGCATTTGTGGGTAAGGTGACCAAAGCGATTGCAATTGAAGCACTGCCAACATTTTTGGCTAGGTAGATGATGATAATTACAAGTGATGCACAAAGGTGTAGTCCCCATATAGCCTTTCTTTGTAGGAATAGTAAGGTTCTGATGACTGGCTTTTCTTTTGTTCATCTTAGGAGTGGGAGACAGTTTAGCTTGGTTTTTCAATTTTTGCAGATTTTTGTGAACTTTTTCCCTTAGCCTTCTTTGACCCTTTTGCATGTAAGGTCTGAGTTGTTAAGGTGATGTTGTTAGGGATTGCATTTTGTTGTATCACTTGTGCTATTATATCTGGTAGAATGGATTCCATTTGTTGAACGACCTCAGCAACTAATCTACCTTCAGAGGCACGTTGTTGTGGAGTCATCCTAGGAAAACAAGGAATAGATGTTTGTTAGAGATTGAATGGAAACTATTGACTACTTTCAAACTTTTGGCGTTTATATTATCTTAGATATAGTAATAACAAGATATTACAAATCATAGATAAAATGTCATTGAACCAAAATTGAATTCAATAGGTTATCAAGCTTAAGGAATGATATTCAAAAACTGAATACCTAATGGCATGCTAGGATTCTATCTCATTGAATTTATGCAGATACCCTAATGTGTTTCATAGATATTATGAATTTTACGTAAGGTTGGTGACATCATAATCTGTAAGATGTAATGATGAATCACCATCAATAATCTTGATTATGACCACATAAAAGTTGGAATTGTATATGCAATGTATTGGAGTTATTTTGAATTTGATTAAAATCATATGATGTAGTATCCAAGTTGGACACCTTTTGCTTTACTAGAATTATTTGCAAGATGTAACATGCTTTGGCCTATAGATAAAATATTCTCATTAAGAATCCCCAGGAAAGCTAGACTGGTCCCTCGTCAAGGATTATGAATCACTTTCCTAGACAGGAGTCCCAACTACCGGTATTCATCCTTCCAGTTACTACATGTTCATCTTAACAACTTAATTCTAATAAGGGTTTGAATAAAAATCAAATGTTAAATAAAATCACAGGAAATCAAATCAATTGAATTCATTGGAAAACAGTGGGGATAGTATTCAAAATTTAACACCAGATGACATATTTGTCACACCCCCAAATTCCCACTCGTGGTGTCAGTCCACGTGGGTGTGACGTGACCAGAATCACAGCTTATGGATATAGAACAACTCTATATGCGTTTCAAATACATAGTTGATAATTGTAACATCAATGCCGGACGCGTGCCGGAACAGTGATCGCAACAGTAACTCGTACAGTAATCCAGGTACACATTATATGAGACTATGTTTATGCTTTTAATACGTTATGCTTAACACGAGACTATTATACGATTGTCTGAGAATCTGATTGAAACCTTAGGGTTTAACAATCAAAAACATATCAGACAACACAGTGTTGAAACACAGATACTTGATTTGATGCTATTGGGTATAAACGTATGTGAGGTTAAACAAAACAAAACCATAACGGTTATTGTTATGGAATGCTAAACCGACGAATTATTCGTAAAGATGACGATCTGTACGAACGATTCTGAGAGTTTAACATTCTGAAATAATTACTGAACAGTAGAGAACAAGAATCAGAAAGTCAAACCATCGTCGTGTTTGTTCAAATGACGATTCGAACGAATACGCATGATGGCGACACGTTCTGACGAAACGAAAACGAACACGAAAACGATACGAATGACCATAAATTTAAGGAAATATAATGTTCCTATTTTACAATTTTGAAACACATCATAAATGAAATTAAACAAAACTATTATTAATAAATCGCGAACAAATTTACGAAACGCGTAAAAATAATATAATTCGATAAATAATTTAATACAACGATCTTTGAAATAATTTCTAATGATACTTTTATCCTAAACATCCTAAAATAATCCTTTTATTTAAATTTACGAGAAACGCGCGTAACGTGCCGGAAACCTGACGAAAATACGAACCGAGCAACCGAAACGAACCCGAAAACCCACGGGGTATATAAACCCTAAATTGAGCTATCTACCTCATTTATTTCATTTCTATTCTCTCTCTAACTCCATATTTCCGGCTCCCACATTCAACACCATTTTGAATCTTTGAAGCTTCATAACTTGGCCAATTCTTAACGAAATCAAGCGTTCTCGGTGTCCACTTGAAGCCCTTGATGTCCTCTACATTAAAGTACAAGGGATCTGAAGTTTTATCCAGCTGAATCGAAGGTATGAGCAAAAGAAAGTCGAAAGAAACTAGGGTTTTTATGGAACTTATCCCACACACACACACACCGTAGGTGTAGAAGCCTTAAAACGCCCACATCTTACATCCCTAGTTCAGATCGGTGCATAGACATGCCATGGGAGATGCAAGATCGAGAAGTTGAGGGTGATGGAGAAGGGAAAACCCACAGTGTAACATCAAGTACCAGATCGTCCGGCAAGTCCGTACGGTATGCGTACTTTCACTTTATACTATGTGTAAATACATGTACATGAACAGTTATTGTATTATCAGAATTCAAAATACAATACATAGTTGTACGTATTTTTGTGTAAAATTAAATACAGTAAGTACAACATACATTTGAAACAATAGTTGTGTGTATTTAAGTGAAAACTTAAGTACAGTTAACACAACGAATCACGGGAAACAACAGTATACAAGTAAACAACGAAAACATATCGGTTGCGATCTAATGTCCACAGATGACAGGAATCAGATGGCCGACGAATCAGACAAGAGCAATGTGAAAACTGGATGTTTAGTTGAGTCCGACAGTGAGGAAACACAATTCAAACACAAATGCAGTATTATGTCAGAATAACGAACTGACAGTGTGTTTGCGTGGGTGACGATTCACACAAACATATCTATGAGTTCAGAGTTTTGAAATAATGACTGAAAAGTAGAAAACAAAAGTCGGAAAGCAAAACCCTCGTCGTGTTCGTTCGGGTGACGATTCGAACGAATACGCGCGAAGATGACGCGATTCGATGAAACGAAAACGAAACACGTCACGAACGATAATAATTTAAGAAAATAAAACATTTTAATGTTTTACAATTTTGAAACTCATCAAAATAATTTAAATAACCTTCTTTTATTCATTTCGTTTAAATTACGCGTAGTTTTCCGGAAACGTAACGAAAACGCGAACCGAGCAACAAAAACGAACCCGAACTCACTCGTGGTATAAATACCATGAATGAGTCCCTTTTTCTCATTTTCTCATCTCCTTCTTCCCCACAAAACCCTATTTTCCGGATTTGAAGCCACCATCACCATTAACAACCTTCTCTCCTCCATATCTCACTCATTTCTTCACCAAATTCCTCCATTTTTGAACCTAAACGAAGCTCTCATCACCCTCTACACGAAAGTACAACAGATCGGAGGCTAAAACCACTGAAACCGAAGGTATGAGACCAAGAAAGTTTCGAAAATTTGGGTTTTCGGACCATTATTCAAACCTAGCCTAAACCGGTTGAACAACTCTTAACCTCGAGCACCACGACCTCCGGGACTGATCCTAACCTACACTCTCTTCGAAATCCACCTGTGAGCCTTGCTTGGGGGATGGTCCGGGTCTCGACAGCTGTGGCCGAATGAGACACACAGGTCGCCGAATGAGACGCCCACGTGCTTCGGCCGAATGGCCTCATGCGCCACCTTCATTCGTTGACCATGGAGCTCTCATACGTCAGTCTCTCCATTCGTTGTTTGCTTACCATTCGCCACTCATACTCCCCCTTTTCATTCGGAAGCAACCTTAGTCGCTGGAGTCACCATCTCATTCGCCCATGCACCACCGAACCAGGCACATTCGGCCATCCTTAGTCGAGTGTCAGCTTCATTCGGCTGAACACCATGTCCGGCCACCCTACTTTCATTCGGCCACACTCATTTGGACAGATTGTAGTTCGTTCGGCCCAAGTCACAACAGAGCAGGCCCAAACCCTGATAACTTTCATTCAGCCCAATAACCTTGTCCAGGCCCACTGCATTGGTTCTGGCCCAACAGCTTGGTTCAAAGAACTCATTTGGCCCACACTTGCTTTCGGCCCAAATGAATTAGGCCCAGTTTGGCCCAAGGTCTATTTTATTACGGCCCATGATGAAATCTGTTGGGCCCAGCAAAATGAGCCCAAGACCCATAGAATTCGGCCCAATACATAGTACAATAGTAGGCCCATTTAGTTTTGGTCCATGGCCCATGAAATTGGTTCATAAAATCATTCGGCCCATATGGTTCTAATTGAAACAAACACTTGAAATAATTGGGAATAACACAACATCATGACATGCATGGAAAAGGATTAATGGATATGAAAGTACTACAAAGGTGATACAAGTATAGATTAATACTTTCACAAGAGTTAAACATCAAGAATTACAAGGATTTTGGGCTAATTGTTAGTTGCAAGTTACTAATGATTTTAAAAGTAACAAGGACATCATGAATGAGTTAAAACTAAACACACAACATAATGACCTATGATAACAAAGAACTATAACAATAGAATTGGGGCCGGATGACGACCGAGACCATGAGTGTTAGCCAACTCTAGGGCTAACACGTATACACACACGAATAATTACAACTTATACTTACAAGTTATAAATATCATGAAATCAATACAGGGTCGTGAAAATACGCAACAATTACAATCAAGAGCGCGTGCATTCTCATTTAAGCTAAGTCAACTACAATCACTACAAGGTGAGTTCATATGCCCCTTTTCTTTAATCTTGACTGATTTTAAACTCTCGGGGCTGAGAAACATGCTTTACTTTTATTTACTTAAAAGTTTTGCTTACATATTGTTAATACTTTGATTAATTGATATTAAGTTGCTTATTATCATAAATCATTGTATGCATGCTTGTATGATCATGATATGACAGAAATTACTCAGATGACTATGATAACATAATTTCATAAATCATCAACCCATTAGAATAGCATAATTGCAAGATTTGATCTTACAACTTTTAGTTATTCTTACGAGAATAAACGTGGAGACGAACGCAGATGAACATGGTTACAAAGGTCAAACATAAGAATGATATAAAGATAACATAACTTTATTACATCATTCGATACAAGAGTTAAGTAAGTGTAATAAGACTAGTTCTTATAACACTTAACTTTACAACTCGACACATATTACAAGAGAACAAGGAATAGGGAATGATAATCATGATAACGTAATTTCATGATAGCAACATCATTCACTCAATTAATTAACATAATGTAATAAGACAAGTTCTTATTTAACTATGTTAATATCATGGAAAACATATGACAATGAGAACAACAATACAAGTGAATACAATTACAATTAGTTACTATTGACCTGTTGCATTATATCACTTCAATCATGTGCCACATTGTACAAGTAGATCATGTAAGCCCCTTTAATTCGCTGACCAGTTAGTTTGACGTGACTAAACCGACGATAGCATAGTGGTACCATAGGTCTGACAAACCTCTAGCTTGTAGGGCTAGTATGTTGATCGTAATTGATTCATTGGCCGGTAACGTATGACCGGTGACAGGGCTACCTCAAGTCAGGTTCTGGAAAGCGACACATGGTGATATTAATCTGCAGTGATAAGTAATTAATCCAAAGGGATCCTATTGATTAGTAGGTTGAGGAATTGATCTTACCTCATGTTTCACTACTAGTAATAGCTTTCGTTGAGGACGCGGTACATACAAAGTGGTAGAGGTAAATCGGATGCATTGTACTCTGATTACGTGAGGATTACAATGGATTCCTTTTAGGCTCTATGCACTATGGTTCAAGAACAAATGACAATTGGTTAACTAACACTCTTATTATTTAAAAGTGAACAACAGTTAACCCCACAAGTAATAGAATAATTCAAGGATCAGATTTAATTAATCTAAATTCCTTAATCAATCGAGGGTTTATCGATACTTCGGTTTGATAACTAAACCCCTCACACTACATTATTCTATCATTGATACAACAGACGAATACATATCAAACACGTTGAATAAACGGGAAATGGATATCTTTAGTTGTATCGCAAGTGGTGTGGAACTTGACTGAGTATGTGGTGGGATAGCGTCTGGGCTTGACCCTTTCGTGATTCCCTATATATAAGCATACTTAATCAGGTGATACACTACTTGTACATATAACTAAGGAGAGGCTATTGGGTGGAACAGGTGAATCAAGTATTACAAGTAACAAGTATGACATTGTGGATGTGTGTATGATCAATTCAATGATTTCAATTACTAAACTTATGAACTCACCAACCTAGTGTTGACTTTGTTTAAATTGCATGTTTTCTCAGGCGACGAACAGGTGTAGATACATATGTGCAAGTGCTAAGCTAGATGACTTTTAGAAGACCTAGCTTACTTTTGATTGCATACTTTTGGAATGACAAAACAGTGAATCACTTTTGTATATCTTGGACAGTTCAAGATATAAACTCATTGATTCTTTTTGATTAGACTTACTTAGTTAAATTATGATGTACAATGTAATTTAACTTTGTAATTCTATATCATTGTCATGTTTACATTTCTCAATTATATATCATGAGCTATGCAAACAATCTGATCAATTCGATTATCACTCAAAGATATCGCGCCCCGGGAACCTTCCGCCCGACGGGAAAACCCGATCCGTTCCTGCCGGCCCGGGGTGTGACACACAGGGTTCGCGGCTACACCATGGCCGAACCAGTGGCAATGGCCGAACCCTGTGCTGCCCATTGTCGAACCTTTCTCGGTCAGAACATGCTAGGCGAACCCAGCCGAACCTCTTTTCTCCCGAATCTTCTGCATGGGGACGAACCTAGGGTGCAGGAGCCGAACCCTGTGACCATCATGTGCCACGAACCCTGCAGCTGCAAACTATCTCCACAGCCGAACCCTCCCATCATCGCCGAACCAGTAACAACAAGCTGAACCCTATGAACTCTGGCGAACAATTGACAATCACGAACCTTAGTTCCTCTCGGCCGAACCTTTGCTGGCAAACTACCAGGCGAACCTATACATGCCACCGAACCTGTGGTTTCCTTTGAACGAATCCTTTAAGCACCGAACACAAGCTCATGTCACAAACCCTAGGCGAACCCTTTATGCTTGCCGAACCCTACATGTGTTGTAAGCCGGCCGAACCCTAAGGTTCCCGAACCCATGCACGAACCTATGGATGCTAATCAATAGCCGAACCATTACTGTGAACATAGAGGCTCACGAACCTGTTTCCCTTTTTGCCGAATCTCCGTGCTGCACCCGAACCATGCGCTGTGAACATCAACGAACCTATGTTGCCTAGCCAAACCTAATGTGCCGAACCTTGTCCATTCTGGAACCAAGGTTCGCTGGAAATGGGCCCAACAGCAATTCACTTCGGCCCAATTACCTTGCTTGGCCCAACAGAAAACCACAAGTCATGTAACAGGACCAATAAACAATTCTTTCGGCCCACTGGTTCAGCATGGGTCTTTGTTTCGGCCCATCAGAAATTATTGCTTCACTGTCGACAAATTTGGCCCACTAGTATCTATCTGGCCCGATAGGTTGGCCCATTAACCTATATTACACCCGACCCAACACCATCAAATTTTGGTCCATTATGATTTAAGTGGCTTAAATGGTTAGTCATGACTTAGATGTTTCGGCCCAATAACACATGACTTAGACTAAGGGGTTATCCGGCCCAATAAAATTCAAGACATTAAAGAACATACGCACAACCGTTTAAAGTCAATAGTAATATCATGCATGAATTTTCGTTTTAGTAATTACAAAGGGGATAAGAAGTTGATTAAGCAAAACTTGCAAGGAATTAAACTTCTAGTTATAATTTATAACTTGTAAACTAAGCTTGAAGTGGAGAAACTGCAAACGATGAAAGAAATCAATAATACTTAACATGCCATACTGAATTACGGGCCGGATAATGAACAATAACCACAAGTGCTAGTCAACTTTAGGACTAACACAACACACACACAAACAAACTACAATGCATACTTATAAACTATAAATGCTATGAAATCAATACAGGATCTTGAATATCACAACAAGTACAAACGAAGAGCGCGTGCATTCTTGTATTTTACATAGTCAACCACATCAAACACAAGGTGAGTTCATTTGTCCCTTTTCAAACTTATTTGTTTTACTTCGGGACTGAGAAGCATGTTAAACATTATAATAAACTATTGAAATGTTCTTTAATGCTTTTAAACTTAAACATGATGCTTACAATGAGGCTTATGCTTGGAATCTAGTATACTTTGAGAAGCTATAAACTTGATACTTATACTACAAACTAGAAGCTTGAAACTATATGCTTGATGCTTGATGCTTATGCGAGAAACTAAATGCTTAAACTTGAGGCTTGATGCTTATGCTAGAAACTAAATGCTTAAACTTGAGGCTTGATGCTTATGTTAGAAACTAAATGCTAAAACTTGAGGCTTGATGCTTATGCTAGAAACTAAAGGCTTAAACTTGAGGCTTGATGCTTATGCTAGAAACTAAAGGCTTAAACTTGAGACTTGATGCTTATACTATGAAATTCATGATGAAACTATATGCGAATGCTTGAAACTATATGCTTGAAACTATGATTGCGCGCGATATGCTAAGCTTGTATCTAATCATGGGCTACGTAATTGCTAAACTTATGCTATAGCAGGGCTTGTACCCATGTATTGAGATACATGAAAACTAAACCATTGATGAGGCTAAGCTATTATCTATATAAGAGACATGTAATTGCTAAACTTCTGCTATAGCAGGGCTTTTGTCTGCTTATATGAGATATGTAATTGCTGGATTGTTTGTGTATGCATGACTTTTGTCTATGTATGAGATACGTAATTGCTAAACTTCTGCTATAGCAGGGCTTGTATCTTGTATAGGAGACACGTAATTGCTAGACTAGGCTTAACTAATTCATGAGATACGTAATGGCTAAACTTCTGCTAGAGCAGGGCTTGTATCTAGCCGTGAGCTACGTAATTGCTAAACTTCTGCTATAGCAGGGCTTGTACTCACGCTTGAGATTAGTGAAAGCTAAACTTTGTGCGTGTGAAACTATGATGCGTGTTAAACTTACTTTGAAGCTAATACTTACGAATGCTATAGACTTGTAAACTTTGAAACAGAAAACTAAAGCTATGATGAGGAATGTGTTGAATGGTGGGTAAAATGCTTAATTATTATTAACAACAGTGTCATATGCGGATTAGTATGTGGTGGGACGGCGTCTGGGCGGGTTGTAGGCTCGACTCAAGGGTATGCCCTATATATAAGCATACCGATTTGGATATTACATGTGGAGTTAATGAGATTAAGGTTTTACCGAAAGAGGTTTGTTAAAGCTATTTTAAACTTATAAACTTTATGAACTCACCAACCATTGTGTTGACTTTGTTTTCTTACATGCTTGCTCAGGTGATGAACAGGTTTAAGCTAAGGCTTTTGGATTGCATGCTAGGTGGCCTAGATAGAGGACCTAGTTGATTTTGGAAGCACATATTTTCTTGTTCATATGAATCTCTTTTGAATGTCTTGTACAGTTACAAGATAGAAAACTTTGATTCTTTTGATAGGTTTACCGGGTTAAATTACTGAACATTGATATTGTAATTTAACTTTGTAATCCTAGTTTAATGTATGATTGTGTTTTAGTTCTTCTTAACATTGATGCTATGTAAACAATCTGATCATCATGATTATCACCCACGATATCGCGCCCCGAGAACCTTCCGCCCGACAGGGACTCCGATCCAACCCCGCCGGCTCGAGGTGTGACAATAATGAAACAGTTTGCAGCAGAAAACATATGATATTGCAGCGGAAAATAGTAAGTTTAATAAAATGCAGCGGAAATACAAATTGTTAAACACTACATTGTAACATTACATAACATAAATAAAAATTGTTTTCAAATGATAAAACAGAGATGCATGCGGTTCCTAATGCTCGTCTCTTAAAGTGCATCCTGTTCCATAGCAGTTAGTTACCTGAGAATACAAGTTTAAAAAGTGTCAACACAATGGTTGGTGAGTTCACAGGTTTTGATATACATATATAGTAAGAAAACGTGTCATGCTGTTTATCAATGTTAGTACCGAGCCCTAGGCTCCAAGTGTCAGTGCGTCACTACCGAACTAGACTTGTTTGTCCTTGCCTCCACTGTGTCTCGTGCACACAGTAAGTTAGGTCAGAATTTCACGGGTTATGACACTCAGTCAATGTTGTGCCTCGTGGGGTTAGTCATACCCAAACGGATCCATTCAAATCAACCACGTTGTTCGTACATTAACGGTAAGAATTTGTGAGGGCTTAAAACGAGCTAGGTCTTAACTTAAATAATGTAAATCATAATGTTTATATATGTGTATTTTTCACCTTTTTCACACAAGACATAAGTCAATGCGAAAAACGTCGCTACATTCTTAGGCTACTAGATACTGTTTTTGTTCTTGTATGAAACGTCTTCTAACCTAAATCCCACATAGCAATTAACACATAAGTTCACATAGCATCTTAATCATGTCTACTAAGCTTAAGAGTTTGCATCATGTATATCTTTTTGACTCTATGAATATGTTTTTGTATAAGACATATGTAACATCCCAAAAAGTTACAAAATGTAAAAAGGGAGTAAGAATTAACTCACTTGTGTTTTGTTTAAGCTTGACCAAATGTTTGTTGTATGAATAAGGAAAAGCTAGCAATCCTTTCCTAAGGTTTAAAGCATATGTCTTAGTCTAAAGTTCAAATGATTGCATCAAGTTTCAAATGTTTGCCTAAAAGTCTATGGCTTGTATGGAATCCCAAATGTTCTAAAAGTGTACTTAGAATAATGGTTTAGGTTTATTTAATTATCTATTATAATTAAATAACCTCCATTGTATAAGAATTAAATTGGAATACTTTTATTATTCCATTTATTTATTATGAAGTCTAAGAATAAATGTTTTGAGAATATTTAATTAAATATTCTTATTTGTTTATAATAAATAAAATGAAATGTCAAAGCATTTCAATTTCTTTATTACACAAAGTCTATGAATAGTAATTGATGCCCCAATAATAATGGTTTTAAATTTGTTATAATTTGTTTATAGAATAATTAAAGTATTTGATATAATACTTATTGTTTAAAATGTTTTGATTTTAAGAAAATAATTTATTGAATAAAAGTTTTTAGGAAAATAGTATTCATTGCGAATGTTTTATAATTTTATAAAATTATTATTCTTTTTAAATCATTTTATGAAATTACAAGTTATAAGTTTATGATTTTTGTTTTAGAAAGATTTATTTTTGTGCAATCTAGTTATTGATTATAATGTTTATAAATAATTACTTTTGTTAATAAAAAAAACCCTTATCTAGCATTTACAAATAATATAAACACAAATTTAAAAGTTTTATTTTCTTAGTACTTAAATAAATAAATAAATAAATGAAGTATGTTGTTTTTTTTTAAAAAATGATTTTTAAAAGCTTATGTTTTGTAAAAAAAATAAAGTCTTGATTAAAATGTTTCATTTGTATTATCTAATAACTAAAACAGTTTTTTTTCTTTAAATAATAAACTGTTAAATAAGAGTTTAAGTTCATAATTTTTTTTTCCAGAAATTAAAAAAAAATAAAAATAGAATTGAAATGGGTTAGGTTAAAAAGGGGCATAAAAACGGCACTAGGGCTTCGGGTGAGGTTCGAACCCCCGACCCCTTCTTGACCAAGAAGCGCCCCAAACCAGTAGGCTATGCATTATTTTTGGAAACTATTCGATTAGATTAAACTTTATCATATTCTGAAAATTAGTTCAAATTTCGTAAGAACCCTAATCCAAATCAATTTCCAATTTGTTCGATTTGTTATTTGTGAGGGATTAAAAGCATAGGGCTTTTGATCCCCATGATTCTACGGTTCTAATGAGATATTTATTACCTGGATTGGTGTGCATTTGATATGGTTTCGAGTTACGCAGAGGCTTCGGTCGTTCCTAGCTTCAAATCGTGTTCAGATCTTGTTGTGTGTTCTTGTTTTTAGCCCAGACGAGTTCGCACGAGTAAAAGGGTTCGAATGGTGTCTCTGATTCGAGATTTTATACAGAGGTCGTGGGATTTGAATTTTGACACGTTCGTGGTATCCATGGAAAGAATTTTCTTGTTTAATTCGATTGATTTCGAGTAATTGATGATTTCAATCTGTTACACTGTGTTCCAGAGTTCACTAACGGAAAGAAGAGAAGAGAAAGGAAGGAAAAGGAAGGAAAGGAAAAGAAAAGAAAGGAAAGTTAAATTTTCATATCATGTTCCCGAGTGGAGAGAAAGGAAGAGAAATTAAAAAAATAACGTGTTCCCAAGTTGAAAGGAAAAGAAAGGAAAGTGATAATTTGACAATTATACCCTTTAGTACTTACCAGCCATTCTCTATGACCTTGTCCACCATCCAGGTTCAAGAGCCTAACAGCCACAGGCTTCCTTCAAACCAGGTCTAAGCTTGTCATCTATGAACCCTTTGTGAACTGGTCCGAACCCACCTTCACCCAAGAAATTGCTTGAAGAAAAGGTCTGTGTGTTTTTGATTCATGAAACAGCTAAACCAAGAAGATTTTGATGATTTCTTGATCGTCATGTCGAATGTTAATAAATTTTAATTGTGTTTATTATTATGCATTTTAATCTTCTAAATATGAAACAAAACTATTTAATTGTAAAAACTTATAAATAAACTACTCCTCCAAGATTCATTACCAAAAAAGAAACATCCCAAAAAACCAAAAAACATGCCATGTTTGTTCGAAATTACCAGGAAAAAAGAACTACAACTAATAAAGCATAAAAATTTTCTTTTCACCCTCTCTTGAACTTGCTTAACTACTTGAATCCATCATATCTTTCAATACTCCCATACGTATCTGAAGAGGACAAGTAAACAATGTTCTTGCTTTTCCTTGATTAGTTGCCAAAAAATTTAAAGCTCTTGGTACTTCGTGGGATTCCAAACCCATGAGCTCTAATTCCTTATAAATTTCCTCACCAGTATACTCTTGATGATAAACTCTCTCCAATATTTTATTACCTTCTGCAATAGCATTAGCCACCTTATCAATGCTAGTTATTAGCATTGAGTTTACGGCTTCATCATCATCTTCAAGCTTTCTTTTTTTACTTTTATATTTCTTTGCATTTGAAGACTCCAAAGGATGAAAAGTCATAGAATCTAATACTTGAATATCATCATCATGATTGTATTCATTATCTAGGGTTACTTCATTGGCAGCTAATAAGTCATCCAATTCTTTAATTGTTTCCACTTTAATGTTGTCATTCTTCTGCAATCGAGCATTTCTTTCTTTAGCGGTTTCAGCATATGCACCAGATGCCCTGTCTTTTGCAAATAGTTCTAACATTTCATAATAGTTTGTTACTTTTTTTGTCTTTAACATTACCGCGTCCGGCTTTGACTGTTTGACAAAAGAAAAATAATTAATAAGTATACACATGACATAAATATTTAATAAAATAACTAAAACACTTACATCTATTAACTTATCCCATACTTCATCTTCTGCTTCAATTAGTTGAGTGTTGGAATTCCATGAAAATCCACTCAATGAAGTCCCCTGAAACATATCGTACCATTGTGAAAAATGTTCTTTCAATGTTTTTAAACGATTCTTCAAATGATTTTTGGTAAAATTCATCTGAAGCTTTGTATTCAGTTCCTCAATCATGTTACTATACGCTTGTGAAGTAAATGTCCCATTAATCCTGTTACCCTTATCCTTTTCCGTTATCATCGCTTGAACGAATATCTCATCCATGAAATCTGTCCACTTTAATTGTTCCTTTTTACCTGCATTTCCAATTACTTCTTGTTTTCTCATATTGAGATTCTACATGAGAAAATTAATAACACAAACACACATTGTGAGAATAATTAAACACATAACTAGTAAACATAATAAGTATGTTAAATGAAAATATTAAATAACATAAATAACTTTAAACATGAATCATCATTACATTGTCAAAATGAAATAGTATAATGTACGATTCTATAATTATTTTGACATATCTATTTCATTGTTTGGATACATCAAATAATTAGTCCACATTTCATTCGCAATTGAGTTTCTTAGCTGGTCTGCTCTGGTAATACCCTCACGTGTGTCTGCTGTATTATGATGATCTTCTTCTTGCGTTGCATTTAAAACCTCATGCATGACTTCATTTTCAAGATCATTGTCACGATCTTCCTCTAGTAAAAAGTTGTGTAAAATACAACATGCCAAAAAAATATCAGACTGTGTTTTACAAGAGTAAAATGGCTCTGTTGTACTTCTAATAATAGGAAACCTCTTCTTTAAGACACCAAATGCTCTTTCAATTGCATTACGTAATGATGCATGACGAAGGTTAAATAACTCCTTTGAATTCTCAGGGGCACGAGTAGAGTATTCTTTCAAATGATATCTAACACCCCTATATGGCGTCATTAGCGTAGTTGTATGAGGCAAACCCGCGTCTACTAAACAATATCTACCTGATGGAATTACTAGTTTGTCATCCCTAGTAAGTGCATTCTTTATTATTCTTGAATCCGATGCAGTACCCTCCCAACCGGTTAATACATATGTAAATTTTAAATCAAAAGTACAAGCAGCCAACACATTTATTGTCGGGTATCCCTTACGACCACGATATCTGGGAGCATCTTTATTAGCTACTTTGACACGAACATGTGTTCCATCAATTGCCCCAATACAATTCTTAAAAAAAGGAAAAAATCTCCTTTTTTCTTGAATTTCTCTTGGGACAATATCACCTTTAGGTTGTTGAATATAACGACTTTCTAAAGATATAATTGCTCGCAAAACTTTATGGAGGCACCGACTAGTTGTTGATCCAGATCGACGGTATATCCAAGATGCAAATCGATTTCTCAAATCATTACCTACTATATGTAAAAATCTTGCAACTTGCTCTTCAACAGACATGCGTTGAGTAGATCGAAGATTACCGTCACGTTTTAAGATGTTACATAATTTCATAAAAGCTTCCTGACTCATTCGGATAAGTTCACGACATTTACCACTATTTGAAAGGTCGTGTAACATCTCTTCTCGAACTACTCGTCGTTGTAAAATTTCATCTCTAGTAGGAAAATTGCCATGGTTTTTTATTGACTGTCTATGTCGTGTAATAAAAGCAACCAATAGGCAAATCAAGTTAACTACTTGCAATTGTCTACCTCGCACAACATGAGCTATGTTCAAAATCTGACGATCCATTGTAACTTTATTTGCTGTTAAGAATTATTAATTGAGCAGTCCATTAGATGTGTTAGGATTAGCCAAAAAAACATTTTAATCATTGATCAAATCTGAACTTGATAAAAGCATGCAACTGTTCCTCAAAAATAAGATTATACATATTAATTTTACTTACGTCATAAGCATGCAATGCAATTCTTTTTTATTTTTAAGATTTGGAAGAGGGTCGGACTTGGGTTTTTCAAAAAAAAAAATTTCTTTTAATCTTGTTACTTCTGATATGATCACTTACTCTTGTTGTGTGTAGGTGGACAATATATTAGAAACATTGTGTTCATCGCAATCAAAAAGGTATTCTCTTTTGGTCACCCATGGTTTCTCTTATCAATATTTTAAAGGGGTGCATCTCACTTGCTACGATTAAGCAATGCTAATAATGCGTTTAGATATCAATCATTTAATTGTACATATTCTTCCATAAATGTTGGTATTGTTTGACTGTAATTTAACGAATTTCTATTGTAATGAAAATAATAGATATTAGTTGCTTGCATCTTACATCTGCATATAATCTTGTTTCTATGTAGTTTTATACATATATTTTGGTTTAAGCATTTTATCAAACATGTGGTGTGCATTATAATCTATCACTTAAACATGATCAATATCAAACTATACTATCCACATAAAAACAATGTGTTGCGTAACTGATAATATGTAAAATAGAGAATCAAAAAAATTAAAAGCAATATTGGGTTAAAATAGGGCATACTTGGAGGTATTTTGTAGAACCAGTTGAAAGAATAATGATGATCGAAGTTTATCTCGTCACTGCTGATTGGGGAATACCAGAAGCTGAAGATGCAATGTCAAACAAGTTGATGTTGTTGATTGCAGATCGTCGAAGATGGAGATGGCTGATGTTGTTGATTGCAGATCGTTGAAGATGGAGATGGTTATGGATGAATATAATTGTGCGTAATTTTTTATAGCTTCTGGAGGTTACTTTTGTAATTTGCAAAGAGCCATAACCTGATATGGTTTCTTTCTCCCCAAATCTCTCCAATTTGGACGGATTGAGATAAGCCACAATCTTCCTTTCTCTTCTCTTCTTTTCTCCCCACTTCCTTCCAAAAAAAAATCTGTGGAACACGATTTTTTTGTTCTTCTTCCCACTTCCTTTCCCTTCCTTCCTAAAGTGGGACTCTGGAACACAGCGTTAACGTGTCTGAATCCTTTCCATTTTGATTCGAATGTGCTGGAATTTGGTTGTATCCGAGCGGGATTGAACGACGGGTTGAAATTGGGTCCTATGGGCGAGAGGGGAGGGGGTTTGGGTTAATTACAGGTTTGGCCCTTCATGTTTCAGATATGTTCACTTCGTTTTTAACCTTTTAAAGCTGAAAGTTAGTTTAAAATTTGACAAAAGTAACCTTATACTTTATAAAACCTTGTTATTGATTTTTATAATTTATGTTTTATAAATTTATGTTAAAACAAATAAAAATTTATATAATTCTAAACCTTTGTTTATTATTATTATTATTATTATTATTATTATTATTATTATTATTATTATTATCATTATCATTTTTATTATTATTATTATCTATGTTGTTGTTACTAAATACAAAATAATATTTAACATGAATATGTGTTTTCATATATATTCATATATATATATATATATATATATATATATACACCAGTATATTGTGATATATATATATATATATGATTGTGAAATTATATTATTTATAACTTAGAAATAATATTTAGTTAATACAATAATATATTTTTATTAATGTAAGCATCCATATATGTTTATTGATTATATATATATATATATATATATGTATATTTAAATACATATAGAGTTTTATTTTTTTTATATTTACAAAATAGTTACTCCAATCTTTGCTTTATTAGAATTTAATCACAATTACATTTATTAAATTTTTGAAACAAACCCTAGGGATTACATATATATTGGGGAAGGTTTCGTTGTTAACCCACTGTAATTGTGGTAACCCAAATAACCCTGTAAAAAATTACCGAATCTTTGATATTTTTTTCATGGTCTTTATTATACATATTTAGGGGGGGTTTCTTTTTTGTGTTTTGGCTAATTCGCAAGGCAAATCAAATTTGCATCGGTGTAAATTCGATTTGCATTTTGCAACATTTAAAAAAGTGCAAAACTTTGACACCGATGCAAATCCGATTTGCATTGCGAATTAGCCAAAACACAAAAAAGTAACCCCCTAAATATGTATAATAAAGACCATGAAAAAAAATCAAAATTTCGGGCATTTTTTGCAGGGTTATTTGAATTACCACAATTAAGCGGGTTCTTATTTGAACCAAATCCTATATATATATATATATATGTATATATATATATATATATATATATATATATAAAAGGGAGGGTTCAAATATAAACTCATTACTTTGGGGAAAACTAAGAAAACTCGTACTAAACAATCAATTTTTAAAAAAAAAATCATTATTTTTTATATTTAGCTTAGAAATGGTATAAACAAAGAAATTTTTTTAATAAAAATATGTTGATTACGAAGTTACGTATATGTAACCAAAAAAGTTACATATATGTAACTTGTAAATTTACATATATGTAACTTATATATGTAGTTTACAAGTTACATATATGTAATAAATGAGTTACACATATGTAATAACATGAGTTACATATATTTTTTTTATTTTTTCTTTTTGTTAACAGATTTAACCTTATAATAAAACAACATGTAAAATAAAAAACGAAAAACAAAATTGATTGATAATAATTGTGATTAGTTTTCTAAGTTTTCTCCAAAATGGAGGTATTCTATGAAAATCTCCCCTATATATATATATATATATATATATATATAGGGGAAGGTTCGGTTGTTAACCCTTCCTTATTGCGATAACCGTATAACTCAATCTTAATGGTTTAAAATGAATTGAAAGAAGGATCCAACGGCTGATAAGAAAGCTGGACTTTTATTGCTATTATTTAAATTGAAAAGTAAGTGAAAAGGGCATAATAGGAATTTTGAGTTTAAGAAAAAGCTGCAACTTTTGTGTTTGGTAAAGTGTATCTGACAATCTCATAAATGTGAGTATTGTCTTCTAATGAGATTAAGTATAAAAAAATTAATTGAAAGTACAACACAATGTACCTGCAAAGCATATATCTCCTAGATTTTTTAAAGAATTCGTATGCATTGAAAATTTCCTTATGTGACTTTGGTTTTTATTAGACTTTCATGTTTTATCACATTCACTTTTATGTACTTACGCATTTTCAGTTTATGTAATAACATGTGCATTAAAAATTAACACCGTTTAATTTTTATGATGAAAATATGGTACAAAAAACTATATTCTAAGTCATAAAACTACAAATTTCATATTAATTAAAACAAATAAGAATAGTAATAGTTGATTATATAGAAGGTTTGATTCTTCATATATGATATGATATCTACAGTGACATATACTTTTGCAGCTAAATGTGAATTAATTAATTATTATTAATTAAATAAATCATTACCTCATTATAATGAATTCACATTATGAATGTGTTACGAATTTACATCATATGATTGTTATCATTTTTACACATACATGGTCCACATGCCACTTAAATAGCCATAAAAAATCTTACAATAACTTACATTAAATATTTGTACCATTAAACCTAAAACTAATATTTACATGCTTACAAAAACATGAACCTTCCAACAACTATTATGTAAGTATCATATGGTCTTCTTATCCATACAACACTGCAAGTCGATGTAAGTTAATACCACATTAATATGCCTTCAATCTATGTACAACATTTTGTCTAAAAACATGCATATAACATGAGTGTAAGTTTATGTAAGTCACTACTACATTGATTTAATTGAACATGGATTGATGTAAGTAACTGCAAGTGACTCTGTTACATAGATGTAAATCGATGTAATTTGCTGTAAGTTGATGTAGGTGACACCGTTACGTTGATGTAAGCTGCTGTAATTTGACGTAAGTGACTCTGTAAGCTGATATAAGTTTATGTAACCGAGTATGTAAATGTATCCATTGTAAGATCAATAGATGCATTTTGTTTTGCATCCAAAGCTTCAGCAAGATCAGCATTGTATTCAAAGCATCCATCGACATCATACTTAATGACAATAGATACATTAGCTGGTTGTATCCTTAATTAAAAAACTATAGGAACATGATTTATATGCAAATAACAAACCATATACCATGCTGCTTCATCAAGTGGTTTTCCACAATCAATAGCTTCAAGTTTAGCAAATTCGGCCTTTTTCTCGGCTATCTGCACATGAATAAAAACTTAAGGTTACAAAATTTAAAGATCTGCAAATTTAAGATTTACATGGTAAATACTCACCTTTCGAGAAGCTGATGCCCATTCTTTTCCTCCATCCCGTTTAAGTGCCATGCGTGCTGCTTTCACAGACAATATCAACATCCTCAGAGGTAGGTGCTGGGATATCTCCTGTAACCATATTTTTCAACACATTCAAGTAATTTAAGCAAATCAACACATATACAAATTAAACTAATCAAAAACATTTGAAGGATAGCAACAGCTTCTTATACCCACCTACACGAATGCCAAAACCAAACATCTCTCCATATGTTTCATGCATCTTGTAAACTTCATCCCAAGATAAATATATCTTTCCAACAGTAGGCTTTAATTGAGAACTAACATCAAGGCACCAGTAGCAACCGCCATTAGGAGTCTCGTATACCATGCTACTGGGACAACCTAAATAAACAACAAAATCGTGAACCAGGAAAAACAAAAGGAAACCAACAAATGACAAAGATCACAAAACCACATAACATACCTTGTTGGTCGAAACCAATATAACGCAGAGGAGAATCATCTGTAAGTATGTGAAAAATATCATTATTTAAAGGATATGGGTCACGTACATCGTTTGTAAGTTTTTCTTATAGTAAATTACATGAGTATTTGCCCCATTAAACTTAAATCGCTTATAGCGATACATTCTAATATAAGCAATAATAAAATCCTACAATGATATCCAAAAATTACACACGTGTGACATCTTCTTACAGGAACATTAACAAAAAGTTGTATTTCCAATTAACAACACGGGTGAATCGCATACACGAGCATTCATATGAATGCTCTATCATATTAAAAGAAACCTACAATTATAAAAATAAAATCATTGACTACAAGTTTATTCAATCTATAGAGTAGTTAATGAAGTAAAATATAATACCTTAAAATGGTTGACAACGTCACTTCTGTTGTACATGTGTGAAACTATGTACACTTTGAAATTGTCAACAAACATCAACATTAGTGATAAAACAGTTATCATGCACTTATAAATTTCTTTATGAAGATTCCATAAGTAAAAAACACGATTAAGACTTATTTGTAAGTAGATGTAATTTAGTACTACGTTTTCTTACATTATTGTATTAACAAAACATTAATGTAAGTTCCTGTAAGTCATGGTTACATAAGTTCATGCACATGGTCATTAATGGTTACGATATAAAAGTAAAATGCGTATTAGGGCAGAGAATGCAGTTACAAAATAATTCGAAAGTTTTTATCTATGTAGAACTTTGTGTTTAAAACATGCTAAAACACATAACTGTTAAGTAGATGTAATTTAATGCTACGTTTTTTTAGATTGTTGTAATTAACACATTAATGTAAGTTAATGTAACTTACATTGAATGTATGAACAAAAAACATTAATGTAAGTTCTTGTAACTCAATATTACATTCTCTCAATGTAACTATAAGTACTTCATGCACATGGTAATTATGTCAGTCAAATATTACATAAACATTGACATAATGTGGAAAGTTATCAAACACATTGTTTTTATAGTAATAACATTAATGACAAGTTGTAGTCTGTAATTTTTTGAGAAACATTTTTTAAAGTTTGGGATTTTTTTATTGTATCAGGACAACCATGTTGTAATTACTTAGTAGTAAGTAAGAAAAAAGATGTTAACTAGAACCATAAAGGTGATGTTAGGTTATGATAAGGTGTCTGACATTTCTATAGAAAAAAAGTGAAGTACATCCATCTAGTCCTTGTGACATAAAGTATGGTGTATTGAAGAAAGGACATGACAATTCAATAAAGTTAACAATAGATATAGCTACAAAATCATATTAAAAAGTACATCTATCTAGTCCTTGTAAATATAAACCCATTATCTGTGAAATAGATGTAAGTTTATGTAAGTCAAATAATACAAAATTAGGGAAAAAAATGTGGTTACAAAATAATTCGGAAGTTTTTATATATGTAGAACTTTGTGTTTAAAAGATGCTAAAACACATAAGTGTAAAGTAGAACTTTTATGGTAATAATATTAATGACAACTTGTTAACCGATGTGCTATAGTACTACGTTATGATTTTGTGTTAAAATATTATTCACTTAATTGTAGTCTTTAATTTTTGTGAAACATTTTTTCCAGTTCCGACCAGGAGAGAACAACTTAAAAAAACCATATACCAATATCAAACATGTTACATACCTTGCTGATCGAAACCAATATAACGCAGAGGAGAATCATCTGTTAGTATGCCAAACATATCAACATCTAGAAGCTCTGGTTGTTCTTCGCGTACAACAGGAGATAATAAATTGGACGTCTCCTCCAAAGAACAGTGAGTTAATATCAATGGCTGATCACCTCCACCCATTTTTGATGATCAAAAAATAGTAATATATAAGTGCTGAAACCTGCTCATTCAAAAAAAAATGCCATTGAAGGTGAAAGAAAATGGACAATGCGTATGAAAGAAAGAGGTGATGGGGAAGATGATAATGGCTTTATGTGTACCAGATGGAGGAAAAATATAAAATATATTAAGGTATGTCAGTCAAAAGCATGGCTCAAAAAGTTGGATTTAGATGTATGAAGTGTACCGGCATGTATAAAATAGAATATGGCTTTTTTCTGTTAAAGTATTTAATCAAAATGTCATTTATACCCTTCAAAGATTGATATAGTATAGTACAAGTGGCATGATCTCATTGGTTGGAAAGGGTTAAACGGTTAACGCGATAAGGGAGGGTTATGTTTTGATCCACATCCTATATATATATATATATATATATATATATATATATATATATATATATATATATATATATATATAGGGAAGTGTTAAAATAATAACTCACTCTTAAAGCAATAACCCATATAACTTTGCCAAGATGAAGACAAATCTTGGATTTTTTTTAAACATCATCGTAACACATTTAGAACACGATGTTCTTTTATGAGTTTGTGAAAATTCATCACCGTTTAAAAGATATCATCGTTGTAAGTTTTTGATTTACAGCACTGTAACTGTTTTAGGCCCAAAACTTACAACGATGTAAACTCTCAACGGTGATGAATTTTCGCAAACTCATAAAAGAACATAGTGTTCTAAATGTGTTAAAATGAAGTGCAAAAAAAATTCCAAGATTTGGCTTCATCTTGGCAAAGTTATTTGGGTTATTGCTTTAAAAGTGAGTTATTATTTGATCTCAATATACATACATACATACATACATACATACATACATACATACATACATACATACATACATACATACATACATACATACATACATACATACATACATACATACATACATACATACATATATATAGAGAGATTAAGGTTATTGTACAAATGGGTAGTTTTGTAAAAACAATGAGAAACGATCTGGACCATTAATGTGATCATCAATGATTATAAAAGATTCAATGGCATGATAGTAATTAATATGTTGTTTAAAATGGAAATAAGGGCATAAAAGGAATTTTTTAATTTAATTTGCTGACATCACTCTCCATTTAAATAGGAGAGAATCGGTTACGAAAATGAAGCATGTTTATTTTGCTATGTGTTGATATGTGCTACTAGTACATTTTAGCATATATCAACACATATACATAATCGTATACCTATTAATAAACTTTTTTGTATGTTTTCCTATGTGCTAGTACGTTTATTAGTAAATGTTAGCATATATCAGCACATATACATAATTATATGCCTGAAACAATCTTTTTTGTTTGTTTTGCTATGTGTTATTAGCACATGATAGCATATATCACCGCATATACATAACAATATCCTGTTAACAAAAATTTTCTTGAATCGAAATACTCACAAATAATTTATTTATGAACGTTTGCTTGATTGTTTGAGGTAAAACTTAATAATTGACTGTCAATCGATGAATTTTAGAAATAATATAATCTTATTGACTGAACAACAATCTTTCCTTAATTAAAGGATTATCAAATCTACATTATTACTTAACTTGACTAAAATACCCTTTAATTATAATTAATTATTAATACACGTGTCAGCATTTGGTTGGTTCCTACCATTTTTACAAAAATCTTATTTTGTATCTGAACATACTCCTATATATATATATATATATATATATATATATATATATATATATATTCATTTGTTAAAGCCATATAAATTTAAAACTTAGATCTTCAAAACATTATTTTAAGGTAATTTTAATTACGATTATTGTTCTAATTTGTGTTTAGTTTTAAAATAATTATGTATATGATTTTATATCAAACATTAAAGTATTAAACTCTATATGTTTTTAAGAAGATTACGTTAAACATTTAACTATATATGTAGAAACACAAGCAGGAATTTTTGTTTGTTTAGTGTTTGTGAAAATTTCAATATTAATAAATAAACACGAGTAAGGACTTGTTTGTTTCATTTAGGCCCTTTCATAAAAATTAGAATTTGATTTTGTAATTTGTTTTGCTGCATTTGAATCAATAGTGAAACTACTTTGTCAAATTATTACGATGGTTTTCATTAACGGTGATCTCAGGTATGAAAGATTATTGAAGAACATGTGGGTAAGATTGAAAAGGAAATAGGGTTTTTTTTTTTTGTTTTTGTTTTTTTTATAAATTTTCAACATTTTATTGAAATGTTTAAAATTCCTTTTATCAGCGTCAAGGAATGTTAAATTCTATTAATTGAATGAAAGTTTTCTTATTCAAATTCTTTTATTGCCAATCAAACACAATTCAGATAATATCAATTCTATTGCTTCATTGCTTGAATTAACTATTGTTTTTCAATAAGAGGTTAATGTTTTGTACATGTCGTTTTAAAGTATTAATTATATTATTTATACCTTTTTTAGATTAAAAAGGTAGATTTTTAATATATTAAAAAACATTACTAAAAAATATTATTAAAAAATAGAAAAACAAATTGTTAGAAAATAAAATTTTGGCTAAAACAACATATTCTTTTAAAAGTACAACATAGTTAGTCTTTTTAAGAATCAAAAGTTTTATAATTTTATTTAAAAATATTTTTTTTAAAAAAACATAAATAATAAAAAATCCAAAGCTTGTTTAAATAACAAGATATTTATAAAACTGACATCAAAAAACAATTTTTAAAAAGAAATGTTTATAATCAAGCCTTTTTTTAAAAATGCAAGTTTAAAAAATTGAAATTATTTTTCATTACTAAAATCACTTTTACGTAATTTTTCAAAAAATATTTTACATTGAATTATTTTTTTGCAGTTTATTACCTTTCTATGGTAACTATTCAATATTTTTTATTCTTACATTGTAATAGTAAAACTTGTTTTTAGGTAATAAATATAAATTTTAAGTTTTAAATTTACTTCAAATACCTAGAAAGGAAATTATTATGTCAATTTTTTAAATACATAATTTTCATGGATTAACTTTATGGAAAAAAAATTCAATTGCTTGTTTTAACCGACCAGTATTCCAATTTGTTCAGTAGTGTTTGAACTGTCTTTCTTTTTTTTATATATATAATAAAAAAAGATTATTTTAAACACAGCTGGAATTTTACCAAAATTTACAACAATATATAAAAAATAAATGTGGATTTAAATTTCTGATAGATATTAAATATGACATGATAAATGAACGATAGGCCGGACGGCCGGTACACAACTACAAGTTGTTTGTATTTGGGCCGATTTGGCGTTTGGTTAACTCAAACTGTTAATAAAGTAAACATGACTTGTGAAAAACTCAAATCAAATCAAGCCCAGACTTAAACTGAAGGTGGTTTAAACTTTAAAAACTAGCTCGAGTTAAATGAGCTTTATTCGTGAAGTTCAATCAGGTTTGTATACCAAACCAAGTAAACATGTAACGTTCATTTTCTTATTTTTTTTATTCATTGTAGGAACGAAATTAAAGCCATTTGAATAAATCGCAATTTAACGCCTACATAAAGTCAAAATGCCCACGCAAAGCATGAAAAGTGTTGGACTTCAAAAACGTGCAGGTGCCAGGTGGTTAAATAACCATCTAACGAGGTATAAAACTTACGATATGACATTCTAACTTTTGACATGAAAATATACATGAACCTAACATAAAATTAATATGTTTGGATTTAATCTAAAATGTGTGGGTTCCAGGTGGTTAAATAACCATCTAACGAGGTATAAAACTTAGGGTATGACAAATATACATGAACCTAACATAAAATTAATATGTTTGTATTTAATCTAAAATTCTCAGTTACGATAACGATAGTAGACGTAAAACAACAACACATCTGCACCTGAACATCTCATTGTCTGCAAAGAAACCTCAATTTAACCATATAGAGAGCGCCATGGCTCATTTTCCGGTTCTTTTGACACCTTGATTGGGTTCCATGTTACTTTTTCTTTCACGAATTGCATGGATGTCGCGCTAGCCAATGATTCTCCCATCTCAAAGATTATCTATAAATAGAAAAAAGCAAATAGTCAAAAGATAAACAGCCATAAATGTTCCCTCCCTAATCAAATGTGTCAAATGGATAATACAAAATTTTGGCCCATAAAAAATGGATCAAACGGGATATAATTCGTTCAAATGTGTTACTCTCTGCTAAATAGGCTTATTGGGCCAAAAATGTGTTGGGTCAACTGGTATATTTCAATCAGATTAAAAAAAATAGCCTGTTTTGACCCAATACATGTTTCATTCATTTTTTCATTTTTCAACCTTCCGTACAAGCTAAGTGTGTGAGGCATGGGTTTCGTGCCACCACAACTTCAATAAAGATGCTGCATTAACTTGTTATCAGTAGGAACTTGAACCTGACAGCTTGGCAGCAACTAACAAAATACAATGTTTCAAATTATTAAACAACTGCATGCATTATATCTAACTTAAAAGTGTCAGTTTTGACCCATTACATATAAATGGGCTGGGCTGATCCGGGTCATGCTTTAAGTTAGGCTCAAACTCTTTCAAAGGCAGCAGAAAGAGCCTGATAGACACTATATTCAATAAAAAAGAAATGATATATTACGGAGTAGTCGTGCGATTCAAGAAGGGCAATTCTCTTTAATACAAAGACAAAACTCTGAAAAAAACATACATAAAAAGAACAATAACATATGTATATATATATGTGTGTGTGTGTGTGTATAGCTATAAAGCAGTTACTCCTCATCAATATTTTATGCTTGACAGCTTATGTCATTTTTGCTTTAAGAACATGTAAATCATTAAATATTTGAATGATAATTTATGTGCTGGAAGCGTCATTTTTTGAATAAAAGTTGATAAATATAATTTTGCACCTAATTATGTTCATCCCTTTACAGGTTCAAATATGTTGGTGAACATATGCAATGGTTAGCCATGGTTGTAAAAATCGCTAGTCAGTAGTCGGGCGGCGAGATGGGGACTAGGGATTAATCGAATTGGAAATTTATATATAATTTTCAAAATAAATATTAGTTTTTCAATACATCAAAAGTTTCACAAAATTAAAAAGCCTATAAGTATATTTTCTTGTCAAAACACAATTAAAAAATCAATTAATAGGCCAAAACATGTTTAAAATGGGCTGGACAAAGGCTTTTAGTTATTAGGTTAAACTGTTAAAGAAAAAACACAATTTCTTTGGGCTTGACATAATTTTGGGCTTTAAACTGGATTGACCAATTTTTTTGAACTTGAACGATTAATCCCGACTAGAGCCGACGAGCTCCGACTAGAGCCGACGACTGATTTTTGGACCAACAAGCGATTAATCCCGATTTTTACATTGTTCCGAGGCAGGCCTCGAGGCATACGCCTTGGCCAAGGCGTCCTGGAAAAGGCATAAGAAGTGTAGCCTCAGTAGAGGGAATGGAACATAAGCCTTAGGTGGATCGAGGCAGTGAGGCTTAAGCCTCACTAAAGATGGCATTTTTTTTTTATTTTGGGCTGTTTTTTTGACCTGTTTTGACTTTTTTAACCCGTATTTCACCCGTTTAGGCAAAATAAGAAACATAATTGAACTAAAGCACGCGCATACAATAAACCTAACTGAACTAAAGCGAACTGCCACCAGGGGCTCTACCCATGGGACCCCGCAAGGCCGGCCCCCTTGACCCCCGCTTGGTCAGGAGCTCAAAAATCTTAAGAAGCATGTAATTAACAACTCCAAACTCGTTAAGATTCCTTATACGCTAAAATATATAACATAAACTTCTGATGGTACTTAAGTTCATTATATAATGCATATTGAAATTTGATTTGCTCTTCCTTTTTAATTATATTATACCTTGTGATACATTTATCATTTATTTTATGTTAAATTGTGTCTTTTATGAAATATATATGTAATTTTAATTATTTTTCAATGTTGTTTTGAGACTTACACCTCGGTCCGCCTCGAGGTTTACGCCTCGTGAGTCTAACAGGAAACGCCTCAAGGCTCATTTCTGTTTTTTTAAACCTTGTTGGTAGCCAAAAGTCTAATAAAAACATATATAATAAGAACAAAAACATACCTAATTATATATCTAGGCTATAAAGCAGTTACTACCCACCACTTCTCCCTGTTCGTGGATAACCCCCCTCCCAACTTCTGGAACTTTGAATAATTCCCGCTTTCCACCGTGCCATCCAGCCATCCTGGTCTAATAGACAGCTCCGAAACTCAACAGAACCAAGTTGTGACCCAGGTTTGTATCATTACTATCCGCAAGAAAAAATGACTTACCCTCAAGTTGGGTATGTAAAAATGGAGCTACCCGACCAGTAAATTGTTCCTCATAAGGTTCGATGGCGGGATGATGAAAAGTTGCAGAATTTTGGTTTTTTGAGGGCATTCTTGTAGCTTATAGTCTTATAATCCAGTCCCCCAATAGTAAATTCCAAAAACAATCAAAGTTGTGACCCGAATTTGTATCAGAGCCACATGACCAATCAAAATAATCTGACACAAAAACGATCTTGTCACCTTTTGTATTATTTTCAAGACACACACACACACTAATACTACTAATTTAACCTCCAAATGAACCTGATTGATGTTTCGTATGAAATGAGCTGGCAACTGAACTCACTTACTTATAACATTAAAGGCCTAAAGAGGTTATATAACATTTAAAACTGAAAGAAAGCGGACCAAACACATTAAAGGCAGTCCAAAATGTATTTGTAACACAGACAACTTTTTGAATCGTCTTTTTGGAATAGAAGTGTTTTGGGTCAACTGTGACCGACTTTGACCATAATAAAATAATTCATTTTCCCGGCTTAATCAAGGAAATGCCTGTTACCGGTTACCCACCCAATCATTTTGCAAACTCTAGAACAAGAAAGTGTTTTAAGCATTGGTTTGTTCCGCAAGATCAACAAGTATTTGGTGACTGCAACATTTGCAGTTCATAAAAGGTTTAGGAAAAAATATATATATACAGCACTATCAATCTTGTTCCTGTGTTAGCTTTAACAGGCAAGAGCTGGTTTTGTGCCACCAAAATTTCAATGTTGCAGCTGCATTAACTTACTGTCAGGTAGTGCTTGCACCAGACAGCTCGGCCAGCTGCTAATAGACTATACCTATTTCTTAAACAAATGTATGCATATTGTGCTTTTAGGTGGCAATTTTGATCCATCGCTTATACATGGCTGATTTGGGTCATGTTTTAAATATACCAAGCCCAAACTCTTTCAAGAATAGAAAATGGAGGCACATGGCAATTAAAAAAATAAGCAACGGAAAACAAGCAAAGCAACCTTAGTAAAATTTCAAAAGAATCAAAACATATTATCAGCAAGAATAGATACCTCAACGTCATCCACAAGATTTTTATTTTGGCCACTTTGTCCGATGAGAATGAACGAGGATGCATTCAGGACACGAACCAACTGAAGAACAAAAGAAAGAGATTCATGATGAATCTGCATTGATGAGGGTGCCTTTACATGTCTACAGTCCAAGGTTTGTGTCACATCAGATTGGGGACCAATTTGGATGCCATAAATGTTTTTTTCGAGTAATTTTTTTCCTTTAAGCTTAAGCTTTGATGAGTTTACAAGAAATGGAAAGATTAATGAAGGCATGGTTACTGTGTCTTCTCCTGCAACTGATAACAATACTTCACTGATGGCACATGCCAATATTGGAGATTCATACTTCTTCAAAACCATGATGGACCCCTGATGAAAGTGTAGAAATATTACAATGTTTTCATACTCATCCACATGAAATGTTGCATAGCAAATTTAGAAATGAAAAACAATCACTATGCCATTGAATTCAACCCGGCCCCTGTTTTTGCAAAATACTAATTTTTGGAAGACTAAGTAAACAAAGTACTTATAATTTTGGTATTAAAAAGTGTAAGGTGCTCCGACGCGTTTAGGTCTCAAAAGTTAAAGCGCAAGACGCTACGTGAGAGTTTCACGTACGCCACGTGCCAAGTATACATATAATATTTATAAATTAATCATTGTTAATCCATGGATCACCAAAAACTTAGATAATAAAATAAAAATATACGATTTCAAATGTAAAGAACCTCAACATACTACCTACGAAGCTATATGTCCAGCCTAAAGAACTAAAGAAGCTTCAAACTCTTTACACAAGTACACAACTACACTGGTTAAAATCACAAACTATTAATAACAAAATTCTAACTACTATGAGCTCAGCATTCATCTCCAAGATCATAATCCACATAGTAAGTTAGTAACCACACATATTAGGTTACAACTCCTAAATATAAATTAATCATTTATGATTCTAGCCTTAATTAAGGACATAAATCATATATAAAATACACAAATCAAGGATATGGACTGAGTAAACATAATCAATTTCTCGACCGAACTTGTTCCAATTAACTTCAAGTGTTCACGCATCACAAAAATTTAACATGTATTATCGAGTAATATCAACACTCGATCAAGAGAAACACCTACATGTTTAACTCCACCGGCATCAACAAAATGAGTGACGTTTCCCGATGCTTTGGTGTCCGTGATTCCATACCGATCCAATGGAAGATCGAACGTCTCTTTGCTGTAGATTTAAGAGCCAAAGACAATAGATTATTAACTGATTTGTGTGGATCGAAACAGCGATTGCATATAGGGAAATGATATAGAAAACTAACGATATTTCGAAGTAAGAGCTAGGGCCTGGTTGAAAACCGTCGATGATGGCGTTGGCGAAGCCGCCGTCGACGTCGTCGGAGATGAATATTACCGTCGCAGCTTTATTCATTGTTTCCTTCTGCTTTCGAGTTTCAAGTAAATCGTGGCACCCAAGCAAGCACTAATAGTTGTAGGTCTATACATGGGCCTAGGCCCATTCTCAAAAGTTTAAACACCTTTTATGATTATAAAATGGGCTGATCACTCAAGTCAAACGACCCGAGTCCCCGAGGCCCGAGGCAACATGTTTTAGATTTGGGTTTTTTAAGTGGGCTATGTCAAAATCCGTAAAGCTTGCTACTTGGAACTTGCTAGTTGCTTCTAGTGGGTCCGACTGTCCGAGGTAGAGGTGAAAAGAAAACCGGGTCGAAAACTGAACCTCTTTTGATCCGGAATCAAATCAATTGTATTACCGGTGTAATTGAATCTGACCGGAAAAGTATGACTGAAATCAGTTTGTAACTATATACTTCGAAACCAGCCAAACGGCCCAAACCTGACAAGTGAAATCTTATGGGTGTTAAGTAGGGATGTCAAAAATACCCAAACTTGACTTGCATCTGAAGTTCTGAACCCGGATAAATTTAATAAGGTTGACTTATTTGGATAAAAAATGGTAGTCGGATTGTTCGGGTAATCCGATTAACCAAAATTTTTAACAGAGCCGGGTTTCGGGCTACCCAAATAAGGATGGCTAATAATATCTATAAGGCCAGATTGTATTATATGAAAACATGTTCTTAGAGAGAACTTTAAACTATTTGGACCGTTCACTTGTAACCTTGAAAATAAATATGTGATCCATATTAAATTGAATAAAATAATAGGATTTGAATAAAAAAAATATGGTTTAATGTGGACCATATGTTTGTTTTAAAAAATTTAAAACGGACGGCCCAGATAGGGTTTAAGCGTTTTCTCACTATGATCGGGTTTTCACAGGATAAAATCCATATATAATATATATGTATATATATTATTAAATTTAAAACCTATCTAACTTTTCATCTAATATTTAATTATGTTAACCAGTGATAATTAATATATATATATATATATATATATATATACACTAGCCTAAAACCCCGTGTATTACACGGGTTGGGTAATAGAAAATATAATTCATTAGCATTAAATAATAATAAATATTTAACAATTATAAAATTATATTTAGGATAAGATATAATTGAATTATTCTTATTGTTTATTAAATTTTAATATATTAGTAGATTATTTGAAGAAGAAAAATTATATTTTTTTAATATTTAATTATATAAGTTAATTACTAAAATTAATAGTATTTATTAGGAGAGAAAGGCGGGAAAAACTTGTTCAGATTTAACCAGAACATGACACGTGCCCCTTAAAAATACTCCTTTATTAGAGTAGGTAGATATATATATAAATAAATAACAAATAATAATAAATTATATCTTAAGTTCGCATCTAATTAAATCCTATTAATAATATAATTATTGAAAATATAAATCTTCTATTGTTTAATTTAATCAGTAAAAAAATATTAGTGTTTTTTAAGATAGAGAGGTGAGATTTTTTTTTTTTTCAGAATTAATTAGGAGATGCCATGTGTTTCTTAAAAATATATTTTTATTATATTAGGTAGATTATTAAATATAAAACATATTTAACTTTTCACCTAATATTTAACTATGTTAACTAGTTATAACGAAGGCTAATAATCAAAGTATACATGGTCCAACTTATTTTTCATTGAATTATACGTATTATTCATTGAATTACATCTTTGGGACATGATTTATTTGTCCCATTATGAATTCAATTAATAGACAATTCCATAGAGCTTTTTATGGTTTATTTGGTAAGAATGAATGAAATGGACGGGGGAATGAAATGGACTGTGTAATGGAATGGACGAGGAAATGGAATGGACAAAGAAAATAAATGGATCATTACTATTTCATTGTCATGTTTACCTCTGGTAATAAAATGATTCATTACTTCGTGTTGTTTGGTAGACATGAGATGATGAATGAATGGAATATACTTTATGTGTAGAGTTGTGGTTATAATCATTGTTTGAATCATGGGCCAGGTCGTGTGTCATGAGTCAAGTCATGGGTGAGGCCATTGGTCGGTTATTTTTTAGCTCATGCTTCGATCATGGGTCGTATCATGGGGTAGTTTATGGTCCTCATGGATTGGGTCATGGTTTGGTTTATGTGACGGATCATAATTCAGATAATGGTTTGTGTCATAGGTCGGGTCATTGTTTGAGTCATGG
The DNA here is from genome assembly GCA_009363875.1 of Mikania micrantha. Classification (NCBI taxonomy): domain Eukaryota; kingdom Viridiplantae; phylum Streptophyta; class Magnoliopsida; order Asterales; family Asteraceae; genus Mikania; species Mikania micrantha. The sequence goes on from CM018693.1 coordinate 21,790,083, forward strand.
GTCGGGTAATAGTTTGGGTCATGGATCGGGGCATAGTTCAGGTCATGTTTCAGGCAGTGGTTCGGGTCATTGTTCAGATCATGATTTGGGTCATGGGTTTGATTATGGGACATGCCATAGTTCAAATCATGGTTCGGATTATGGTTCAAGTTATGGGTCATGTCAAGGATCGGATCACACTTTTGGTCATGAGTCGGGTCATGCTTTTTTGGACATGGGTTGGGTCATTGGTCGAATCATTCTTTCAAAAGAAGTAATGAAAAAAAAAACACCCATACTTCAAGAATAAAATCCATCAAAGTAAAGAACTCACATTCTTTATGTAATAGTACATTCCATTACTATGTGTTAACCAAATACTTTTCTTTTCATTATAATGTAATGACTAATTCCATGCCATCACTTATTCATACATACTAAACGCTACCTTAGTGACTAAAAATTTATTCACAGGTTTTCTAATTAAGTTTGTTATAAATTTTCAATTAATGATATACTTTCAAAACGTGTTTAATTTTTTTTGAACAAATTGGATAGCACGTTTCTGTTAATAAAATGAGTTTGTTGGTCGTTAAAAAAAAAATTGGATAGCACGTCTCCCCGAAGAAAAGCTCGTAGATCAAAATGTGTTTATTCAATTCCAATAACTTTGTAACATGCAATAGTTTTGGTCAACGGATATTTGGACTAAAGCTCGATAATTAAGTCGTTCATTCTTTCTTGAAATTTTAAACCAACATCATCACCCAATAAAAGTCATATATGAAACTTAAGAGTTAATGCTACTTTTATTATTAGTTGAGAATACAAGAATCAAGATAATAAGTCTGATCTGATACATGCATGCATTCATAATGAACTTTTAATCCCTTTTAACGGAATATGAAGAGGTATTATTTATTAGAAAACGTTACATCTACCTTTACATCACTGCTACTTGCATGTACAATCACACATAAATATTCCAGTTAATTACTGTGTGTGTTTAGTGCGTGTGTTTGATCATTAGGAAAAACATGAACATATCCAAAGATAAAGAGGGATGGATTGATTGTTACAATAGTTCTCAGAAGATCTTGCTTGTAGGCGAAGGCGATTTCTCATTTTCTGCTTGCTTAGCTCGAGCCTTTCGCACTGCCGAAAACATTGTTGCTACTTCGTATATCAAAAAAGGTTACTTAATTAACATCTAAATCCTTCCCGCAGCGAAATAGGGGTCTGAGGGGGGTCAGGGGTTTTCCAAGTGGGGTTTCCTCCTGGGACGGTTGTGGTGGCTCATGAGAGATTCAGGTAACTAGACCTTGGTAACATGACCTGGAAACAGTAGTTCACACGATTGAGACCTTCACCGTTCAAAAAAAAATTAACATCTAAATTCTTTTGAGAAACTTTACTAATTAAGAAGTTGTTTATGTTGTTATTAATCTTGTTTTGAATATAGAGTTGCTAGTACGTGATCATTGGACATGCATACCGCACCTTTTAGAGCTGGAGAGATTAGGCTGCTTATTGTTGTATGAGATTGATGTCTACAAGATGCACACTCATCACATTCTCAAGAACATGAAGTTTGACATCATCATCTACAACTTCCCACATGCTGGTCATTTTGTTCATTTACGTGAACGCGATCCAGTACTAATCGAGTAAGATAAACTTAAGCTTGATGCGCGATATATGGCTATTTTGTGACCAATGCGTGCACTGGTTTTTTTATTATTCTAACCAAGAAGATCACCAAACTAGACACTTTGAAGAAATTTATAAAAAAACATTAATAAACTTAACTTTTTTTCCAACAAAAACACAAAATTTTACATTTTGAACAGTTATAATTAAATGTATATTTTGATGTTGTCTAGTTTGGTGATTTTTCATACTCTTTATGTGTCATGGGTGACTCACATGATGCATAAGGAATTGGTGGAAACTTACTTTAAAAATGCCAGGAAGATGTTGACTTCAGTGGGTGAGGTCCATTTAAGGCATAGGGATGACCCTCCATACGACAGATGGAACGTCGTTTTGCTGGCTGCTAAAGCTGGTCTTGCTTTAAAAGAGAAAGTGGGTTTTAATCAAAGTGATTATCCTGGTTATTACAACATTAGGGGAGGGGATATTAACACTAACGACACTTTCCCTATCATATGTGCTTATACTTACAAGTTTGTCAAAGATAGAAGTTGATCATGGTCAACAGCATTTGAAGAGTGATGAAGATGATGACAAATTGGTTAGTGTGAGTGAATGAGCTTATGTTGTGAGTGGTGATGGTGTAAGTCTGCTCAAGATTGTGAGTGCTTCACAAAGACGTGTCTTTTTTTTTTTTTTTTTATTTAATATTATTATTATTTTGATCGCAAAATCTGTCGAATGGTGTGAATTTCTTTTCAAGGCACTGGTCAAACATAGCGACAAGACCGACTTGCAATAAGCAACATGTCTGCCTTCCTAAATAAAATAAGTAAGAGGTGATAATTTTTACCAAAATCAAAATCATAAGAATTGAAACGAGTTGGTTTGGGTGAACAATTATTGTTAGAGGTGGCAATTTTTACCCATGTCAAAGGAAATTAGTTGTTTTGGGTAAACAATTGTAGTATAATGGGTTAAAATGGGTAACATCATACTATTGGATGGGTTGAGATGGGTTGCATTTGACCACAATGCGGGTCAAGACGGGTAACCAAAAAAGTATGTAAATGCAATGGATTCAAACATTTAAGAATGATTAATAACATATTTAATGAGAAAATCACAAAAAATTATCCAAAAGAATTAATTGTTTACTTATAACTCATCTAAAGTAAAATTAAATTGATGTTTTTTAAGAACAATCCATTTAGACCCGAACTGATTTTGCTTAAAACTCGTTCTGACCCGCACCCATCCTGATTCGAACCCGTTACCCAACCCGCCTATTTTGCCAGGCATAATTATTGTATAATGGGTTAAATGGCTAATATTATAACATGAAATATGTTTAGATAAGTAACACTTTAACACAATATAAACTACTTTCAACCCGTTACCCAACCCGTTTATTTTTTGAGGCTTGAAAATAACCCAAACCATCATCAAGTACTTAGGTAGCTTTTGGTATGCAGGAATGAATGGTGGAATGGAATGAGTCATTACGTTGGAATGAAAAGAAGCGTGTTTGGTTACCACATAGGAATGGAATGCACTATTCCATAAGGAATGTGATTCCTTCACTTTTGATGATTTTCATTCTTTGGAGTAAGGGTGCTTTTTTTTCATTCCTTCTCTTGAAGGAATGATTCGACCAATGACTCGACTCATGTCCAAACATTACCCGACTCATATCCAAAACTATGACCCGACCTATGACTAGAACCCCAACCCAACCCTTGACCTGACCCATGACTCGAACCTGACCCAAACCATGATTCGAACCATAACTCGACCCATAACCTGAACCATAATGTGAACTATGATTTGAACTATGACCCGAGCCATAACAAAACCCATGACCCAAACCATGACTCGAAACCTTGATTTGATCCATGACTCAAACAATTACCCGACCCATGACCCAAACCATGATATGAACTATGATTCGTCGCATGACCTAAACCATGACCCGATCCATGAATTGCCCGTGGCACGACCCATGATCGAACCATGGGCTAAACAAAAACCGACCAATGAACCGACTGGCGGTTCGAACCATGTCTCGACCCATGACACATGAACCAATCCACGACCCGACCCATGATTCGAACAATGATTAGAACCACGAATCAACCTATAAATTGTATTCTATTTCTTCATCTTCTCATGTCTAACAAACAACATGAAGTAATGAATCATTTCATTACCATAGGTAACCAAACAGGACAATGGAATGGTAATGATCCATTTCATTCCTTTGTTCATTCCATTCCCTCGTTCATTCCATTTCCCCATCCATTCCATTCCTTCGTACCAACATACCCTTACTCTCTATGTGATAGAAGTTATAGACTATAGGAGTTATCAATTTACACTATAAATAAGTGGCCTGGTAATAACATAAGTCATAAACTGACATAAACTATTTCTTGCCATACATAATTTAATGAGATGTATACGTATCCATATAACATAAGTATAAACATTTATATCTGTTTTTGTTTTATCAATTTTCTTAACGTAAAAAACAATGATAAATTATCCTTTCGCGATGTTGATAGACAAAGATGTAAGACCCAAAAAGACCAAAGAAAAGTACAACAAACAAGTACACCGGATAAAATCACATTAATCAGTAGGTTATGAGACGTACAAATACTAACCTTACCCCTATCAAATAGAGAGGCTTGTAGAGACCCTCGATTCATTTTGCCATAAGCTTACTTGCAATGTGGCCAAAATGATAATTCAAAGATGTTTATTCAACTTGCCTTAATTACTATAAAACTGTAAGTTAGCAGAATCCTTGCCTCTTCCAATATTATTAACCTCCTTATATAGTTGTACATAAAACCCTATCTATCAATATAACAAGATTTCCACAATATATGTAAATAATATATATACACCCTCGCAGTCGAAACGGGAGGTTCTCAGATGTTGAGAGTGGAACGGAAATCATCGAATAAGACCTGAGGCAACCCTTTGGTGAAGATGGCAGCAATCTGATTGGCTAGCACGTCTTCAAAGGAAAACTCGTACATCAAAACGTGTTTATTCAATTCCAAAAACGTTGTACCATGCAATAGGTTTGGTCAACGGATATTTGGATTAAAGCTCAATTAGTCGTTCATTCTTTCTTGAAATCCTAAACCAACATCACCCAATAAAAGTCTTATATGAAACTAAAGCGTTTGCAGCTTTTATCAGTAGTTGAGAATACAAGATAGTTAATAACTTTGATCTGACACATGCATGCGTTCATAATGTACTTGTAACTCCTTTTAAGGGAAGATGAAGAGGTATCATTTATTAGAAAATGTTACACCTACCTTTACTTCACTGTTACTTGCATGCACAATCACATATATATATTCCAGTTAATTACTGTGTGTGTTTAGTGCGTGTGTTTGATCATTAGGACAAACATGAACATATCTAAAGGAAAAGAGAGATGGATTGATTGTTACAAGAGCTCTCAGAAGATCTTGCTTGTGGGCGAAGGCGATTTCTCATTTTCTGCTTGCTTAGCTCGAGCCTTTCGCACTGCCGAAAACATTGTTGCTACTTCGTATCTCAAAAGAGGTAATTGAGCTTACTTAACATCAAAATTTCTTGACAAGCTGTTGTTTATGTTGCTAACCATGCTTTGAATATATAGAGTTGCTACTACAGTATCATTGGACAAGCATACCACACCTTGAAGAGCTGGAGAGATTAGGCTGCTTATTGTTGTATAAGATTGATGTCTACAAGATGCACACTCATCCCAATCTCAAGAACAAGAAGTTTGACATCATCATCTTCAACTTCCCACATGCTGGTCATTTTGATTATTTATGTGAACATGATACGGAATTAATCGCGTAAGATATACTTAAGCCTGACGGGCTAAGTTGCTAACAAGTCAAAACGGATTTTTTTTAAAAAACTTGTCCTTTTGGTTTATATCAAAATAGATAACAATCAAAGTTGTTAAAAAAATTTTTTTGGCTCTACTTGCAAAAACTTGTTAAAACAATTTGTGTTTGCTACAACGACTGGTTTTCGTCACTATAGATGGATTTATAGGAACGACAGGATGTCGTCCTTATAGGGATGATCACCTTATATCCAAATTCTTTTAATGCCAACTTAATTTTTCATCCCCAAAAGTTTAAAAACTTTTATTCATATGTTTATATGCATTTGTTGGTTTCTCTATCATTGTAGCCAACAAAATCACCAAACCAAACATTAGAAAAAAAGGGTACTTAATATGTGTGCATGATTCACAGGATGCACAAGGAATTGGTGGAAGCATACTTTAAAAGTGCCAGCAAGATGTTGACTGAAGGGGGTGAGGTCCATCTAAGGCATAGGGATGACCCTCCATACGACAGTTGGAATGTCGTTTTGCTGGCTTCTAAAGCTGGTCTTACTTTAAAAGAGAAAGTGAATTTTTATAAAACTGATTATCCTGGGTATCACAATAAAGAGGAGGAGATGTTAAAACTAACAAGACCTTCCCCATCATATGTGCCTATACTTTTAAGTTCACTCTCAATATACCAAAGGTTGCTGATCTTTCTAACAAAGATGAAGTTCATGTGTTGAAGATGAAAAAACAAGTTCATGGTGATGAAATTCAAGTTTCATCTGAGGAAGATGATGACAAGTACATTCAAACAGAGAAAGTTGTAGCTTTTGATGATTTTCTCTCTCAAAAGCTTGATGAATTGAAATTGAGCTATAAATAAGTGGTAATAATAGTCATCATAAACATAAACTATTTCTTGCCAAGAAAAAGCATGTATGAAATAAATAATTTCATTATATGCATGTGTATATAACGTAAGTTACGTAAGGTTTAAACTTAACTATCTAGAATAAATTACGGTTTTGACCCATGTGGTTTAAGTGTTTAGACTATTTCGGCCTAAATAGGATCTTGTATCAATTCAACCCCTGTGGTTTAGACAACTATCGGTTTAGCTCCTCAAACTTAACTAAAACTATGGTTAGTATTTAAACTTTTGTAATTTACTCTAGAAAAAATGTTTACTATTTCTTTGTTAAAATAGCTAAACTTTTGTAACAAATAATAAAAGTTAACTAAAACAAAATGAATTTTTGTGAAAAGTCGGTTTTGATCAGTTTTAAAGTTTTTAAATTTTTTTTTTGGCCTTTTTATCTTTTTTTAACTTTCGTAGATAAAATAGACTTTTGAGTAAATAATTAATATTTATTAGTATACTCTTGGCTTCTAGGTTTTGTAAATTACCTATGAGGTTCCAAATCTTAGACATTTGTAATACATGTAGTTCTTAGGTCACCAAATTACCTTCACATAAGAATTATATGTGTTACAAATATTTAAAGTTTGAGACCATAGGTCACCAAATTACCTTAGGTCACCAAATTACTTTCACATAAGGATTATATGTGTTACAAATATTTAAAGTTTGAGACCATAGGGTAATTTATACAACTTAGAGACTAAAAGTGAAATACAAACCACATGAACCATTTCGGTAATTTGCACTAGACTTTTTAAAGAAACCTTAGTTAAGCAGTTCTTAAATACGACTTAATTAACAATCTTTTGTACTCGTAGTCTTTTTTAACGGCGGTATTCTCACGTGTTACCTACCCTTTGGGGGCGATCGTCCAAGGTCGGACTCCTCCAACCGCTGTGAGAATGCATACCCCCTGACGCGCATGAACCCTGTTGAATGGGTAAACCTTCGGCCCCCCATCGGAATCAAACCTGGGATAAACTCCAAGCTAATTCTTCACCAGGTGTCCGTCAAACTTGTCTCCAGATGGATTCAAATCCTGACCTCCATACTGGAAGGTGAGAACCCTAACCATTGGGCTTTGACGGCGATAATCATTAATCATACGCAATAACTGATGACTATAATCAAGACCGACAATCATGACCCAAAGCAACATAAATATTTTGAGTTGAAATAGGCAACATCATAACATCAACGGATTAAAATGAGTAACTATCTAAAACAGTATGGGTCAAGACGGGTAACTTAAAAAACTATGTAAACAGAGATGGTGAAAGAACTAGCTTATGCTATTATGCTATTAGTATGTTGTGTTTTTTTGGTTATTTTGTATGAATCTTGAAAATGATTGTTAGTTGTCATTTTGGTTGTTTCTGACATTAATTTAGTACACTATTTATTATTATTTGTAATATTTTGTTTGTCTCCGGTTTATACTACACCCTATTGACACACCTCACACCCCACACCCCTATACGTCCCATATTGGTCAATACGAGGTGTATAGAGGGGCAATTATTGGGTGTCAGTATCAATGATTGGACCCTCATTGATAATGATTGGACCTTTATACGCCCCGTAATGACCACTACGAGGCGGCTATACACCCCGTAGTGACCACGACGAGTCGTATAGTTGACAGAGGGTGTTAAAATATATTTTTGGGGTGTGTAGATAAACCGTCCCGTTATATAATGCATTCAATGTTTGAATTGCTCTAATAGGTGAACCACAAAAAGTCAAAAGGAACGTCCTTATAATTCAAATTTTCATGCTTCATTTTCGAAATATAATATGTGGACAATGATTATATTACTTCTTTTATTTCTTGCTTCATGACATGCTATTTCGATATTGACTTGTTTTTTTCTAATCGTTTTTAGTAGTTATTTCTTCTTATTAAATTATTTTTTTCTACATAATAAAGTATTTTATATAAAAGGTATAATTATAAAATTATAACTATTTTTTCCTTTCGTTCAACTAGAAACATATAATATAGCAAAGTTAGTTTATTGGCTAATGTTTGGCTCTTTACTCTTAGAAATCAGGGTTCAAGTCTCACTGGTAACGCTTTAATAGATACCAGTTGAGCGGAGGAATCTTTAGCTTAATATCAGGTTCTGAACAAATCAATCTTAGTTACCAACTGTCAGGATAACTGAAAGTAACACAACACGTCAACGTTAAAAAAAACAAGAAACATATAAAAAAAATAATTTCATTGTCCTTTTCACTGAGTCCAAAACACACAATCATGTTGTATCTTTTTCTTCCCTGTTCTTTTCTTTCCTTACTTTCATCAACTCGGAACATAGCGTTACTCTTTCCCGCTAAACCCTAATCGAACCTCACAATTCACAGAAAACCTCTGCCACATTTGCTCTCGTCTGGGTTGATCTCCGCTGCTTTGAAGTTGTCTGAAGCAATTCGACGATTTCAGGCTTTGGAGCAGCTTCTGATTCGTGAATGAGGTAACAATCGAGCCCTTTTTCTTTTGATCTTATACATGATGCATGTACACTGCTACAGAATTCGAAGATCAGTTTTGGAATTTGATTCCGTCCGGACTCTTTCACTTGGTTAATCCAGAAACGGGTCATTATAGTACAAAAATATCTTAATCATATGAACTGTAATTAATCAATCGCTGAATTGCCTTGTTTGAACATCTCATGAATCAATAATCTTCCCTAATGGTTTCATTTTGACCACTGTATAGTTAAGTGTTCAACCAGTTCCCAAAATCACACAATTAAGCAGTTTTGAAGCCTTAAAAAGTAATTAAGATGGTAGCATCACTGTTGTGTTTGTTTTCTTAAAAAGCGTGGTTTACAAACTCTAATGAGTTAATTTAATTAGTGATCCTGTTATGATAATTGATGTGAATGTTGAAAAAGGTTTGGCCTTTTCCATTAAATACTGGTAACTCAAGTACACAAGTCAAATTTCATGACTTGCCAGGGGCAAAGCTTTGGAAGGGCCTGTGGGTGCCCCGGCCCCTGTCGTTTTTCCACTCAGAAGGGTTGCTTTAGTAGTATTTCGTCGGAAAAGTTTATAGGAATTGAGTCCGGCCTCCACCGTTTTCTTCCTAAAAATCCTTCGGCCCCCTCGGGTTTATTTTCAAGCTCCGCCACTGTGACTTGCTAGAATTAACAAATATCTGGTCAACATGTGATACTAAAATTTGAGAAATTAGAACAGTAAGTTAAGGAATCAAACGCCATATCTGAAGTTTAGCAAGTCTCATAAGATATATAATTAAACCGTATGTTCTCGTGCAATTTGAGGATTACTTGGCCTTTATATTGTTTCTGCTCTTTAGAATCAACTTTTTTTTCCATTAGAAAAAAGTAAGGTTTGCCTTCATCTCACAGCCTCACTCCTTCAGATTGCTAGTGATAAGTGGGACTTTACCAGGTGTGTTTGTTTGACTAAGGTTCAAATATCTTAACAAGTTCTTTGTGTGAACCGTTTGACCTTCTGGCTTTGACTATTCCAATTTGGTATTCAGTTCTGTTTCACATAACTGTTAACTCCAGTGGTTTAACACGCCAGTGAATTTCGGCCGGTTTTTGATGCGTAAATAAAGTAAATAAGTTATTGATATGTCACTAGTTTAAATCAGTTATTATGATATCAGCAGTTATCCTTAAAGTGATGCTTTCAAATGATTGTGATGTGTTGATTATGCCTAATTTGCATTTCATGTGACAGTATATTGCTAGGATTTCCTTGGTCTTTGCTAGGTTCTATAAGTGTTATTCCTATATTAAGGTTCCAGAGGTCCAATTATTTTGATTGTATACATTGTTCTCTCGAATTGCTGTTAAGGGTTTCATCACCGGTTTATCTTTATTATTTAACTTCAAATACACTTCTTTTATTAAAATGCTGGTTTAATGCATTTCCCAAATTACTTTATAACATCTTTACAAAAACTGATTTACTTTCCCAAATTACTTTAAAACATCTTTTATTAAAATGCTGGTTTTACGCTTCTAGTTACGGTGAAAAGGTACCCGGCGTAAGTTACGCCCCCTAGGCATAAGTTACGGTCGAGCAGGCATCATTTTCAGCTTCGTCTCGTCGAGAAACACAATTTTCATATATTATGGGTTTCGTAACTCTTCTCCTATCCCAAGATATGTCTCTTCGAAGTTTCCGACTTTTACTTCATGTGTTTGCATCTTCGGATGTGCTCGTTCTTGCTTTTCATTGTCTGGTTTCCGTCTAAACTCATCATATTACTCTATTTAACCTGAAAAGCCACAAGAAACCATGGTAGCTTCTATTCTAATGACTAAACACATAAAAACACACAATAACATCCATTTAAACACTTTATAATCACAACCATACCCCTAGTCATCAAAAAATAAGGATCATTATAAGTTTGACATGTGGGAATGCCTAAGAAGAGATTTTTGTACCGAATATTTTTTGTTCTGGATTTTTTTGTACTAATTTTTGTTCTTTTTTTGTACTAGATTTTTGTTTTTTGTAATGTATTTTTATTTTTTTGTACTGGATTTTTGATTTTTTTGTACTGTATTTTTGTTTTTTTATACTGAATTTTAATTTTTTGTACATTTCTGATTTTTTGTATTGAATTTTAATTTTTTTTTTGTATTGGATTTTGTCTTTCATACTGAACTTTTGTTTTTATATTATTAGCATGTCACATGCCAAATTCCTGTTGCTTCTTACTCTTATTAAGCAAAAATCTCTTGTTACTGGATCCAACCCCATTATTTATAAAACAAACAAACATACCCAGTGAAATCCCACTTTTCAGTAGGGTCTGGGAGGGGAAAGATGAACACAAACCTTGCCCCTACCCAAAGTGGGTTAGAGATGCTGCTTCAGAAGAGACCCCCGGCTCATCATCATTTTTTTTTCTGTAGCAAACATAGAGCAAAACAAAGCATGTATAGTAATAGAGCAAAACAAAGCATGTATAGTAATAGAGCAATAAATCAACATAACAGACTAACCTAGAGCAATAACCTACATGGCAGATTAGCATAACAGATTAAACCAACAATCAACAATCAAGAGTCACATACTATCTCTGACATACACCATAGAAACAATCATAGAACACATATAGCAAACATACCAACATGCCAAACACATGTTCCTCACAAACTATGGTTTCTAACATGTATCCTAACTAACTAGTAGTCTCTAACCTTTATTCTACGTCTCCAAGAAATCCTATCACTGATCATGTCCTCCGAGAGGTGTAATGCTAACAGATCCTGACGAATCCGCTCAACCCATGTCAACCTAGGTCGTCCCCTGTACCTACTCCCGTCCACAATTAAGTTTTCTACGCTTCGAACCGGAGCCAACACGTCTCTTCTCTTCACGTGTCCGAACCATCTCAATTTTCCTTCCCTTACTTTATTTGAGATGCACGCTACCCCTAGTCTTCCCCCGATGGTTTCGTTCCTTATTCGATCGAGTCTTGTGTGGCCACACATCCATTTTAGCATCCTCATCTCTGCCGTTTCTTGCTTCCTCTCTTGAGTCTTTTTGATCGGCCAACAATCACTTCCATACATCATGGCCGGTCTAACTGCTACTCTATAGAATTTACCCTTTAATTTGTTTGGAAACCTCTTGTCACATAATATGCTTGTAGCTGCTTTCCACCTGTTCCAACCTGCCTGAACACGATGAGCTACGTCGCAATCAATATCTCCATCACTCTGAACGAACGATCCTAGATATTTAAACTTTGTTGTCTGTGGCACCTCTTGCCCTCCAATAGTCAGTTGATGATCTTCGTCTTCCTCCTCGTTGGTCCCACTGAAGTTACAGCAAAGATACTCTGTTTTTGACCTACTGATGCGTAGTCCTTTACTCTCTAAGACCAATTGCCATTCTGCTAGCCTCGCATTTAGGTCCTCTTTTGTTTCTGCCACCAGCACAATATCATCCGCAAACAACATGCACCATGGGATGTCTTCTTGAATAGACTTTGACATCTCATCTAGAATTACTGCAAAAAGGAACGGGCTCAGTGCCGAACCTTGGTGTAGTCCCACGTCTACCGAAAAGAAGTCTGTGTCACACACTGGAGCTCTAACACTCGTTTAAGCGCTTGCATACGTATCCCGTATCATCTCTATATATCTCCAAGGAATACCTCTACTCTGAAGGCTATCCCAGATTAGCTGGCGTGGTACGCTATCGTATGCCTTCTCTAAATCGATGAACACCATATGCAAATCTCTTTTTTTTTCTCTATATTTCTCCATGAGCCTCCTCAGAACATGTATTGCTTCTGTGGTCGATCTCCCCGGCATGAATCCAAATTGATTCGCAGTTACTTGAGTTTCTCTCCTCAGTCTTGTCTCGATCACTCTTTCCCAAAGTTTCATGGTATGACTCAAAAGTTTAATTCCCCTATAGTTTTCGCAAGTCTGGGCATCTCCCTTCTTCTTATATAGGGGGACTAAGACGCTACTTCTCCACTGATCTGGCATCTTACCGGTTTTAAGTATCTTGTTGAACAGTGCTGTCAACCATGTAACCCCTTCATCTTCTAGACATTTCCACGCTTCGATGGGAATATTGTCTGGTCCTACCGCTTTTACCCTTCCCATCCTCTTAAGCGCTCTCTGCACCTCATCTCAGGTTATGCGTCTACAATATCAGTTGTTTCTTTATCCTCCGCTGATCATGGGGTTGTCCCTGCCTTCCGTGTCACTGTTGTTGTTGAATAACTCACTGAAATACATTTGCCATCTTTTCCTTATGTCATTCTCCTTCACCAGGACTCGACCGTCCTCGCTCTTTATGAATTTCACTACTCCTATGTCTTGCCTCCTTCGCTCCCTTGCTTTGGCAATCTTAAACATGTCATGTTCTCCTTCCTTAGTTTCGAGACGTTTATACATCTCCCTGTACACTTTTTTTTTTAGCTTCAGACACCGACTTCTTTGCCTCTCGTCTCGCATCCTTGTATTTTGCCCTTAAGCCTTCCTTTTTTTCGTCCTCCGTGCATGTGACCAACTCCCTAAATCTCTCTTGTTTTGCTCGAACCTTGTGTTGCACTTCATCGTTCACCACCATGACTCCCTCTGGCCGCATGCGTTTCCAGTTGTCATCCCCAACGTCTCTCTTGCTACTCTTTTCACATTGTCCGGCATTGCCTCCCATATTGCGTTTACGTCTTCATACGGTACGCTATCTCTTCCGGCTATAACCTTGTCCCTGAATACTTGTATGTTATCTCCTTTTAGACTGGCCCACCTAATCCTTGGTTTAACTTTTCTCCCATCCATCAGCGTCTTTTTCATGGCAATATCTGTCACTAAAAGTTTGTGTTGCGATGTCGCTGTCTCCCTTGGGAAGACTTTGCAATCCAACTACGTGCTACGCTCTCGTCTTCGCATCAAGAGGTAATCAATCTGTGTGTCTTGTCCTCCATTGCTGAACCTGATTAGGTGCGAATCCTTTTTCCTAAAGAATGAGTTTATGATTCCTAGATCATGGGCCATTGCAAAGTCCAGTATGCTGTTGCCACTCTCGTTTCTGGACCCGAAACCAAAGCCTCCATGTACGGATGAGAAGCCGTCACTTTCCTTGCCAATATGACCGTTGAAGTCGCCTCCAATACAGACTTTCTCGTCATTTGGTATGGTTCTCATGACTTCGTCCATACATTCCCAAAACCGTCTCTTCTCATCCTCCCCTAGCCCAACGTGTGGTGCGTAGGCGCTCACCACTGCTACCACTTCCTCACCTAACACCATTCTCAGCACCATGATTCTGTCGTTGTACCTTCTCACCTCGACAACCGTGTGTTGAAGCTCTCTAGCGACTAAAAACCCCACTCCATTTTTTGCTCCATCTGCACCTGAGTACCACAGTTTGTACCCATTGTACTCCCCTCCTCTTTTCCCCTTCCACCCTGTCTCTTGAAGGCAAGCTATTTGCACTCTGCGTCTTCGTAATACATCCATTAACTCCAACAGCTTTCCGTTCAGTGTTCCTATGTTCCACGACCCTACACGTAAGAGATGGCCCCTATTTACCCCCTACCCACACCTCCACTCCCCGGACAAGATCTCAAGGAAGCATAATGAACCCTTCTATCTATACTGTAAAATGAAGCACACCACAATCACCGAGGCTAAGTGTATGCAAAAATGAAACAGAGAGAAGAAAAGCACACAAAGATCAACAAATATCACACACAATACACCCTCAACACAAACAAAACAGTGCACCCAGAAGTGCAATGCACACAAGGACCAATACCCTGAGAAATGCAACACTTGACTCTATAGTTATGTCAAAGTACAACAAAAAATCGAACAAGAGATGAAACAATCTCACCGCGGGTTGCCCGATAATTTGTTGTCTCCCTGCTGAGTTGTCCCGCTTTTACATACGATTTTTTTTTCTTGTCTACCTGCAGAAAAAATGACACCAGCTGGACCTGCCCCGTGTGAACCAGTGGATTTACAATGGTTGGTCGGTTGTGGGTGTTGTCAGTAGGGTAGGTGGTCGGTCGGTCAGGAGGGTCGGTTGTGTGGTGTATGGTTAGGGCCGTTCGTTTGCCGGCGACTGGTGCAGGTGAGTGCAGCTAGGGTTCCGAGTGGGTAGTCCGGCGGTTGATAAATGGGTCGTCTGGTTTGATATTCGGTACAGCTAGGGTTTTCGAATGTGTCGTCTGGTTGAGAATTGGGTGAGGTTCGTTTTCCGACCAGCCGGGGGGTTCGACGGGGGGTGCGTCTAGGGCAGGTAGAGGGAGAGAGGGATAGCGAGAGGGCGAGAGAAAGAGATGGAGAGAGAGAGAAGAGCGGCTGTACTGTACCTGGTGGTGGACGGTGGACGGTCGGCCGGCGGAGGGGAGTGCGTCGGTCGGCCGGCGGAGGGGAGTGCGTCGGTCGCTTTTCCGGCCGGCGAGTACTTAGGTTGTTACCGTTGCTCTGTAAAAATCGTAAGATGACAATTGCACAACAATAATCTTTTACTTGACAACAATATGAGAAACTTAACCCCATTATTTATAAGAGCGCCAAATAATGAGTACATGTATAAGAAATATATTACATGCATACCATCTCACAATACAAGTTTATTAGCTTGATTAGACATCAACTTAAGAAGATTTTGTATCTTATGCCTGAATATCAAACTGGTTAAGTTAAAAAAATAACAATATCAAAAGTAAAACCCGTATAACCATCGAAGGCTGTTGAAGTGACTAATTTCTGGAAATTGGGGAAGTGTTGAAAACAAAGAAATTGTTGGAGTTATCATTTATCTCTAGTATCTAATCCGTACAACTAGTAAAAGACGGAAAAAAATATACTATGGTGTGAAGTAGGGGTGTCGAAAATACTCAAACCTGACTTGCATCTAAACCCGAATAAGTTAATAAGGTTGGGTTATTTGCATAAAAAATGGTAGTTGGATTATTCGGGTCAATCCAATTCAGTGGAGCTGTTAAAATAGTCGGGTTTTGGGTATACTTTTTAAAATTAGTCGGGTTTCGGGTTAACCCAAATAAAGATGATTAGTATGTATGTATGTATGTATGTATGTATTGTATTGTATTGTATTGTATTGTAGCGTAGCGTTGCAGTGGTGTGGTGTGTTGTGTTGTGTTGTGTTGTGTTGAGGCCCCAATCACACACAAACAAATACTCATAAACAAGAATTTTCTGTAATAAAACTCACTCACTTTTCATTCATACTTATACATTAAATAGACTCAAATATGACTAAATAGATGCAATCATGCAAACATGTGAGACCATGTTCTCATGTTAATCCCACCACTTCCTACAACTTAGCCCACTAATTAGTGTTGTGTTGTGTTGTGTTCAGGCCCCAAATCACACACAAACAAATACTCACAAAGAAGAATTTTCTGTAATAAAACTCACTCACTTTTCATTCATACTCATGCATTAAATAGACTCAAACATGACTAAATAGATGCAAACATGTGAGACCATGTTCTCATGTTAATCCCACCACTTCCTACAACTTAGCCCACTAATTAGACACCACTACTTAGACTCTTTCAAACTAAACAAGCTGAATAATCTAATTAAAACACATGTTAAAATACTAAGACTCATAACTTGACCCATCTAAACAAATACCCATTTGCTTAATCAAGATTAACCTAACATTCACCCCCTTAATCTTGATCTCGATCGTTCTTCTTGATTCTTGATTGAACCACACAGGTTCATTTCTTGCTACTTGCTTTTAAGAACACATGGTTCTTGTCTCTTGATCGGTTCACACGTACATATCCGACTCGTTTCTTGCTTCTACTGTCATTTCTTCTCTTGCTATTGATTCAAAGCTCCCTTCTTTCTCCTCGTTTGCTTTCATTATTTGCTTTCTAGAATCATTTCTTGCTGATATTCCTTTCATGTTGTTCGTCTTGCTTCAAACTTCTTGTTTTCTTCTTGTATCAACAAAATAAATTGCCGCTGCCACTATTCTTTGGTTTCTTAATCGATGCAACAATTATTTCTTTAATTTCCAGCCACGAATTCTTGAGATGGCTGGTTGCTTGCTTCACCTAGTTGGTTAGTTGCTTACTTCTCCTTTTAATATGAATACCATAATCAAAGAATAGTTATCTTCCTTTGCTGCGGCTATTGCTTTTTTTTTTCTTTTCTTACGATCATACACTACTACTGCTTTAGCGTTGCTACTTTCTTGCTTTCTTGCGGTCCCGACTTTCTTTCTTCATTCTAAGCGAACGCCAATCACGTACACTTCGTTCTTCTGGTCGGTCTTTGGTCACTATTTTCGGTCTTCTCAGGCTAACCTCCGGTCTAGGTCTTTGCCTCGGTCTCTATTTTCTCGGTCTAAGGTTCTTTCACGCCGCCGGTCTTCTTTGCGGCTCGTCGGTCTTCGCCTGAATCCTCCCGTAACGATCTCTTTCTACGTTCTTCGGTCTTTCTCAGACAACCTGCTGGTCGCAGTTGTCTGCTTTTGTCTTTGCTGCGGTGGTAGCCGATCCTTTCTCACTTCTTCTCATATCGGTTTGTTATTGCTGATCACAAATGAGCAGCCTTCCTGCTTTCTTTTCTTTTCTTTGTTGTACTTACCATTCAATTCTTCCCAACCTGCATTTTAGTGGGCTGCCCCCTTCTTCACCAGAAAACGACTCTCAAACCGGCACTCTTTCTTCAACCTAAGTGCTCTGATACCAATTGTTGGTTCAGGCCCCAAATCACACACAAACAAATACTCACAAACAAGAATTTTCTGTAATAAAACTCACTCACTTTTCATTCATACTCATGCATTAAATAGACTCAAACATGACTAAATAGATGCAAACATGTGAGACCATGTTCTCATGTTAATCCCACCACTTCCTACAACTTAGCCCACTAATTAGACACCACTACTTAGACTCTTTCAAACTAAACAAGCTGAATAATCTAATTAAAACACATGTTAAAATACTAAGACTCATAACTTGACCCTTCTAAACAAATACCCATTTGCTTAATCAAGATTAACCTAACATTCACCCCCTTAATCTTGATCTCGATCGTTCTTCTTGATTCTTGATTGAACCACACAGGTTCATTTCTTGCTACTTGCTTTTAAGAACACATGGTTCTTGTCTCTTGATCGGTTCACACGTACATATCCGACTCGTTTCTTGCTTCTACTGTCATTTCTTCTCTTGCTATTGATTCAAAGCTCCCTTCTTTCTCCTCGCTTGCTTTCATTATTTGCTTTCTAGAATCATTTCTTGCTGATATTCCTTTCATGTTGTTCGTCTTGCTTCAAACTTCTTGTTTTCTTCTCGTATCAACAAAATAAATTGCCGCTGCCACTATTCTTTGGTTTCTTAATCGATGCAACAACAATTATTTCTTTAATTTCCAGCCACGAATTCTTGAGATGGCTGGTTGCTTGCTTCACCTAGTTGGTTAGTTGCTTACTTCTCCTTTTAATATGAATACCATAATCAAAGAATAGTTATCTTCCTTTGCTGCGGCTATTGCTTTTTTTTTTCTTTTCTTACGATCATACACTACTACTGCTTTAGCGTTGCTACTTTCTTGCTTTCTTGCGGTCCCGACTTTCTTTCTTCATTCTAAGCGAACGCCAATCACGTACACTTCGTTCTTCTGGTCGGTCTTTGGTCACTATTTTCGGTCTTCTCAGGCTAACCTCCGGTCTAGGTCTTTGCCTCGGTCTCTATTTTCTCGGTCTAAGTTCTTTCACGCCGCCGGTCTTCTTTGCGGCTCGTCGGTCTTCGCCTGAATCCTCCCGTAACGATCTCTTTCTACGTTCTTCGGTCTTTCTCAGACAACCTGCTGGTCGCAGTTGTCTGCTTTTGTCTTTGCTGCGGTGGTAGCCGATCCTTTCTCACTTCTTCTCATATCGGTTTGTTATTGCTGATCACAAATGAGCAGCCTTCCTGCTTTCTTTTCTTTTCTTTGTTGTACTTACCATTCAATTCTTCCCAACCTGCATTTTAGTGGGCTGCCCCCTCTTCACCAGAAAACGACTCTCAAACCGCCGCACTCTTTCTTCAACCTAAGTGCTCTGATACCAATTGTTGTTTCAGGCCCCAAATCACACACAAACAAATACTCACAAACAAGAATTTTCTGTAATAAAACTCACTCACTTTTCATTCATACTCATGCATTAAATAGACTCAAACATGACTAAATAGATGCAAACATGTGAGACCATGTTCTCATGTTAATCCCACCACTTCCTACAACTTAGCCCACTAATTAGACACCACTACTTAGACTCTTTCAAACTAAACAAGCTGAATAATCTAATTAAAACACATGTTAAAATACTAAGACTCATAACTTGACCCTTCTAAACAAATACCCATTTGCTTAATCAAGATTAACCTAACATTCACCCCCTTAATCTTGATCTCGATCGTTCTTCTTGATTCTTGATTGAACCACACAGGTTCATTTCTTGCTACTTGCTTTTAAGAACACATGGTTCTTGTCTCTTGATCGGTTCACACGTACATATCCGACTCGTTTCTTGCTTCTACTGTCATTTCTTCTCTTGCTATTGATTCAAAGCTCCCTTCTTTCTCCTCGCTTGCTTTCATTATTTGCTTTCTAGAATCATTTCTTGCTGATATTCCTTTCATGTT
Organism: Mikania micrantha; assembly: GCA_009363875.1. NCBI lineage: Eukaryota > Viridiplantae > Streptophyta > Magnoliopsida > Asterales > Asteraceae > Mikania > Mikania micrantha. The sequence continues at coordinate 21,809,649 of CM018693.1, forward strand.
GTTCGTCTTGCTTCAAACTTCTTGTTTTCTTCTCGTATCAACAAAATAAATTGCCGCTGCCACTATTCTTTGGTTTCTTAATCGATGCAACAACAATTATTTCTTTAATTTCCAGCCACGAATTCTTGAGATGGCTGGTTGCTTGCTTCACCTAGTTGGTTAGTTGCTTACTTCTCCTTTTAATATGAATACCATAATCAAAGAATAGTTATCTTCCTTTGCTGCGGCTATTGCTTTTTTTTTTTCTTTCTTACGATCATACACTACTACTGCTTTAGCGTTGCTACTTTCTTGCTTTCTTGCGGTCCCGACTTTCTTTTCTTCATTCTAAGCGAACGCCAATCACGTACACTTCGTTCTTCTGGTCGGTCTTCGGTCACTATTTTCGGTCTTCTCAGGCTAACCTCCGGTCTAGGTCTTTGCCTCGGTCTCTATTTTCTCGGTCTAAGGTTCTTTCACGCCGCCGGTCTTCTTTGCGGCTCGTCGGTCTTCGCCTGAATCCTCCCGTAACGATCTCTTTCTACGTTCTTCGTTCTTGTCTTTCTCAGACAACCTGCTGGTCGCAGTTGTCTGCTTTTGTCTTTGCTGCGGTGGTAGCCGATCCTTTCTCACTTCTTCTCATATCGGTTTGTTATTGCTGATCACAAATGAGCAGCCTTCCTGCTTTCTTTTCTTTTCTTTTGTTGTACTTACCATTCAATTCTTCCCAACCTGCATTTTAGTGGGCTGCCCCCTTCTTCACCAGAAAACGACTCTCAAACCGGCACTCTTTCTTCAACCTAAGTGCTCTGATACCAATTGTTGGTTCAGGCCCCAAATCACACACAAACAAATACTCACAAACAAGAATTTTCTGTAATAAAACTCACTCACTTTTCATTCATACTCATGCATTAAATAGACTCAAACATGACTAAATAGATGCAAACATGTGAGACCATGTTCTCATGTTAATCCCACCACTTCCTACAACTTAGCCCACTAATTAGACACCACTTGTCGCACCCCAAGAAATCCCGTCCCTTTCCGGGGCGCGAGCGTCGCAGATCGTCAGGATCGCAGTCTCCGTCACACAACATGCGAGACCTATATGTCTGGTTATGTACATACATCCAAGAATTTGGATAAAACAGTTTAGTAATATCAG